>CM074722.1:8462245-8899745 GCA_037306005.1 Rhinophrynus dorsalis
AAATTATTCTTTTCAACTTTGTGGGGGTTTTTTTTACATTTTTTTTTGTTAAGTAGGAATGACTCTGCTGTAAAAGCTATTTGTGTAATTCTACTGAATAGAGAGTGATAAATCCATAAAGTCATCTTAAAGGGGATGTATCACCTATCTAAAACTTAGGCTACACTGGTATGATATATAGTGAATCTGACTAAAAGTTTGTTCATTTTTTTTTTTTTTTTTTTTTTTTAAAGCTTTGTTTTGTCCAAATTTAAGTCTGAGCTGCAGCTACTCTTCAGGGATTGATATCTAACCAATAAGATTGCTCCAGCTTACACACAGAAAGCCTGTCATTGGAGGAGGCTGGATAGAGGGAGGAGAGCAGAGGCAGAGCGACGGACTGAGGTACAGAGCTGGTAACCGCAACCTATGTGGAAGTAGCTGCAGTCCATACTTTATAACTTAAAGGGATAGTAATGTTTCATAATAAAAGCAGCTCTAATTAATCATCATAGTATCTAGACTTTGGAGAGTGTTATTTCAATTCTGTTAGAGTTGTAGTTCAAGAGTAATTGAATGACAAAGTATCCCCCTCCTGCCCCTTTTACTGATGTAACACTGTTCAGCCAGATCAGAAGGGAGGTGCCGAGGTAGACTGCAGAGAGGGACAATCGTCAATTAAGATGAGGGAAAAACCTGAAAAACTTGTCAAGTGGGGCAGGGCTTTCATTGTTCTCATAGGAAGAAGATTGTCCCTTCTGTTATCTGTCTGGTCTATGGACTGCATTCCACATCTGAGAAGAGATGGCTTACACTAGGTAAAAGGGGCGGGAGGGGAAGCTTTGCTTGTGAATATCTCTCAAACCATAAAGGTTTGAGAGATAAGACTTATATTGTTCTTCATGTTTTTTTAATGCCTACAAAATAAAATAAAGATAAAACGAAGTATTACTATCCCTTTAACCTCTTACCGCCCGAGGATGTATATGTACATCCTGAGCAGATGTCCCAGGTGGACAGAGGATGTACATGTACGTCCCGGAAGTCGTTTTACAAAATGAAAAAAAATGTCCGGCAGGCATTAAGTGGCGGCCGCGTGCGAGCGCGGCTGGTCAATAAGGGGTTAAATAAAATAAAACTTTAAAAAAAATGTACAAATATTTAGTCATATTCGCTATATAACCTAACTATTCAGACTAAGCTTTAAATAGGTGATACATTCCCTTTAAGTATGAATGATTTAGAATTATAGCACAACACTGACATCTTTAACCCTTTGAGTGCCAGATGAGTGCGCAATGCATTGCTTTGCAATGTGTTGCATACCTCTCTGGCACTAAAAGGGTTAGAATAAATAACACATCAGAAAAGTGAGATTCAAGAATGGTTAAATATGTTGGCGTTAATAATTACAGTTTAACACTTTAAGGATCAGGGAGATGCACAGTGCAGTTCTGTGCAATGCGTTTCACAACACTCTGACCCATAAAGGTCAATATAATTTTTTTTTATTTTGAACATAGCATCCTATGTTGAGCATCTAGTGTTTTCTTCATTAGATAAGGACATTTCTAAGGTGGACCTGTTACCTTGAATTGTTTTACATATTTGTAAACCTCATTCAAAACGGCCTATATGTTATGTTAACCAAAGGTCCAGCAAATGTACAGTTTAGGAGATATTCTCACCTTTACTTCTGGGAAAAGGGAAAGTCTCCTGGTACTGCACAGAGCTTCATTAGCATACAAAACATCACTGAAAATTCTTCTTTATTATATGAAATGTCACTGGTTCTGCTCCAATGCACTGAGACATCTCTAGCTTTAAAGGAGTTAAATGCCCTGTACTCCGTGCTAGCTTCTGTATAACTTCTTTATTTCCTGAGGCCTAAAAATCTAATCCTAGTCACTGACTCCCGTTATCAGCATAGCAATCCTGACAAAGTCACAAAATACAAAATATAATTTAATGTGTGTGCCAAAGAACACAAAATGGGCAGCTTTACAAACTGTATCTCCAGTACAAGATATAAAAAACAAAACTTAATCTAGATTCAAAATATTTGAAGCCCCTTCATACAGATGAATGAAATGGAGAATACACTTTGGATTTATGGCAATATTTATTATATGCATATAATAAATATTGGCATAAATTCAAAGTGTATTCTCCATTTAATTCATCTGTATGAAGGTGCTTCAAACATTTTGAATTTAGAATTCTGACAAAGTGTCTCAGATGTGCTGTATTGTCTGTAAATGATCTGAAGTAAAGTAAAAGCCTAACTAATAGCAATATATTAACAAAAGTATCTGCAATCAGTATATGCAAAATTAACCCCTCAACAATGTGATGTGCCAGAGCTGTCACCTTTTATTTCCCTTTAAGGAGCGGTAACATTCCTGGCACGTTACATATTTTTGTGTAGGAGAGCTGTAAGCACAAACAGGGTCTGAAATTGACCCCTCCAAGACCGGTGTAAATGAATGAGAGACACCACATCATATGTGGATTGAACAGACCAAACTTTATTACCATAATTAATTATACCGTTTACACATGTTCATTAGATAACATAACTTATCCCAATGCCAACACCCTTAGCATAGCCAAAATTGAACGGGCTCCTGTTTAAAGTTTACCACCAATTACAAATAACCACCCAAACCCAGCTTGTGCCAGACCTAGCAACCCATTTGCGAGGTCAGTCCAGGGCAAACTTCCTTAAAGGCATAGTAATGTTTCAAAATAAAAGCAGCTCCAATTAATCTTCATAGTATTTGGACCATGGAGAGTGTTATATCAATACTGTCAGAATTGTAGTTCAAGAGTAATTGAATGATAAAGTATCCCCCTCCCGCCTCTTTTACCTAGTGTAAGCCACCTCCCCTCAGATGTGGAATCTGGTTACCTGACTGGACAGATCACAGCAAGGGACAATCTTCTTACAGGGTTTTCAGGTTTTTCCTTATGATCACTGAAGAATGTCCCTCTCTGTGATCCATCAGGACAGTCTTGGTGCTCTGAGGTGAGCAGTGTTACCTCAGTAAAATATGTGGAACAGCCTACCAACAGAAGTGGTAGAAGTTAATACAGTGACAGAAGCATGCATGGGATAAAAATAAGGCTGTCCTTACCATAACAAAAGACCAAGGACCAAAAAAGGTTTGAGGTTTTTACAGTAGGATAATGGGCAACTAGATGGGCTGAAATGGTTCTTATCTGCCATCAAATTCTGTTTCTATGTTTCTAAAAGGAGCAGGGGAAAATAACTCTCTCCATGGCCCAAATATTATGAGGATTAATTGGAGCTGCTATTATTTTGAAAAATTACTATCCCTTTAAAGGAGAACTGTCACCCCTATACATGTTTACATTATTGTAATCCTTATGTAGTGATAAGCTTTAATCATTGGGGTTTTCTGTTAAAGAAAAAGCATGCTGTGGCAAAATGTAAATTATTACAAATCAGCCTGTGCCTTAGTCTGTCCAGAATTAAGGCACAGGCTCATTTTTAATAATGTACATTTTGCCACAGAATGCTTTTTCTTTATCAAAAACCCACAAAGATTATAGCTTTTGGCTATATGATGATTACAATAAGGTAAACATGTATAGGGGTGATAGTTCCCCTTTAACCCCTTAACGACCGGCCGCTCAGCGTGTCGCGGTCACTTAAGGACCACAGAGCATTTTTTTTTCTTGTTTCCTCTTCCGGACTCCCCGAACGGCATGTAGCCGCGGGGGAAGTCCGGAATTTCATGACGATCATAGTATGTCATGGGTCGTTAACTCAGATCTACCCATGATGTACTATGACCGACAAGGGTCGTTAAGGGGTTAAGGTTATTCCCTAAGGACCAGTACTTTGCGTTATCATTTAAACACATCCCAAACAACACTACCCAACAAAATTTGGCACCAAAATGCCAAAATATGTGAGGAAGCGCAGGGATTTCTCTCTTACTGCTTTTTCCCTCTGTTCACTTGACCTCCTGTACTCCCCTTCTGAAATAAAGTCCCCCCAAACCACTCCTCATCCACCTTCCCTTTTACATGCACCCCCTCTGCTATTCCTCTGTGGGGTTCTGGATGTGAACATACATTAGATAAAGCAAGTTTAGGATTAGATGTTAGGGACTTAAAGGGATAGTAATGTTTCATAATAAAAGCAGCTCCAATTAATGTTCATAGTATTTGGGCCATGGAGTGTGTTATTTCAATTCTGTCAGAGTTGTAGTACAAGAGTAATTGAATGATAAAGTATCCCCCTCCCGCCCCTTTTTACTGATGTAACACTGTTCCCCTCAGAACAGCAAGACTGTCCGAATGGATTGCAGAGAGGGACAATCTTCAGTGAGCATAAGGAAAAACCTGAAAAACCTGTCAAGGGGGGGGGCAGGGTTTTCATTGTTCTCACAGTAAGAAGATTGTCCCCTGCTGTTATCTGTCTGGTCTGTGAACCAGATTCCAAATCTGAGGTGAGCAGTGTTACACTAGGTAAAAGGGGCGGGAGGGGGATATTTTATCATTCAATTATTCTTGAACTACAACTCTGACAGAATTGAAATAACACTCTCCAAAGTCCAAATACTATGAAGATTAATTGGAGCTGCTTTTATTTTGAAATATTACTATCCCTTTAACATCAGATAACTAAATGTTACAGATGCTAGCTGCACATACATGCACATACATGATATTTAAAGTGGAACTGTCATGCTTAAATAAGTTATCCCCAATTAATTGTTAGTAGCATCTTAATCATGGAAATAGAGTAATAATGTTGCTTAAGTGCCGGCATGAGTTGGAATCATAACATCCTCTGCAACTTACATCAGTGGGACAGAGCAGACATCTTGAAGAAGAGGGATCTGTGCTCCTGCACTGTCTGTCCCTGCCTGTACCTTAACGTACAATGCAACTCCCCCTTTGGCAAATAACCTATCAGTGACGAGACAGGGACGGACAGCACAGGCTCACAGACCACTCTTCGGCAAGATGACTGCACTGTTCCACTGATGTAAGTTGCATACGATAATATGATTCCAACTCATGCCGGCACTTAAGAGACGTTATTATGCTATTTCCATGATTAACCCCTTAAGGACCAGCGGTCCCGTGGTATGTGGTCCTATAAGGACCAGAAAGCGAAGCTTGATGCGCCGGCACACGTGACTGATCACGTGTGCCAGCACGCCGAACGGTGGACTGATAGTGATCGCTCCGGTCTTGGAGCGGTCAGTTTCAGTCCCCGCTACTACTCACAGCGCTCAAGCAGGTGCGCTGTGAGTAAATAATACGTGACGTCCAGGACCGTCACTGGTCTTTCAGGGAAAAACAGCAGTGACGGTCCTGACACTTCACTGGATGTTAAGGGGTTAAGAAGCTACTGACAATTAAATGGAGATAACATATTTAAAGGGGAACTACCACCCCACACAATCTTTACCTTCACTAAGTCCCCATCTGGCGACTAGCTGCTTAGTAGCGCTAGTCACCAGAATAATTACCTTATTTAATAGATTTCTCCTCTCTTCCATGGGTGACAGGCAGGACGGAGCGCGGACATCTTCCCACTGTGATGACTGCATGTCTGCACTGTCAGTCCCAGCCGGGTCTAGGAGGCGTTGCTAGGAGGTGTTTGGCTCCAGCTGGGACTGACAGCACAGGCGTGCGGACATCACAATGACAAGATGTCCGAGCTCCATCCTGCCTGTCACCCATAGAAGAGAGCAGAAATCTATTAAATAAGGTAATAATTCTGGCGACTAGGGCTACTAAGCAGCTAGTCGCCGGATGGGGACTTAGTGAAGGTAAAGATTGTGTGGGGTGGTAGTTCCCCTTTAAGCATGATAGTTCCGCTTTAAAATGATGTAACCCAATCTGTCAGTCGTTAGCATTCCTTTAACCCTTTGTGTGCCGGAGTAAAGTGTAACGTTAAATCTGAAGAGTTGAAAACATTTATAGTGAAACATATTGTAATTTCCAATGTAAACTTTCTGCTCAGTTTATACACAAAAAGGCCCGTAAAACTGCATTTCTGTGCCCCATAGCAACGCAAGGGAAAATACCATAATAAATCCACGTATTGTTCATTTTCAACGTGAGATACTGAGGGCTCTCGATCAATTAGTTCTTCTCGCATCACTAAAACTTAATCTCAGCAACGCTGACATCTACCCACCGAGAAATGACATTGGGATGTACGGTGAGGCTGATGTGCTAAGAACATGTATGTAATTCTAGGATTGATGGCGCCATAAGGGACACATTCAGATTACCATTCATACACAGGAACCGTAACACCAGATATGAAATAGGTTAATATAACTTTAACCCTTTCAGTGCCAGGGGCTATCCAATGCATTGGGCTAAATATCACGTACTTAAAGCTAGTATATGTAAATATAATTACCTATATTTCCTACCCCTAAAATATAATCCTAAACATGCTTTTTAAAGGGTTACTAATGTTTCAAAATAAAACTAGCTCCAATTAATCTTCATAGTATTTGGCCCATGGAGAATGTTATTTCAATACTGTCAGAGTTGTAGTACAAGAGTAATTGAATGATAAAGTATCCCCCTCCCGCCACTTTTACCTAGTGTAACACTGCTCACCTCAGAGCAGCAAGACCGTCCAGATGGATCACAGAGAGGGACAATCTTCAGTGATCATAAGGGAAAAACCTGAAAAATCTGTCAAGGGGGGCAGGGTTTTCATTGTTCTCAGAGTAAAAAGATTGTCCCTTGCTGTGATCTGTCTGGTCAAGAGACCAGATTCCACATCTGAGGTGAGCAGTGTTACACTAGGTAAAAGTGGTGGGAGGGGGACACTTTATCATTCAATTACTCTTGTACTACAACTCTGACAGTATTGAAATAACACTCTCCATGGACCAAATACTATGAAGATTAATTGGAGCTGCTTTTATTGTGAAACATTTCAATCCCTTTAACAAGTGTAAATTGCCCTGTGCAGAGATCATTTAACTAACCCTCTGAGTTCCAGAGGGATACGCAACGCATTGCAAAGCAATGCGTTGTGTACCCCTCTGGCAGTAAAAGGGTTAATGTTGTTTGAACTGAGATAAGAGCCAAAGTAATTTAATTGATTGCGATTAAGTAAGGGCGGTAAATCTATGGAACCCTTTGCCTCGGGATGTTGTACTTGCAGATAATGCAACTGCTTTCAAAACATTAATGGATGCCTATCTAGCACAGAACAATATGGAGAATTATGACAGTTGGATTCAAAGCTGATAGGTTGTTGATCCAGGGAAATATCTGATTGCCATTTGGAGTCAGGAAGGAATTTTTTTTTATCTAAATTGGAAATGGCTTCAGGATTTTTTTAAGCCTTCCTCTGGATCAACAGGGAATGGGCTGAACTTGATGGATGCAGGTCTTTTTTCAGCATCGTCAACTATGTTACTATGTTACTTTTAGTGCCCACCCACTGCTCTCGTATTCAGACTGTTATCTTATGTTAGCCCATTTGCCCTCAGTCTGTTTACAGATAACACCGGACAATCGATTGGAGTCCTGGAAAAGGCAGGAATGTCTGCTCCCTCAAGAATATGTGTAAGACTAGACTTTAGGCCTCAGAAAACAAATTAAGAATTATCATAGATGATTGCATGAAGTACAGGGAATTTACCCTATGAGTGCCAGAAAGGTATGGAACGCATTGTAACACAGTGTATTGGATACCCCTTAGGCACACAAAGGGTTAAGTATATATAAGTCCAGTTTATTTTAATAGGGTGTGATTTTACCATTATTTATTCCACTTCTTTTCATTGTGAGTTGATGATCATTCTAGGGGTTACCCTGCTGAGCAAACCAAGGGCACTTCCACTGCTGAGATGCTTTATTGAAAAGTTATTTCAGCTCAAGCTTGGATTTTTTTGAATGCAGTACCTTCATACTCTGAAATGTTATGTTGGAGCTGTTACAGCAGACTATGGACAGCTCTGGTCAACATCAGTAACTCTCCATAGGCCTCTGTGAAAACAACTTCGCCACACCAAATACTTCATCCTTAAAGGGATAGTAATGTCAGAAAAAAAGTATTAACTATATGGTATATACAATTAAAAGAGAGTACTTGCACTTATTCGTATCTCTCAAACCGTTATGGTCTGAGAGGTATAGGAAAATAAAGTTCTCTGGTCCCTCCCCTTTCTGCTTGACGAGCTGTAAAGCTGTCAGAAGCAGATTCTGGTTCCTGGATCAGACGGTGGCTCTTCAGCAGCGCTGACATAACAATACCTAAAGGTAATAACTTAATTTGGAATGGTTTACAAGTGTGCCTGGCTTGCAAGCACACTTTGTAGACTGTTCCAATGAAGTATCTATTTCTAAATAGCGTGGTTTCGGCTCTGCTGAAGAGCCCTCTGTCTGGTCAAATGACTGGAATCTGCAGCTGTCAGCTAGATGGCAGACTTGAGTAAAACAGCCAGGAAAAGGTAACTTTAGCAAGTTATATCTCTCACACCATAAAGGTTTGAGAGTTAAGACTTACATAGATGATAACCTTTTTTTAATGTCTACAATATTAAATTAACTTAAAATTAACCATTACTATCCCTTTAAACATGTAAGTCTGAGGTTTAATTACCTTTGAATAGACAATCTCTCTGAAGTGGGAGTGCGCTTGTTTTATTCAGTAGGGAAAACCTGGCAGTGTATATTTTTTATATATATTATGAAATAATATCCCTGTAAGAGCTTGTTGGTGTCTGTCCTTTTAATTCCTTTGGGATTATGCACTAAGGCATGATAAAGAGGTGACAAAATGGATATAACTTCTCTAGTGATATCACTTCTCCAGTTCCTGTGTTATTCTATAGAGCCAATGAACTAAGACCTCTCCAACGTTAGTGATATCACTGGAGAAGTATCTCCACTTTATCACCTCTTTATCTCTCTTTAGTGCATCTTCCCTCTTGAGTGCCAGACAAGTATCCATAGGGTGTCATGTCTAGGAGTGTCTGAGGTATAAACCGATCCTGCCCATTCTCTGATCGCTGGACTCCAATAATATTATTTCTCAGAATAAGACCCTATCAATCTCAGGGCTTGGTCTACTGATACATCAGAGGTCTGTACCTCACTGACAGGCAAGTAATACTCTACCTTCAAAGAGGGGGCAGACTTTCCTCCAACACGTTATGCCTCCTTCACTAGTAAACTGCCCCAGGGCTGTCTCAAGGAAAAATACCGGAATCCCACAGAAGATGAAGAAGACCACGTAAGGGATGAGGAACGCACCTGAAACAGGAATAAACTGTTATCTGAGACAGAAAAATGTGCAGCACATTAATTACCTTGTGTAGACTTCTCATTGCCTTACATTCCACCGGGTGCTTTTCAGTGATGACCATGGGTGCATTACTCTTGGAGTTCTGTTATTTAATACATAATAAATCCGTACAGATTGTGAAACACGAAATTACCAATTGATGGCACAAGTTGTGCTTTATGTACAAAATATATCAATTCTTGGACATGGAACAGCGAAACTCTAAGAGACTTGCTCTATACAATCATCAAAAATGTTCATTATACATGATGGTATTCATATCGAGTGGCATAGCATGGCAAATACCTACAGAGGCACCTTGTTCACATTATATCTAAACCTGAGATACGCAACATTAGGCTACCCATCTATAAAAGACTGCAGCACCGATCAGCCACAACAGATTGGGTATGATGAGAGCTGTACCACCCCCACCCCAACTACTGGAGAGTAATGGTTTCCTAGAGCTGTTTGAACTTCCTCCCCAAATTGGTCAATACAATCAGAAGGCAGGGTTATCCCAAATCCTGCTAGATGATTGCCAAATTATTGCACCAGAATCTGGAAATCAAAAGCTTAAAGGAAAACGAACACCTCTTCATAATAATCCTCCACCCAACTTACTATGACCAGAAAATCCTAATGACCACTTTGAATCTTGTACTTGTGTCTTAGTTCAAACTCTTTAATATTAAACACACCCGTCTGGTCCTTAAAGGGATAGTAGTACTTCCTTTCTGGAGGCTATAATATTGTAGGTATTAAATAAATGAATCCATCTTTGTATATTTGCAATAACTTTGCTAGTTTAAGAGTAATCGCAATGTAAAGTTTGCCCCTCCCGCCCCTTTTAGGTACGTCACTGCTCTAAGTGTCAAAATCGGATTCTGGTCTACGGTGCAGACAGCTCATCTGAGGCTAGATTCTATTGCAGGTGCCAAATGTTAAAGGGATAGTAATACTTGAAAATAATTTTATTTTATATTGTAGCCCTTAAAAAAACATTAAAAATGGTTTATGGTTTGGGAGATATTCACAAGTAAAATAAATTTCACTTTTCCTGGATGTTTCAGCCAAGTCTGCCATCTAGTGGACAGATTTGGAATCCGGTCCATAGATCAGTGGGCAGCTCTTTAGCAGTGCTGAGATCACGATCTTTAAAAAGAACTACTTCATTGGAACTGTCTACAAAGTGTGCCGGGCTTACAAGCACACATTGTAGACCATTCCAATGAAGAAATTATTTTTAAAGATTGTGATCTCGGCACTTCTGGAGAGCGCAGATGGTCCCGGGACCAAATTCCAAATCTGAGAGCTAGAACGGTGACATCACTCAGGGGGAAAATTTGCTTGTGAATATCTCCCAAACCGGGGCTACAATATAAAATAAAATTATTTTCAAGTATTACTATCCCTTTAACACCCGTTGTAGCAAACATTTTCCTATTGAAGTCTATGTGGAAAACTGTAGATAAAAGCAGTGATAAAATTAACACCTGTAATAGAATCTAGCCCCTGGAGAGCTGAAATAGCAGCACATACAAAGCAAATCTTTATGATGACGGTCTACAAAGCGTGCCTGGTTTGAGGCAGTAGACCATTCACGTAAAGATTTCCTTTGTTTCCACTGCTATTTCGTCTCTCCAGATGAGCCATCCGCACCACAGACTGACACATAGAGCATTGACATACCTAAAAGGGGAGGGAGGGGTAAAACTTAACATCAAGCTTACTCTTAAAGGAGCAGTAAACTTTTTTTATGAAAAAATATATATTGTAGGGATTTTCCTATTGAGTAAAATAAGGGTACTCCCACTGCCGAGAGATTTATATTTCCAGAGTTATTACAGTTTAAACCCATGCATTTTTTACATTAGTAGTGCCCTCTGGTGGTCAGATTGTAATCAGATTTCCTGTTAGATTCTAAAGGAGAGGAAAGTCAGAAAAGTCAGAGACATACAGTTCTCCATAGAATGTGATAGAAACTGCTGAGTCACTTCTTGTCAGTTAGAACTATCAGGAAGTAAACACAGTAAAGTCACTTCCTGTCAGTTAGAACTATCAGGAAGTAATCACAGTAAAGTCACTTCCTGTCAGTTAGAACTATCAGGAAGTAAACACAGTAAATTCACTTCCTGATTATTTAAACTGCTATAAATTTTTAATAAAACATCTGACAGCAGTGGGACTGACCTTGTTTTATTCAGCAGGAAATACTCTATAAAATATGTGTTTTCATAAAAAAAAGTTTACTGCTCCTTTAAACCAGCAAAGTTATGGCAAAAATACACAGATGGATTTGTTTATTTATTTAATATCCACAATAGTATAGCCCCCAGAAAGGAAGTATTACTATCCTTTTAAAGGGTTAAGAAGGCTCATGTACTTCTTTGCCTGCATTAGTTTGAAAAAATTGCCAGACACGATTTCCGTGACTGGCTAAAGATGTCCACTATCTGTCTTCTCTTTCACTGACCAAAAGCAGCGATGGATTACTCAAGTAGGGTGTGCAATTTACTGCTCAAAATGCATTGTGCAACTTGATAGGACACATGGGGAGATGGAATTTTACACAACTCATTTCCTGCTCTTCAATCTTAGCATAAGAACCACTCACCTGCACTTTAATGTAATTACCAGTGCTTTAATGCACACCGACACACATACCGGGGTACTATCGAAATGAACTGACCCTGAGATTTTGTAAATATTAACACATCAACTTGTCATAATATACATTCTCTATGATATATGCCCCTAATCACTGTGGTCGAGAGGTGTTCTAAATAGCCCTCAAGGAACCATTAATATACAACAAATTAGTGCCATATGTTCAAAGGGATAATGACAAAAAAATGTTGTATGAAAGACACAAATAAGTAATTGTACGCATGAATGACATATTTTCTATAGAGTATACGACAAAAAACTAGTAATGTCTGTTGTGTACGACACAACTCCAGAATTGCTGGGCAAAGAGGCGTGGTGAGAGTGTGGCTAAACTATTCTCCAGTGTCGTATAGAGGAAAACTAACGACAAAAAAAATGTCTCGCAAAAGACAAAATTTCTACATTAAGAAAAAAGTGGAGGGAATGTGAAGTTCTGAATGTGAGAATTTTTGTTTTTAGTTAAAACATTTTTGTCGTTAGGGAAGACATTTTTTGCTGTTCCATACGACATTTTTGTCTTTAAATACGACAATTTCAGTCAGGACCAGCGACATATTTCCAATCACAACCAGCACTCTCTGAAAATATTAATGATCCCAACGACACTGTACTTTGAAAAGTTACAAACGACAAAAGCTAATTAGCTACTGAACATATTGCCCTTAAAAGGATAGTAATGTTTCAAAATAAAAGCAGATACAATTAATCTTCATAGTATTTGGCCCATGGAGAGTGTTATTTCAATACTATCAGAGTTGTAGTACAAGAGTAATTGAATGATAAAGTATCCCCCTCCCGCCCCTTTTACTGTTGTAACACTGCTCACCTCAGATGTGGAATCTGGTCTCTTGACTGGACAGATCACAGCAAGGGACAATCTTCTTACTGTGATTATAAGGAAAACCCTGCCCCCCATGACAGGTATTTCAGGCTTATCCTTATGATCCCTGAAGATTGTCCCTCTCTGTGATCCATCCGGACAGTCTTGCTGCTCTGAGGTCAGCAGTGTTACATCAGTAAAAGGGGCGGGAGGGGGATACTTTATCATTCAATTACTCTTGTACTACAACTCTGACAGTATTGAAATAACACTCTCCAAGGCCCAAATACTATGATGATTAATTGGAGCTGCTTTTATTTTGAAACATTACTATCCCTTTAAAGATATCACTGCATGCACACACAAGACAATCAGGACTTCTCCCTCTCTCTTATTAGAACAAGTGGCACCAATTTAAAGGCTAAAAAGGAATTAACTGGATCAGAATATTTAATAGGTAACACAGGACTCTCTCCCCCTGAGAATTTGGCCTTTACCATGAGGCACTGAGATTTGGGTCAAAACCCTTAGTTTCAGGGTCAAGTCATGAGGGTCCCAAGGTATGTGACACATGCCCTGAAGAAGAAAGGGGATATCCCCATTTATAGAAGTGCAGTAAAGTGGACAAACTTAACTCTTGACTGTTTGGTTGCTTTGTCTACAACACTGTAATTTTGCAACAAACAAGTTGCACCACAGTGGACAAATACAAATTCAACAAATTATTGTTGAATCAAAATGGGATTTTAACCTCTCAGATGTTGGAGAAGATGCTAGTGCATTGCAAACCAACACAGTGTACACCTCTCTAGCATTCAAGGATGGAAAGACACATTTAAAGGGATAGTAATGTTTCACAAAGCAGCTCCAATTTTTCTTCATAGTACTTGGAACATTGTGCAGTGTTATTTCAATTCTGTCAGAGTTGTAGTTCAAGAGTAATTGAATGATAAACTATCCCCCTCCCTCCCCTTTTACTGATGTAACACTGCTCACCTCAGATCAGCAAGACTGTCCGGATGGATCACAGAGAGGAACAAGGGGCAGGGTTTTCCTTATGATCACAGTAAGAAGATTGTCCCTTGCTGTGATCTGTCCGGTCAAGTGACCAGATTCCACATCTGAGGGGAGGAGGCTTACACTAGGTAAAAGGGGTGGGAGGGGGACACTTTATCATTCAATTACTCTTGTACTACAACTCTGACAGTATTGAAATAGCACTCTCCATGGCCCAAATACTATGAGGATTAATTGGAGCTGCTTTTAATTGTAAAACATTACTATCACTGTAAATAAACGGGAATTTTTTTTTATATACCGAATTGCTCCACTACCTTAATGCATCAAAATTGTGCCCTGTTCATGTTTATAGGCTTTATGTCAAATACTTTGTTCTAATTTTGCTTAATGCTTAAAAGAAAAAAAAACTTGGTGGTTGAAGGACAAGTTTTACATATAGACGGGGATAACCAAGAGCTGCATGTAGACCGGATCAACTGTGTAATTCAATTACTTCAGCCACATAGCCAGAGAGTCTTCTACATGTCTGTCCCCAGGGACTCGACCCGATGTATGATCAGAAGCAATAAGATGAAGATTATGGGGGAGGATGCGTAAGGAAAAATGTACAAATCTTCGGCAAATGGTCCGTTTCGTATGAAATCTATCAGTTTTAAGTACTTTTCTTTATTTTTTTCAAGGACATGTAGACACTTTCAAAAACTGTACAATTCTAAAATGAAAACGTATTCCTTCTGGAAAAACTGAATAGATTTTGAATAATATGTTTGTCCCTCATTGAATCTAAGATTTCAAAATGGAACTTTACCAATCAGATATAGATAGATAGATAGATAGATAGATAGATAGATAGATAGATAGATAATGTAATTACTGTGTGTAACAGAAGCACTTACCTAGGTAGGAGTCCATCACACAGCAGTCAGGTGTATCTATATAATTACTGTGTGTAACAGAAGAACTCACCTAGGTAGGAGTCCATCATACAGCAGTCAGGTGTATCTGTATAATTACTGTGTGTAACAGAAGAACTCACCTAGGTAGGAGTCCATCACACAGCGGTCAGGTGTATCTATATAATTACTGTGTGTAACAGAAGCACTTACCTAGGTAGGAGTCCATCACACAGCGGTCAGGTGTATCTATATAATTACTGTGTGTAACAGAAGCACTCACCTAGGTAGGAGTCCATCACACAGCAGTCAGGTGTATCTATATAATTACTGTGTGTAACAGAAGCACTCACCTAGGTAGGAGTCCATAACACAGCGGTCAGGTGTATCTATATAATTACTGTGTGTAACAGAAGCACTCACCTAGGTAGGAGTCCATCACACAGCGGTCAGGTGTATCTATATAATTACTGTGTGTAACAGAAGCACTCACCTTGGTAGGAGTCCATCACACAGTGGTCAGGTGTATCTATATAATTACTGTGTGTAACAGAAGCACTCACCTAGGTAGGAGTCCATCACACAGCGGTCAGGTGTATCTATATAATTACTGTGTGTAACAGATGCACTTACCTAGGTAGGAGCCAATCATACAGCAGTCAGGTGTATCTATATAATTACTGTGTGTAACAGAAGCACTTACCTAGGTAGGAGTCCATTATACAGCGGTCAGGGGTATCTATATAATTACTGTGTGTAACAGAAGCACTTACCTAGGTAGGAGCCAATAATACAGCAGTCAGGTGTATCTATATAATTACTGTGTGTAACAGAAGCACTTACCTAGGTAGGAGTCCATCATACAGCAGTCAGGTGTATCTATATAATTACTGTGTGTAACAGAAGCACTTACCTAGGTAGGAGTCCATCACACAGCAGTCAGGTGTATCTATATAATTACTGTGTGTAACAGAAGCACTTACCTAGGTATGAGTCCATCACACAGCAGTCAGGTGTATCTATATAATTACCGTGTGTAACAGAAGCACTTACCTAGGTAGGAGTACATCACACAGCAGTCAGGTGTATCTATATATTTACCGTGTGTAACAGAAGCACTTACCTAGGTAGGAGTCCATCACACAGCAGTCAGGTGTATCTATATAATTACCGTGTGTAACAGAAGCACTTACCTAGGTAGGAGTCCATCACACAGCAGTCAGGTGTATCTATATAATTACCGTGTGTAACAGAAGCACTTACCTAGGTAGGAGTCCATCACACAGCAGTCAGGTGTATCTATATAATTACCATGAGTAACAGAAGCACTTACCTAGGTAGGAGTACATCACACAGCAGTCAGGTGTATCCATAAAATTACTGTGTGTAACAGAAGCACTTACCTAGGTAGGAGTCCGTCTCACAGCAGTCAGGTGTATCTATATAATGACTGTGTTTAACAGAAGCACTTACCTAGATAGGAGTCCATCACACAGCAGTCAGGTGTATCTATATAATTACCGTGTGTAACAGAAGCACTTACCTAGGTAGGAGTCCATCATACAGTAGTCAGGTGTATCTATATAATTACTGTGTGTAACAGAAGCACTTACCTAGATAGGAGTCCATCACACAGCAGTCAGGTGTATCTATATAATTACTGTGTGTGACAGAAGCACTTACCTAGGTAGGAGTCCATCACACAGCAGTCAGGTGTATCTATATAATTACTGTGTGTAACAGAAGCACTTACCTAGGTAGGAGTCCATCATACAGTAGTCAGGTGTATCTATATAATTACTGTGTGTAACAGAAGCACTTACCTAGATAGGAGTCCATCACACAGCAGTCAGGTGTATATCTATACAATTACTGTGTGTGACAGAAGCACTTACCTAGGTAGGAGTCCATCACACAGCAGTCAGGTGTATCTATATAATTACCGTGTGTAACAGAAGCACTTACCTAGGTAGGAGTCCATCATACAGCAGTCAGGTGTATCTATATAATTACTGTGTGTGTAACAGAAGTACTTACCTAGGTAGAAGTCCATCACACAGCAGTCAGGTGTATCTGTATAATTACTGTGTGTAACAGAAGCACTTACCTAGGTAGGAGTCCATTATACAGCAGTCAGGTGTATCTATATAATTACTGTGTGTGTAACAGAAGCACTTACCTAGGTAGGAGTCCATCATACAGTAGTCAGGCACATCTATAAAAAAATTTGGATGCAAGGGGAGGGGTGGAGAAGGTCCCTATTAGCACAGAAGATTGTTGAATTGCTATTGATGTGGAAGGGATGTTTTCCCTTCACAAATCACCATCTGTTCGACAAATATGAAGTTTAACAGCATTCTCTCTGCTTTCCTACTTGGTCAGAAAGGGAGTGAACAGAATGCTTTCGGTACCATGGACAGCATCACTCCCTTACACCTTTGAGTGCCATAGGGATGTGCATTGCTCTCCCCTAAGGCACTCAAGGGGTAAAAAAAAAAAAGTACACCAAGCACTACACAATTATCCCTTTAGCTATGTATTATTGTCACGGTTTTCAAGGAAAACCCAAAAGTTAGACAGTATAGTTAAAATTCACCTTTATTAGAATCATAAACTAAAAGAGTAATAAATATATGTATAATATATAGTGAGTAGCAGGAAGCAGCAGAGGACGACCAAAGAGGCAGAGACACTCCATCAGAAATAGGAGGCTGCCTCCAAGTCGCCAGACTGCAGTGACTATGCTGAAGACACTGGTAGTCTCAAGTCTCCTGGGAAATATCGAATAGACCCTGAAGATCTCCCACAACGAAGGCAACAAGGGAGGCCACTGACTCATGCCTGCATCCAGTATGAATAGGCCCATCTCCCATAAAGGTTGGCAACAAAGGAGACACTGACTCACGCCGACAGTCAGTATGAATAGGCCCGTGTCCCATAAGGGATGGCAACAAGGGAGACACTGACTCACGCCTACAGTCAGTATGCTGGAGTCTGCCAGAGCCACATGTCTGCACCACAAGTCTAGAGGCAACACCGAGAGGATAGAAGGAAAGAGCCCCAGGTCAGCACCAGATTGGATAGTCAGACAAGCAAGGGTCATACACGGAGTGGGTAGTCAGCCAGAGCCACAGGTCTGCACCAGATAGGATGTCCACAAGTCTAGAGGCAACACCGAAAGGATCGTAGGACAGAGCCCCAGGTCAGCACCAGGTTGGATAGTCAAACATGCAAGGGTCATACACGGAGCGGGTAGTCAGACAGAGCCACAGGTCAGCACCAGATGGGATGGTCAGACAAGCCAAGGTCATACACAGGAGATCAGGAACTCAACTACTAGAACTGCACAGGACAACAATGTAAGGGTAAGTGGATAAGGATCCAGTACCCTTATATACCAGCAAGGAAGTATATAGGCGGAGACTAGCCAGACCAGCCTGTATAAGATCGAGGCCTGCGTCGATACACAGCCTTGTGCCTGCAAATGACGCAACAAGGCGAGATGCGTCAAACACCAGCATTACTCCCGCATCATTTTTGAGCCGCCAGCCCGCCTAGCCAAAGGACACGGGCGGCCGTTGAGGATGCCAGTCGCACCCAGGCCCAATCCCAGAAGCGACATGTGGGAAGATGTCGAAGCATCATTTCAGGCCATCAATTCCCATCATCGCCCAATGCAGCGGCGCTGGGTATAAGGTTCATTGTGACAATCATATATGATATGTGTTATGCACTTCCAGAGGAACAAGACTGGGGGTCAGGCAGCATCTATGGGGATTTGTAGCTACCACTTGCCCCCCCAGCCTTGTTCCTGTTCCCTTTGTCCCTCTCCCCCCCAAGCTCACTGCTAGCCACAAAACCCCATGGCCACTGCCTGGACCAGGGAAGAAGGCTGGGGTGTCAGACAGTGTATATGGGGATAGCACACAATGGTGATGTTCCCCATGCTGCCCAACATGCAATAAATCCGACATATACCACCTTCAACATACTACCCCTCTTTTTTAATCCGACATGCTACCCCTTTTGTTCAGTTGCATATATACTTCAGCGTTAATCCTTTGAGTACCAGAGAGGTACTAAACAAATAGCTTTGCAATAATTTTGCGTACCCCTCTGTTACTCAAAGGGTTAGTAGGCAAGGTATGCGGCTGCATTCCCTTGCCTTTATTTATGTAAAAAATATACTTATTTTTTTAAAAATATACATCAGACCTTGTGAGGGGCATCGGGATCCCTCTGGATGCCCCGCTGGAATTGATCACCTATACAGTAGGATAGGTGATCACTGCCGGCGGCAAGGAAGGAAATTGCTGACTTCTTTTTCTCCCTAGTCTAACTGGCTATTAAGCTGGCTCAAGTAGGACTCCTAGTAATTAAGCCAGTCATTGAGTTCATTCATCCATGTGAATGAATGTGTGATTGATTCCGCTTTTCATGAATGAATGAATGAATGCAATGACCGGGTTCACTAGGGGGAGTCCTACTCGAGTCAGCTATTACAGAAGCAGGCAGCCCGTGTCGTCTTGTCACCTGCTGTGTACAACTATCCTACTGGATAGGTGATCAATGGAAGGGTGGCATCAGGAGGGGTCCCATTGCCCCCCCCACGAGGTCTGATGTATATCTATATATATAAAAGAAGACTTTGTGCCTGCCAAAACACACCCAGGGGAGGCATAAAGCAGGAGTTACTACTCCTATTGGGTGACTCAATCATGCAGGGAGTTGGCCCGCCCCCACTATGCAGCCCACCCACCACTATCAAAGTCAGAAAAAAACAATATGGCCGCCATTTGCTCCTACATCACAGACAAACACACATGCCCCACTCACACAGCACCACACAAACACACACATGCCCCACTCACACACACAGACCACCACACACACATGCCCCACTCACACAGCATCAAACACACATGCCCCCACTCACACACACAGCACCACATACACACACACAAAGCCAGAAATAAATATGGCTGACACACACACAGTCACTCACCCTGACTCCCAGTGGCCTCAGCAGGACCTGTAGTGCAGCACCAGGGGAACAAAATGGCACTCAAAGGGTTAAGGTAGGCCCTTTGCTGAATTATTTCTTCACTGTCATCATTTGCCATGCAAGACACAGGACAGACAGCCATCAGGTACACACTTAACTCACTGACTGCCACAGGGTTGTGTATCAAGTTTTACCCCTCATGGAGTGTGTTCAAACCCCTCACACTGTAAACTTGCATTTCCCTCCCACTTCTCCTCCTTCCCCAGCCTATTACTAACACTTTTACACATTTCTCTTAAGCCCCGCCCCCTACTCGAGATTAAGCCCCGCCCCTTTTAACCCAAATTGCCCCATTGCTCTCTCCACATCAGCTCCACATGAGGGACTCCACAAGTACAAGTTCCCAGGTATAACACACACATGCCCCACTCACACAGCACCAAACACCCATACACACACAAAGCCAGAAAGAAAGATGGCTGACACACAGTCACTCACCCTGACTCCCAGTGGCCTCAGCAGGACCTGTACTACATCACCAGGGGAACAAAATGGCACTCACAGGGTTAAGGTAGGCCCTCATTGCTGAATTACTTCTTCACTGTCATCATTTCCCATGCAAAACACAAGACAGACAGCCATCAGGTACACACTTAACCCACTGACTGCCACAGGGTTGTGTATCAAGTTTTACCCCTCAGGGAGTGTGTTCAAACCCCTCACACTGTAAACTTGCATTTCCCTCCCACTTCTCCTCCTTCCCCAGCCTATTACTAACACTTTTCCACATTTATGTTAAGCCCCACCCCCTACTCACGATTAAGCCCCGCCCACTTTTAACCCAAATTGCCCCATTGCTCTCTCCACATCAGCACAACATCAGTCCCCTCTACGGACTACACAAGTCAAAGTTCCCAGGTATGAACACACTTCCCACTGCTATTTAACTCTGACATGCCTCTCTGTACCTTAACCATTTGAGTGCCAGAGGGGTACACAACTCATGCACGCATGTGTTTCTGCTCATATATGTGGTGTGTGTTTGTGTACATCTCTGTTACATATGTGTGTCCATCTCCAGTGTGTCTGTGTGTGTGCGTGTCTTTTGCATGTCTCTGCCGCTCACTGTGTGTATGTGCATACCTCCCAACATTTCACATGGCCAAAGAGGGACACTGTAGTTTTAGGTGATATTGCTGGGGGCGTGGCTGGTGGGCGGGGCATTAGTAAGAATTTTTAGGTTATTTCATGACCTATTACTGGCTATTTATGTAACTGAATAAATGATTTAGTTCAAGACCAAAGTATTTTATTTACACAGACTAATGTATAAACACATTATACTGAAGTTTATTGCTTTATTGCTGTAGAGCAAAGTAATACACACCACACAGTCAGGGCTGGTCCAAGGATTTTTGCCACCCTAGGCAAAACCTAATTTTGCCACCCATTTCGCTCCGCCCCTTGTGTCCCACCCCTTTATACCCTGCCTACTTATACCCAACCTCTTTTCATGATTGTCCTCTCTCTGCCCCCTGGGCCAGTCTGCCCCTGGTCTAGAGATGCCTGTAAGAGATGCCCCCCACCAGCTCCAACTTGCCCCTTATCAGCTCCACTTTGGCCCTATCAGCTGCACTTTGCCCCCCATCAACTCCAACTTGCCCCCATCAGCTCCACTTTGCCCCATCAACTCCAACTTACCCCCATCAGCTCCACTATGCCCCCAGCAGCTCCAACTTGATACCATCAGCTCCACTTTGCCACCATCCGCTCCAACTTGCCCCCATCAGCTCCACTTTGCTCCCCATCCGCTCTAACTTACCCCCACCAGCTCCACTTTTACCCCCCCTTCAGTTCCACTATGCCCCTATCAGCTCCAACTTGCCCCTATCAGCTCCAACTTACCCCCATCGGCTCCACTTTGCCCCCCAGCAGCTCCACTATGCCCCCAGCAGCTCCAACTTGCCACCAGCAGCTCCACTTTGCCCCCCATCCACTCCAACTTGCCCCCCCCAGCTCCACTTTGCCCCCCCTTCAGCTCCACTTTGACCCCCATCCGCTCCAACTTGCCCCCATCAGCTCCACTTTGACCTCCATCCGCTCCAACTTACCCCCATCAGCTCCAACTTGCCCCCAGCAGCTCCACTATGCCCCCTCAGCTCCAATATGCCCCCATCAGCTCCACTTTGACCTCCATCCGCTCCAACTTACCCCCATAAGCTCCAACTTGCCCCCAGCAGCTCCACTATGCCCCCTCAGCTCCAACTTGCCCCTATCAGCTCCAACTTGCCCCCATCATCTCCACTTTGCCCCCCATCCACTCCAACTTGGCCCCAGCAGCTCCAGTATGCCCCCTCAGCTCCAACTTGCCCCTATCAGCTCTAACTTGCCCCCATCATCTCCACTTTGCCCCCACCCATCCGCTCCAACTTGGCCCCAGCAGCTCCAGTATGCCCCCTCAGCTCCAACTTGCCCCCCATCACATACCTGTAGCTCCCGCGCAGTCTTCTCTTCAGTAATGCAGAGCGAGCCGGGAGATCATGACTCCCACCGCGCTCTGCATTACTAAAGATCTGACCCAATGAGGGAGCGCTGTAGCAACACAGACCTGACTGTGTTGTGGTTCCCGGTGTGGTGTGTGCCTGTGTGTTGCATATGTCTGTGTTTTTCAGTGTGTCTGCATTTCACACACATGCGCCCAACGGTCATGACATGACGGGCAACGCCGTCCCACATTGCTAGTTTTTAATAAATAGAATTTTGTTTACACAAATAAATGCAAGGGTATGCAGCTGCATACCTTGCCTATTAACCCTTTTAGTAACAGAGGGGTATGCTAATGCATTGCAAAGCAATTTTTTCATACCTCTCTGGTACTCAAAGGGTTAACTTTGAACTACATATGCAACTGAACAAAAGGGGCAGCATGTCGCATTAAAAAAGGGAAGGTTAGTGTGTCGGAGGGGGCAGAATGTCAAATTTATAAAGGGGAGGCTAGTATGTCGGAGGGGGCAGAATGTCAAATTTATAAAGGGGAGGCTAGTATGTCAGAGGGGGCAGCATGTCAAATTAATAAAGGGGAGGCTAGTATGTCGGAGGGGGCAGCATGTCAAATTAAAAATGGAGGGTAGTATGTTGGGTAGGGCAGTTTTTTGGATCTATACCATGTTGGGCAGCATGAGGCACATCCACATTGTGTGTTAGCCCCACATACACTGCCTGACACCTCCAGCCTTCTTCCCTGGAGTGTGTCAGTGTACATGGGGATCTGTGGTTACCACTGGGCAAGGTAACAAGTGTGGGGTACAAGCAGTTTATATGGGGTTCTATGGCTACCAGTGGGCATGGGAACAAGGCGGGGGGGGGGAGTGGCAGCCACAAATCCTCATAGATACTGCATGACCCCCCGCCTTGTTCCCTTGGGAGTGCACAACATGTATAACACATAGCTACGGGGATAATTGTGTAGTGCTCGGTGTACTTTTTTTTTAATCCTTTGAGTGCCACATTGATAAGCAATGAACATCCCAATAGCACTCAAATGTATAAGGGAGTAATGCTGTCCATGGTGCTGAAAGTATCCTCTCCAATCCCCTACCAATTAGGGAAGCAGAGAGAAAGCTCTTCAGTTTCAGCATTGTAGTAGTGTTTGTGATGTGTGCAGGGAGGAAATAACTTCCCCACCGACAACAGTTCACAGCCTTCCCTGCTTGTAATTGATTGATTGATTGATTGAGGGCTGTTACTGCATAGGAAAGTACCGGGAGATCCCATCTTCGCCATCTTCAGGTAGGTCAAGTTGAGACTGTGAACTCAGATAGCAGATGCTTCTATCGGAGTTTAGGGAATGTGTCGAAGTGCCACATTAACATATCAACACGTCCCCCTGCATACAAAACTGTCTCATTATTCAGCATTTTCAAATGGAAATGAGTCATTACGCTTCATTTCCATATGAAAATAGGCCACTGTCGATGTGATGAATGAAAATTCTGCTGGTGATGCGATGTCGTAGACACTTTAGTGAATAGTATTGACGTGCCTTCCGACACTGCTCCAACAGGACATTGACATTTCTTCGAACGCTAGTGAATCTAGGCCCTCATATTTCTGTATGTGGTTCAGGTATCAACCAGACATACAGGCTTTTGTGACAACCGAATACTGGGGTGTTGTACAAATCCACCAGCGTGTCTTATTTTCTGGATTTATACTATAGTCTAAAAATCATGAAAGTCATTATGGTGTATACAAGTGCAAATTTAAAATTTTAATGTGATCAGGCCCAGGAACCATCCACCCAATTCCATGCCCTATAGAGATACTTAGTCTGCCTATTGGGTTCCTGCTCGGCTCTGGTATTTTGCTCTGGGTTTGCTCAGCATCGTTATAGAGCAAGTAGCTCTCTGCATTTACCTCCTGAGGTTCCATTCTATGCAAGGTTTGTTACAGGAAGCGTACAGTCCTTTTTTAGCTGAGTGAGTCACGGGCTAGATACTCCTGATAAGCTGACAGCAAATAACAATCTTCTTACTGTGAGAACAATGAAAGCCCTGCCCCCCTTCACAGGTTTTTTCCTTATCTTAATTGAAGATTGTCCCTCTCTGCAGTCTACCTGGGCACCTCCCTTCTGATCTGGCTGAGCAGTGTTACATCAGTAAAAGGGGCGGGAGGGGGATACTTTATCATTCAATTACTCTTGTACTACAACTCTGACAGAATTGAAATAATACTATGATGATTAATTAGAGCTACTTTTATTATGAAACATTACTATCCCTTTAAACATTTTCGCACACCAGGTTAGAAGTAAAAGGCAAGTTACCCCTTATCTGATGTGGTGGGATATCTACTTTCAGAAAATATATTATTTGGCTTTGTGTAGTGATTGACCTATTTTACAATGTAACCAATGGAATATGCATTTTTGTTCATAATTTGAAAATACCATTTTGTGCTCCTGATATCTCTGGGTCTGTGCAGTCCATGCCTTTAGGTAAAATTATACATATTTAGAATTTCTGTACTCCTAGTATTCAGGGCTTTTAAAAGTAACTGTCATTTGTACCAGCAACATAAATGCTTTTTATATATAGTAGATGGTAGTTGCAAAATCATTTTTTTTTATTTATGACTCCATAGATTATCACACAATGCAAATTTAGGGTTTTGTGAGGTGCCATGAAAAAGATTAATTTATTCTGAAACAACCCTCCACACACACACAAAAACACATGCACACACACACACACACACATACATAGGTACACTGACACGCACACACGCACACACACAGGCGTACACACATACACAAGCACGCACACACACACAAAATATATAGTTTTCCATATATAACTAGAAAGGTACTATCAGAAATCATACCTAAACAAATCAATAGCAAAAAATGCTGATTATATGCCTGGTCAGTAGGGAACAAAGAAAAGTCCCTAAGCCTCTTCCAATGAAAGGGTTAAGGCGCTGTTTTTTCATTTCAGATATCAATTTTTGAATGAAGCATTCTCCCAGCAGTGGTTTTCACTCATGGAGAAAAGATATTACAGTTTTTTCATGATAAAAGGTTACTGCTCCTTCTAGAATTATGTATTCATAATATTGTAACTATCCTTAGAGTAAAATCTCGGGTATAATACGCACATTTTTACCCCATTTCACCTTATGTGAAGTGGGGGGTGCGTATTATACACAAGTAAAAAATAAACGTTCCTTCAGAACGTCCCGCTCTGTATCAGCCGCGGCGCGGGCAGTCTCTACTGTGCATGACTGCCCCACGACAGGCTGGCACTGTATCAGCCGTGGCGCAGGCAGTCTGTACTGCGCATGATTGCACCACGACCAGCTGAAAGTGGCGCTGTGGCCTGTGTAACAGACTCTTCAACTAGTTTATTAATAAATCTCTATGTAAAAGGGATCACTGTAAAACACACACAGACAAAAAATATACACACACACACACATACACACGTAACACACACGCATACACACACAGGCATAAAACATATAGACGTACAGATACACACAGTCAGACATATACTTGTATAGACACACACATATACACATACAGACAAACATACACACATCCACACCTGCACACAAACACAGGCCCGCACAAACATACATACATACACACAGACACACATCCAGACACACACATACACACACAAACACATGTATACATACACATCCAATCAGAGAGGATGGTGGGGTTTTTAAACGGTGCTGTTACATGCTGCTTTATCTTTTTTTGTGGCTGGCTCTGGATTTGAAAAAGTGGTTGGGAAACCACAAAACGTTATAGAGTACAGCCTGACTTTGTTTTTACTTTTATTTTAATTTAATAGATATTTTATATCATTTCATATTATTTTGTAATATATTTGATAAATTTAAATTTTTTCTAAAGACAAAAAAGCGGCATGTTGTGGACCTTTTAATCGGAAATCGAGGTCGTCTGAACAGAGATCGGAGAATTTCTCTGTAAGCTTGGTTTGTTGTGTCCCGACATATGTCCTTTCACAACTATCACTGCTGTGAGTATGTTTGGCTATTAAATTGATAGTAATGTTTCACAAAAACAGCAGCTCCAATTAATCTTCATCATACCTCCCAACAATTCAGATTGCCAAAGAGGGACACTTGTGTTTTAGGAGGTATTGCTGGGGGCGTGGCTGGTGGGTGGGGCACTAATGAGAATTTTTAGGCTATTTCATGACCTATTGACATCCCTTTGTGTAACCTAATAAGTGACAAGACCAAAGTATTTTATTTACACAGACTAATTTATAAACACATACACTGATGTTTAAACAGATAATAATGTGAACTTTATTGCTGTAGACCAGTATGATACATTTATATAGACACCACACAATCTGATCTCCTAAAAAGAGGGACATCAGGGTGGGAAAGGGGGACAGAGGGATTTGGGTCTAAAAGAGGGACTGTCCCTCCTAAAGAAGGACATTTGGGAGGTATGACCTTCATAGTATTTGAGCCATAGAGAGTGTTATATCAATACTGTCAGAGATGTGGTTCAAGAGTAATTGAATGATAAAGTATCCCCCTCCTGCCCCTTTTACCTAGTGTAAGCCATCTCTTCTCAGATGTGGAATCTGGTTTTAAGACCAGACAGATAACAGCAGGGGACAATCTTCTTCCTATGAGAACAATGAAAGCTCTGCCCCCCTTGACAAGTTTTTCAGGTTTTTCCCTTATCTTAATAGAAGATTGTCCCTCTCTGCAGTCTATCTGGGCACCTCCCTTCTGATCTGGCTGAACAGTGTTACATCAGTAAAAGGGGTGGGAGGGGGATACTTTGTCATTGAATTACTTTTGAACTACAACTCTGACAGAATTGATATAACACTCTCCAAAGTACAAATACTATGATGATTAATTGGAGCTGCTTTTATTATGAAACATTACTATCACTTTAACAAGATTCCTTTTAAAAAGGTAACAGGCACCATCAGGCACCCTCTTCTGTTTCCTTCAGCAAGTCTCTAACATAACACACTGAAGACCTCTCTAGTCGCCAAGGGTTTCCCATTGATAAGACACGCTTTCGACTGACACCATTTTTTTCGAGATCCATTTAGTATTGAGCAGTAAAGGTTTTGATAAAACCATTTCCAGATTTCTCTCGATAAAGACATTCTGTTACCAAATCCTCCAGTCTTTCACCCTCCCCCATCATTTTCCTCTTTTTTTCCTCTTGAATTATTCCATAGATTCACTAATAAATGCGGCAGCCACACATCACACAGACTATTATTATGTCACTATTGATGACAGCACACGCATCTGTTTTTGATGTTTGGCAAAAAAAAAGGAAACACTATGAGATGTTGTTATTCCTTTAAAGGGACAGTAATGTTTCATAATAAAAACAGCTCTAATTAATCATCATAGTATTTGGACTTTGGAGAGTGTTATTTCAATTCTGTCAGAGTTGTAGTACAAGAGTAATTCAATGACAAAGTGTCCCCCTCCTGCCCCTTTTACTGATGTAACACTGCTCAGCCAGATCAGAAGGGAGGTGCCCAGGTAGACTGCAGAGAGGGACAATCTTCAATTAAGATAAGGGAAAAACCTGAAAAACTTGTCAAGGGGGGCAGGGCTTTCATTGTTCTCATAGAAAGAAGATTGTTCCCTGCTGTTATCTGTGTGGTCTATGGACTGGATTCCACATCTGAGAAGAGATGGCTTACACTAGGTAAAAGGGGCAGGAGGGGAAACTTTGCTTGTGAATATCTCTCAAACCATAAAGGTTAGAGAGATAAGACTTATATCGTTCTTCATGTTTTTTTAATGCCCGCAAAATAAAATAAAGATAAAACGAAGTATTACTATCCCTTTAAGGGCCAGTCGGGCATGCAACACATTGCAAAGCAGTGCATTACAAACCCCTCTGCTCCTTAAAAGGGTTAAGAAATAAATGGTGGGAAGGTTGGAAGGTTTAAATAGGAAACAGATAATGGAAAGAGAAGATAGTAAAGGAATGTTGTCGTGCTAATGTTATTCCATGTCAAATCTGGCACTGGAACCTAGTGTTTGGTCATGGACCTCCCTAAAGTTAATTTACTGGATATTTATATAAAAAATACTCTCTTTTTCTGCCACTTGTGTCAAGCAGGATCAATGAGGAAGGGCATGGATGTTCCTACTCCTAACAGGGCACAGAGGAAATCCGTGTAACTTTAGTACTTTTCCCTGTGCTGGGTATCGGAGAATAGTAGTTCATTGATTACTGATACTGACGTCTTAGCAATGGAGCAGTGTGTGCACCGCTATGCACTACAGTGATCATACTCTTTAGTGCACACTCTGCAGCTGCTGATAAAGCTCTGTCCCATTCATACATACCCATTTGATTCATAATTAATTTTGCTTGCCTTTATCACACTATGGGGCATATGTGTAAAGACAAAGGAGGTGCAATTCTCAGGCAAAGTAAAATGGGATTAAAGTATGAATCATCCAATTTAGCTCCTCCAACTGCAGCTGCTGAACTTCAGGGTAGTTACTAGATCACTGGTCCCCAACTCGCTACTCAGGGTCACCAAACAGGGTATGACTTTAGGGTTTCCCTGCTTGTCACAGGCTCACTCATTTAATCAACTCAACTGCACACAAGCAAGGAGATCCTAAAAACCTGACCTGTTCATTGCCCTTAAACGGATAGTAATACTTCGTTTTAACTTTATTTTATTTTGTAGGCATTAAAAAAACATGAAGAATTATATAAGTCTTATCTCTCAAACCTTTATGGTTTAAGAGTAGTGATGATCGAGCACCCCAATGCTCGGGTGTTCGGGTGCTCTGGCCGAGCGCCCCCGGAGGCTCGAGTGCTCGGCCGAGCACCCGAGCCCCATTGAAGTCAATGGGAGGACTCGAGCATTACACCAGGCACCCCCTGCTCTGATGAGGGGAGGGTGCCTGGTTCATAGGAAAAGGTCAGAAAATGATGGAAACACCACAGAAATGGTTCAGGGACAGCATAGGGAGGATGTCTGGATGCATCTTGGACTCCAACGTCGCTGCTGGGAACGATGTTTTGCCAGTAGTACGCCATTACAGACTGACCGTAAAACACACAAAAAGGAAGATAAAAACTAATCTGCGGCTAGGCACACTAAACAATATGTGACGCTAATCTGCGGCTAGGCACACGAAACAGAATGTGACGCTAATCTGCGGCTAGGCACACGAAACAGAATGTGACGCTAATCTGCTGCTAGGCACAAGAAACAGAATGTGACGCTAATCTGCGGCTAGGCACAGTGAACGGAATATGTGACGTTAATTTGTGAATTTGCACACTAAACAGAATGTGACAATAATCTATGGCTAGGCACACGTTTAAAATGGCCCTTTTTGTCGCTGCGTTGTACAATATTTGTCCCTGTGCACTTAGTACAATGTCACCTTACTAATATCCCACCATCAAAAAAAAAATGAAATTGTGCCCCCCCAAACAAAATATAAATGCTGCCCCCACACACAACAGTCCTAAAAAGGACTTTGGGTCTTGAAAGAGTACCAACACTTTTATTCTCCCTACACTGACTTTCCCTGCCTGATCGCATCTCTCCCTGGCTGAGAATGAGCAGAACTCGCGAGTCGGGTGCTATACAGCACCCGATCACGGGTTCTGGCCAGCCAATCAGTGTAATGCCAGCAGCCAACATGGCTGCTGGCATTACACTGATGTCAGAGCCTCCCCGCATGTTTATTGGCTGCACAGCAGCCGCGAAACGTGCGGGGAGGAGACCCAAACATGGCGGGCGAGCACATGCGGTACTCGTACGAGTACCGCCATGTGCCGAGCAGAGCGATGCTCGAGCCGAACCGAGCTTCGGCCGAGCATGCTCGCTCATCACTATTTAAGAGATATTCACAAGCAAAGTTTCCCCTCCCGCCCCTTTTACCTAGTGTAAGCCATCTCTTCTCAAATGTGGAATCCAGTCCATAGACCAGACAGATAACAGAAGGGGACAATCTTCTTCCTATGAGAACAATGAAAACCCTGCCCCCCTTGACAAGTTTTTCAGGTTTTTCCCTTATCTTAATTGAAGATTGTCCCTCTCTGCAGTCTACCTGGGCACCTCCCTTCTGATCTGGCTGAGCAGGGGAGGGGATACTTTGCTTGTGAATATCTCTTAAACCATAAAGGTTTGATAGATAAGACTTATATCGTTCTTCATGTTTTTTTAATGCCTACAAAATAAAATAAAGATAAAACAAAGTATTACTATCCCTTTAAGGAGAGGGTGGGGAACTGATGATCTAAGGCATTGTCATGAAACCAGTGGCCCTCCAGCTTTTCAGGACTGCAATATTAATTAATTCGGTTTTGCACAAGCAGAGGGGTCCTAAAGGCAAGACCTGTTATTAGTTCCAGGAGAAAGAGTTAGGAACTACTGCTGTATACCAGGAATGTGCAACCAGAGGCCCTTCAGCTGTTCAGGTCTGCAATTCCCATCATGCCCCTCCAGCCAACAGCTGGAGGGGCATGATGATAATTGAAGTCCTGGACAACTGAAGGGCCTCTTGTTGCCTACCAGTTCTTTACATCAGTGGTTCCCAACCCTGCAGGCCATGTATTTACGGTTTCCCTGCTTGTACACATCTGAGTTAATTGAATGATTGAGCCTCTGAATAACCCACCTGCGCACAAGCAGGACAATCCTAAAGATCTGGCCCGTTTGGTGCCCCTGATGATAGAGCTGAGAACTACTGTACTACAGCATATCACTGCTTTGGTGCATACCGGTGCACACACTCACTTGTCAATACACTTTAGAGCATTCCCTGAAGTACATCCACTGGAGATTAGATGGCAGTGTGTGTGTGTAAGTTGGTATATGGTATAAAGCTCCTGCCTTCTAGTGCATTCCCTGAAGCACAGCCACTAGAAATGAAGACAGTAGAGTGAGTGTGTAGTAGAAAGCTCCTACCCTCTAGTGCATTCCTTGAAGCACAGCCACTGGAGTTGAAGATGGTAGACTGTGTGTAAGCCGGCATGTGGTACAAAGCTCCTGCCTTCTAGTGCATTCCCTGAAGCACAGCCACTGGGACTGAAGACAATAGACTGAGTATTTGTGCTGGTATTTAGTACAAAACATCTACCCTGTAGTGCATTCCCTGAAGCACATCCACTAGAGATGAAGACAGTAGACTCAGCTGAGTTAATTAATGATTGAGCCTCTGAATAACCCACCTGTGCACAAGCAGGAAACTCCTGAAGACCTGGCCGGTTAGGTGCCTCTGATGATAGCTCTGAGAAGTACTGTACTACAGCATATCATTGCTTTGGTGCATACTGACGCACACACTCTGTTGTTAATAAGACTTTATTACAAGAAAACCTAGGATGCTTTCCAATATCACTCACACAGAATGACCTAAATTTACACTCCTTACCGCTGCGCGTTGCTAGTACATCAGACTGAACACTGCCATTCACTTCCTCACTGATCCCTCTGAAATCAGGTTTAAAGCGGAACTTTCAGATGATAGCCAGTCACCATTAATTCATTAAATGCATGGCGACTAGCTTAAAAATAAATGTCTTACCAAAAAAATACTTGTGTGTAAAGGAATCCGTCCCGTTTCAGGACTGATCGGCAGTTAGTATGGTCTGTGCGCCTGCGCCGTCAGTCTCTTCCGGTGACCATATGGTGCAAAGCAGTCTACTTTATGGAGACCGGGACTGACGGCGCAGGCGCACAGACAAGATGTCTGCACTCTAGCCTCAGTTCCATTCTCCAAACGGGACGGATTCCTTTAGACACAAGTATTTTTTACGGTAAGACATCTATTTTCAAGCTAGTCGCCATGCATTTAATGAATACATGGCGACTTGCTATTATCTGAACGTTCCACTTTAAGGGAAGAATTGTTCCCATAAGTAGCTTAGTAAACTTGCGTTAGGTAGGTATAGGGCTAGAAAACAATTCCACATCATAACAGGAATCCTGTGTTTCTAAACATTTGTAGAACAATAACAAGCACATTTTATTAATTGTGATTTGTGCTTGCGTGTAGCAGAATATGGGGCATATACATAAAGTCACGTGATGCAAGTCTCAAGCAAAGAACAATATGTATAAAGTCTAAATTCCCATTGGATGTAATTAAGCTTTATACCCGTTATATGCATGAAAAATCCAACATCACACTGGGGATTCATTTTGATTCACTTTATAGATATTGAGGGAAATGTCTGAATATGATTCCTTATCAAATCAGAAACTGGAATTGATTTTTCAGCCTTACACTTGTGTAAATCTGATTTATGTACCTACTTCTTACACCGTAAATTATCTTCTTAAAATCACTTGCTCCAAGGGGAGAGCAATGGGGCAGTCGATGGATATTTCAGAGTGTTCCTTCAAAGTACAGAGAAAATGGTACACTTTATGATGTTTTCATCCATATGTTATGAGGACTGGCTGACGTAAATGTCCTGATGATGGTAAAATGAATGTACGCTGGCATGTAGAACAAAGTTGCTGCCTTCTATTGCATTCCCTGAAGCACAGACGCTGGGGTTGAAAAAGATAAGAGTGAGTGTCTGCGATGGGATGTAGTAAAAAGCTCCTGTCTTCTAGTGCATTCCCTGAAACACAGCCACTGGAGATGAAGATTGTAGAGGGTGTGCACATTGGTATATAGTACAAAGCTCCTCTCTTCTAGTGCATTCCCTGAAGCACATCCAATAGAGATGAAGACAGTGGAGTGAGTGAGTGTGCATGTATGTAGTGCAAAGCTTCTCCCTTCTAGTGTATTCCCTGAAGCACATCCAATAGAGATGAAGACAGTGGAGTGAGTGAGTGTGCATGTATGTAGTGCAAATCTCCTCCCTTCTAGTGCATTCCCTGAAGCACATCCAATAGAGATGAAGACAGTGGAGTGAGTGAGTGTGCATGTATGTAGTGCAAAGCTTCTACCTTCTAGTGTATTCCCTGAAGTACATCCAATAGAAATGAAGACAGTGAGTGATTGTGCTTGTATGTAATGCAACGCTTCTTTCTAGTGTATTCCCTGAAGCACATCCAATAGAGATGAAGACAGTGGAGTGAGTGAGTGTGCATGTATGTAGTGCAAAGCTTCTACCTTCTAGTGTATTCCCTGAAGTACATCCAATAGAAATGAAGACAGTGAGTGATTGTGCTTGTATGTAATGCAACGCTTCTTTCTAGTGTATTCCCTGAAGTACATCCAATAGAAATGAAGACAGTGAGTGATTGTGCTTGTATGTAATGCAACGCTTCTTTCTAGTGTATTCCCTGAAGCACATCCAATAGAGATGAAGACAGTGAAGTGAGTGAGTGTGCATGTATGTAGTGTGAAGCATCCAGTGGTGTCCGTAGACATTTTTCCAGGGGGGGGCAAAGCCATAATATGACCCCCAGGCCAGCCCATCTAGCCCCTTTATTTATATGGAGGAGGGTAATTGTAGGGGGGGGGCAAGTGCCCCCCTTGCCCCCCCCTCCGGATGCCCATGGAAGCTTCTATCCTCTAGTGCATTCCCTGAAGCACATTCACTGGAGTTGAAGACAGTATAGTGAATGTGTCCGAGGGTGTGTACTAAAAATCTCATACACTTTAGTGGATTCCCTGAAGCACATCCACTGGAGTTGAAGATGGTAGAGTGTGTGTAATTCGGTATGTGGTAAAAAGCTCCTTCCTTGTAGTGCATTCCCTGAAGAACAGCCACTGGGTTTGAAGACAGTAGAGTGAGTATGTGGACTGGTGTGTAGTACAAAGCTCCTACCCTCTAACGCATTCCCTGAAGTACATCCACTGGAGATTAAGACAGTAGAGTGAGTGTGTGCATGGGTTTGTACTAAAAACCTCCTACATTTTAGTGTATTCTCTATAGCACAGTTGGAGATGGTAGAATGCATATGTGCACTGGTATGTAGTGGAAAGCTTCTACCCTCTAATGCATCTCTGAAGCACATGCACTGGAATTAAAGACAGCAGAGTGAGTGTGTGCTCCGTTATCTATTACAAAGCTCACACCTTCTAGTGGATTCATTGAAGCACAGCCACCAGAGGTGAAGGTTACCTGAACTGGGGAATTCATACCTTCACCCATTTTACACAGATATTGCTCTACCTTTAACTTTATACAACCCCTCCTTCTTTCCACATGATCTTTAATTTTTTTGGTTTATACCATGTTCATAAACTGATACAGTTGTAAGAAATAAACTTGAAGGAATAAAATCCCAACAGATAAAAGACTTTAATTGTTTCTTGAGATCTTTGGTCAGGCGGGAATTGGGGGGAAGGCAAGCTTCAAGCAAGTGTAATCGTGAGAATTGGAGCAATGTGGCTTTTTTTAGCATCAGCTCACATACTTACTCTACCATCTGGATGTGCCTTAAAATAAAATGACATAAAACTTGTTTAGTGTTGTGGAACTCTGAGTGCACTCACTCTACCATCTGGATGTGCCTTAAAATAAAATGACATAAAACTTGTTTAGTGTTGTGGAACTCTGAGTGCACTCAGTCTACCATCTGGATGTGCCTTAAAATAAAATGACATCAAACTTGTTTAGTGTTGTGGAACTCTGAGTGCACTCACTCTACCATCTGGATGTGCCTTCAAATAAAATGACATTAAACTTGTTTAGTGTTCTGGAACTCTGAGTGCCCATCTGTACCTGAGGAATATAGTTTCATCATAAGTAACAGTTGATAAAGCTAACAAAGAGATAGGGGCGCCTGAGTGTTATACCCAGGGAGAAATTTATCTTAGAATTTGGAGCAAAGCTGGTATTTTGGGACTTTTTAACACTGACTTCTTCCCTCTCTGGATATGAATTTGCTACATAAATATTTTCATAACTTGCGACAGGATGCTAATATGGATCAAGTTTTAAAGGGATAGTAATACTTGAAAATAATTTTATTTTATATTGTAGCCCTTAAAAAACATTAAAAATGATATGAGTCTTATCTCCCAAACCTTTATGGTTTAGGAGATATTCACAAGTAAAATAAAGTAAAGTTCCCTTTTCCTGGCTGTTTTAGCCAAGTCTGCCATCTAGTGGACAGATTTGGAATCCGGTCCACAGATCAGGCGGCAGCTCTTTAGCAGTGCTGAGATCACGATCTTTAAAAATAACAATTTCATCGGAACTGTCTACAAAGTGTGCCTGGCTTGCAAGCACACTTTGTAGACCATTCCAATGAAGGAATTATTTTCAAAGATCGTGATCTCAGCACTGCTAAAGAGCTGCCGGTTGATCTGTGGACCGGATTCCAAATCTGTCCACTAGATGGAAGACTTGGCTAAAACAGACAGGAAAATGGAATTTTACTTTACTTTACTTGCTATTATTACCCAGACCATAAATGTTTGGGAGATAAGACTTATATCATTTTTAATGTTTTTTAAGGGCTACAATATAAAATAAAATTATTTTCAAGTATTACTATTCCTTTAAAACGTGAACCATATCAGCATCCTGTCGCAAGTTATGAAAATATTTATGTAGCAAATTCATATCCAGAGAGGGAAGAAGTCAGTGTTAAAAAGTACCAAAATACTAGCTTTGCTCCAAATTCTAAGATACATTTCCCCCTGCCTATAAGACTCAAGTATTACTATTCCTTTAAATCTTCAACGTACTGTAACATAAAGGAGTAGGAAGTGAGAGGAGACAAACTTGGCCTACATCTCTAAAAAGAACATTTCTTGTGGATCTTCCTCAGCTTGTATATAAAGAAAAAAGGACATTATTTTAAAAACTATGATGGATCTAAGAGATATGACATCTAATAATTTATAAACTGCAAACCACAGGAGTCATATATCAAATTGTTTTTGCTTGTGGACAGTTGTGTATTGGCAAAACGAAAAGATCATTTAGATTTAGAATCTTAGAACGTCTTGTTCTTAGACACGTCCTGGAACAACATGGAGGCAATCTATCAGTTTTGATATTTAAAGTGATACAAAGTATTCAAGCCTTTTTGACATACATGGCCACAATGACCATTGTCTTTGAGTTGACCTGCGGAATGTATTGTTTCTATTTTCTTTTTTTTTTTTTTTGTTTGAAAAGTTTTTTTTTTGGATTATTGAAAGGCACAAAAATTGTTTCTATTTTCAGTTATCCTGTTGAGGCCTTTCCACGGAGCATAGCCTCCTCTTCAAAGCTCAGTGTGAATTTTCCAGAACAGAGATGGGGTAACTTCTCCATACGCTCACTTAGCCAGGTGATTCTTCTCCTGGTCTCAAAGTAATGTGAGTAGACTGAAGATTTTTTATATTTTATTACATTTTTCCAGCATTATACAATTGGGTGCTTTCTCTGTTTTATGTTTTATTATGCATTCCCAACTGTTAACGGAGAATATGCTGGATCTGGGACAGCTTTTAAAATAACCCAGAAGTCATCTATGCTGCAACTTACATTTGTAAGTTTGTAGCCATGATATTTATGAGCACCCATTCATAGATCTTCTTTATGTGGAGATCCTACTACATTTCTGTGTGATATTTTGCACAATGTCTTTCCTGTGCTCTCTCTCCCTGTCACTTCATCTATATTCCATCTATTCATTAGGCTTCAGAACTGTCAATGTATATTTCTATATTGATGTAATAATTCATTTTCATCTCAGATCAGTTTTTTTTTTCATCTAATTTTTGCACTGATATATTGCATCAAGACTCTCTGTATGAAGGTGGCCACACATTTTTAGTAATGCAATACTTTCCTTTGCTGATCCTGGTGTGATTGTTACACATGCATTATGTATTTTTTATACGTGACTTGACAACCTGGTTGAAGTTATAGATTTGATATTTTAACATTTGAGTGCAAGAGAGGTACGCAACGCATTGCTTTGCAATGTGTTGCGTACACCTCTGGCACTCAAATGGTTAATGCATTTGTTTATCTTTGTGTGATGACTGTCAAGTCCTTGCAATGCTTAATTTTCTAACGGTTGTGGCTAGTTCCTATCCAGTAGAAGGACCCTGTCCTTTTTGAGGATAGGAAACAGCTTTCTCAGTGTGAGTGAGCTAGTTCCTATCCTGATAAAGGACCTTTTTGCCCCCTAGTGGTCAGGTCCTGTATAGGGACTGGAACTAGCCAGCTCACACTGATAGAGCTAGTTTCTATCATGCTAAAGGACCTTTTTAGCGTCCAGTAAGATGGTATTGGATGGCACACGTCTAACTGAGTGCCAGAGGAGGCTTACCCCTCTGGCACTCAAAGGGCTAATGCCATCCGTACCTTGCTACAAGCTACAAACAATATAAAGTTAAAATTTTTGATGTCCAGCTATGCTAGAAAATACATAATGGTTTCAACCATAATAAGAAGAGCCTGACCCAAGGACAACCGGACAGCCCGGATCCTTTAATTCGGGTGACAATAGCACTCTTAAGGGGTAAATGGGTCTCTAAGGGTTAAATCCATCTCCAGCAATGTATTTAAATATTGACGTGTCTTTTAATACACTACATGAGAATCTCACTCTGTGAAGCAGCGAGATATTCTCATGTCGAGATTTGGATTCCAGCTAATTTGATATCTTACACTGCAAACCTTCAATTTCAATGTTATTTTGTAAAATAATATGTTTTGAAAAATTAAAACTTCCTTTCAATTGGATTTCGATCGTTAGTTCTCTGTACCATGTGACCAAACAGTCACATGGTCTGCTGACATCACCAGGGTCCTTCTACTGGATAGGAATAGTCACATGGTCTGCTGACATCACCAGGGTCCTTCTACTGGATAGGAACTGGCCGCTACCATTTTCTAATGCGGTTTGGTTTTCACATATAGTGCGCCATCCAGTTGAGTCGCAAGGGATACTGGTTTATATTGTTTTTGTTCATGTGTCTTCCTTATTTAACCCCTTAAGGACCATTGACGTGCCAGGACCGTCACGGCGGTCCGGCATTTAAGGACCAGTGGCTGTCCTGGCACGGCATGGAGTTCAGGGCTCCTGGTGCGGCTGCATGCCGTTCTGGAAGCCCTGAACCGGAAGTTTAAAAAAAAAAAACCTGTGGTCCTCAAGTGCCGGCCGCACATGAGTGCACCGGTCCTTAAGGGGTTAAAGTGGATGTGTCACCTCCGTGTAACTTTGCATAAATAGTCAGGCTATCTATCAAATATTACTAAAACTTAAATCTTAATTTTTTTAAGCTTTATTTTGTGTACATTTAAGTTATAAGGTCTGTCCTTCAGCCACAAACGCATAGACTTCAGTCCATCTCTCTGACTCTGCTCTCCTCCCTCTACCCAGCCTCCTCCAATGAATGAGGCCTGTAAGCTGGAGCGCTCTCATTGGCTAGATATCGATCTCTACCAATGAGAATGCTCCAGCTTACAGACAGAAGCCTCCGTCATTGGAGGAGGTTGTATAGAGGGAGGGGAGCAGGGACAGAGTGACAGACTGCAGTCTATGCAGAAGTGGCTGAAGGACAGACTTTAATATTAAATTTACACAAAATAAAGCTAAAAAAAATAAAATAAGACAGTTTTAGTAATATTCAATATATAGCCTATTTATGCAACGTTAGAGAGGTGACCAGAGACGTAACTAGAAGCCTCCAGGCCCTGGTACAAGAAGTGCCACGGGCCCCCCTCCCACCACACTGGCCCCCCTGACCACATTGACCCCCTCCATAATGCCCCTCAATCTCCACAATGCCCCCATCTCCTACCTGGAGCTCCCGCGCAATCCTCTTAGTAATTCAAAGCGCTGGGAGATGATGTCATCACCCTGCATTACTAGATGATGTCATCTCCCAGCGCTCTGCATTACTAGATGATGTCATCTCCCAGCACACTGCATTACTAGATGATGTCATCTCCCAGCACACTGCATTACTAGATGATGTCATCTCCCAGCGCTCTGCATTACTAGATGATGTCCTCTCCCAGTGCTCTGCATTACTAGATGATGTCATCTCCCAGCACACTGCATTACTAGATGATGTCATCTCCCAGTGCTCTGCATTACTAGATGATGTCATCTCCCAGCACACTGCATTACTAGATGATGTCATCTCCCAGCACACTGCATTACTAGAGCGCCGGCGGGAGATTGCGGGCACCAGGAGGAGGGGTCGCAGGGGGAGGCTGGGCCCCTGGAGTGCACGGGTCCAGTCGCAGGTGCGACCCCTATAGTTATGCCACTGGAGGTGACACGTCCACTTTAATAAATATACAATTTAATTTTTTGTCCACGGGCTATTGTTTTTTTTTACTAGGTTTTTTGATTGGTAATATTATATGAATTGAAGATGCTTGTGTGTAGCAATAATCACCAGCAACTGACTTACACATTATACTGTAGCATACGTCACATCTCATAGGACCAGAGCATTACACCAAGACATGTCAGTTTAATGCAATTAAATAGAAACGAAAGCCTGGGAAGTCCCATTAAAAAGTCCCATTAAATCTATCCTTCACCCACAATTTTCAGCTTTTACATAATAGTCACAAGGTACATGAATACGCTCACTGGTGGGGGGGGGGGGGAGAGATGATATGGCCCCTCCAGGCTTCTCTGTCATTTCATATTATTTCCCCATCATTTCTTCTAGACAGTAAAATCTAACAGGGCAACCCCCCTAACCTTTTATTTCACTGTACTTACATTTGTATTCATTCCCGTGGAATAGAACTGGGATATATATGTTTGCCCTTTAAAAAACATTAACCCTTTGAGTGCCGGAGGGGTATGCAATGCATTGCGAGGCAATGCGTTGAGTACAGCTCTGGCATTCAAAGGGTTAATAGTAACATAAAAGATGGGGATGGGGATTTTGCTTTGAAATGCATTCTAGACCTTTGTAGCATTGAAGGGTTAAAAATGTCAATATAAATGAATGATGATTGTTATTTGCCTCCTGTGGAGCATTTACTTTACATCAAAATTGCTCCAGTTATACAGAAACATAGATTATGACTATAGAAAACAACCATCCAGCCCATCCAGTCCCATGCACTTCTCAGAATAGACAGGTTTATCCCAGACATCTCTGAATTCCCTAACAGTATAGGCTCCCACCTCTGCTGTGTCTATCACACTCTCTGCACTGTATCACTTACACATATTTCTTCATAACTTTTCCACCTACTAACTTTAGACCATGACCTCTTGTTCTAGTATTCCTGTTTATTAGAAAAACATTTATCTCCTAAAGGTTTCAGTCATATCAACCCACCCCTTTCTTCCAACCTATACATATTAAAGGGGAACTACCACCCCACAAAAACTTGTGGGCGACCAGCTGCTTAGCAGCGTTAGTCACCAGAACTATTACCTGGTTTAAAAGATTTACTATTTATTCGGAGGTGGACAGTAGCAGGAAGCACGGACATCTTGCCATAGTGACGTCCGTGCACCTGCACTGTCAGTCCCTTTTGGAGCCGGCCGGTATCAATAATATGATATCAATAATAAACATATTTAATAATAACAGTTTCAAATCTGTATAGTGTAAATAGCTGTAATAAAATCCAAATATCCTATTTCTACTGCTCCTCCCTTGACTTTTACTTGAGTAACATAATATAAAAATTAACCAAATTTGTTTGGCAAGATTGTCTTCTTGTAAAACCATGATGCCATGGCTCTCGCATGTCATTAGACTGCAAATATGCAAAAATTCTTCCTTTCAACAACATTGCCATTAATTTCCAAAATACTGATGTCAGACTCATGGGCCTGTAATTGCTAGAGTCCTTCCTACTGCCCATTTTGGGTAGCAGCATTACTCTGGCAATTTTCTGGAGATCAGGAACTCTCCTGTTAACAGAATTTAGTTAAAAAGCTCTACTAGAAGTAAGGCAAGCACAAACCTATTAATACTCTTGGATTAAAGGGGAACTTTCACCTCCACATGGCCGGGTCTCTGTCCTTTCTTCACCCTCAGTACTCTAAATCTATGTTTGTACAAACGTTCATAAGTCTACCTAAGTCCTGTAAAAGAGATTTTAAGTTTGTACCTCTTGACGTCACATGCGGCAACATCAGTACTGCGCTGTACCTTACGGTGCATAAGTCACTCCCACAGGGCATGATCAGTAACCGAGCGCGTTCACACTTCACTTCGGTGTGCTGTGAACGGCTCCTAACGTTACAACAAGAATCGATTCGCATTATACTGAGGTTGCAGTAGGAGTATTATGGAGGTTGCAACCTCAGTATAATGCGAATTGCTTCTTATTGTAACGTTGGGAGCCGTTCACAGCACACCGAAGTGAAGTGTGAATGCGCTCGCCGGGGCAGCTGGGAAGGAGGTGGGAGGAGAATTAACTAGTGCTGGGAGCTGTGCAATGCGGAAGTGTGTGGCTAGAACATAAAATATCTTCCTAAGTATGTAGAATTAAAAAAAAGAAGCACCTCTCCCAGCACTGCTTAACCGTTTAATGAGTTGGGAAAAAAATATCTGAGCTGAAAGTTCCCCTTTAATCTCACCTGGACTGACTGATTTATTCACTTTAAATTTTGATAATATCAGTAACACCTCATCATCTTTAAACAGACTGGTGTCCACTGGTTTAACATTAAAAGTTATTCTACTTAATGGGGGGTCCCCTCCTTCTCAGCCTTCTGTAAAGAAATGTTTTTTTTTTAAATTCAGCTATTTCATTTTCTCACTTCACTTATGCTTTTTTTACTTTTTTCTCCTTTCCCTAATATAGCTAAAACATTTTTTTTTCACCATTTCTTACAGACTTTACTATTTTTTCTTCAGCTTGGGATTCATCAAATCTTAAAACTAAATGTAAAACTTAGCTTACCTCTTTTTAACTTTATAAACTTTTCTTACTTATTCTGATGAGTCTGCCAGTACTTCTTTTATGAATATTTTTAATCCTTTACAGTGCCTGGCACCACACTAGTGGACCAGATTGTTGTCCTTTTTCCTTTACCATTGTTTATATGTCTCCCCATAATTCAATTGCTGATAAAAAATGTTTTAGTTGTTCCCATTGTTGTAGAACACCATGAAGCAATCTATTTTCTATTAAAGAGTTATGTAGGTGTTCAGCCATACAATAAGAATCTGCCCTTCTGTAATCTAAGACCTCTGTTCTGGCATAGTGACACATAGACATTACCTATATACTAAACTGCACTGAAAGGGATAGAAATGTTTCATAATAAAAGCCGCTCTAATTAATCATCATACTATTTGGACTTTGGAGAGTGTTATATCAATTCTGTCAGAGTTGTAGTTCAAGAGTAATTCAATGATAAAGTATCGCCCTCCTGTCCCTTTTACTGATGTAACACTGCTCAGCCAGAGCAGAAGGAAGGTGCCCAGGTAGACTGCAGAGAGGGACACTCTTCAATTAAGATAAGGGAAAAACCTAAAAACTTGTCAAGGGGGGCAGGGCTTTCGTTGTTCTCATAGGAAGAAGATTGTCCCCTTCTGTTATCTGTCTGGTCTATGGACTGGACTCCACATCTGAGAAGAGATGGCTTACACTAGGTAAAAGGGGCGGGAGGGGAACTTTGCTTGTGAATATCTCTCAAACCATAAAGGTTTGAGAGATAAGACTTATATCGTTCTTCATGTTTTTTTTAATGCCTACAAAATAAAATAAAGATAAAACAAAGTATTACTATCCGTCGAATGATGATCTCTGGCCCCTCAGTTCTTGCCCACAGATACATATGACATTATACCAGTGATCATGATTTTGAAATCTAACAATGTTTCCTTGTGAGTTGGCTCGATCAGAAAACATATAATGGGTACCATTATCAAGGAATGAAAATATCCCTACTCCTTGCTGAAACATAACAGGAACCTAACAGTCCACATTTGTTATATTAAAACCTCCTATAATTATTATATCACCTCTATTTGTTATTTCTTACATCTATTCTGTATCTAATCTTCATTTTGTCTTGAGTGTAAAAAAATGTACAGTAGTTTCGATAGTTACCCAAACAATCTCTAATGCTTCCTCAATCTTTAAGTGTTACTATACATAAAGAACAACTTCTCCTCCCCTCTCCCATTATCTATCTCTTCTGTAAAGATTGTACGAAGGTGTAACTATGATCCACGTGAGATTTATTGTCCAACACTCAGTTATAACATCTGAATTATCTCTCTGGTCATCATTTTAATTAGTTCAGGAACTTTCTTCCATAAGCTACAACCATTTATACACATACCATAAAGATCATGTCTAGTGTTTTCCCCAACATTTGGCTTTATGTATCTTATTTCTATATTCAGCTCATGAATAAAACTAACTGCAATATTCCCTTCAACATCACAAGTACTCTCCATAATTGTTGTCACCTTGGGGAGGGACAGCTGGCTCTATCAAACAACTGCCTAACCCCCCTTGTTTGGTTTAAAGGGATAGTAATGTTTCATAATAAAAGCAGCTCTAATTAATCATCATAGTATTTGGGCGATGGAGAGTGTTTTTTTCAATTCTGTCAGACTTGTAGTTCAAGAGTAATTGAATGACAAAATATCACCCTCCCGCCCCTTTTACTGATGTAACACTGCTCAGCCAGATCAGAAGGGAGTTGCCCAGGTAGATTGTAGAGAGGGACAATCTTCAATTAAGATAAGGGAAAACCCTGAAGAACTTGTCAAGGGGGCAGAGCTTTCATTGTTCTCATAGGAAGAAGATTGTCCCCTTCTGTTATCTGTCTGGTCTATGGACTGGATTCCACATCTGAGAAGAGATGGCTTACACTAGGTAAAAGGGGCAACTTTGCTTGTGAGTATCCCTCAAACCATAAAGGTTTGAGAGATAAGACTTGTATCGTTCTTCATGTTTTTTTTATTGCCTACTAAATAAAATAAAGATAAAACAAAGTATTACTATCCCTTAAAATGACTGCTAATGTACTTCCCAAATTCTTTTATCAATCCAATGGCAAATCCAAATCATCTCTATACACCACCTACTTAACTGAGACTTAAAACACAACATACCAAACCTCATACCCTCGTCTTATCTTTATATGGCAGAAAAGACACAGATACTGCCACTTGGACTGTTCAAGATCATATCCTAGCTGAAAACTCTCCCTTCACTGCCCTGACCTAATTTCTAGCTAAATCATTAGTCCCAAGATGAACAACAGCATATATTTCACTGTTATGTTCCAGGGCTTCAACAGTCTTCACAATATTCCTTCTATCTCTCCAAGCACTAGTCCTAGGAAGCCCAAGTGCCATAGGAAGATTTCCTACTCCTGGCTTTGCCCTTTTCTTTGGGGTCAACAGCAACAACAATCTACTTACCTGTAACATGCTTATCAACTGTAGACGCAGAAATGTTTACAGCTGTATACACCTCAAAGATGATGAGTCAAAACAAGATCGAAAAGTACCTCTGGTGTAGGCTGCTTCTCTTTTTCAGAGAGGCATTGCCTATCACTTCATGGTTGGACTGCCATTATAGCAGGATCAGCATGATATGCTTTAGGATATTTTCAGTAGTGCCTGAATAAATGGTGACTGACCTCTCAATTTCAGCTTTCAGTTTAACATTCTCAACTCACAAGGTAGAAAATTGCCTACACATTCACCAGTGTCTATGTATCCAAAGGGTTTCACTGAAAACAGCTACCAAACATTCACTTCACTATACCAAACCAGACATTATAAAAATACAAAACTATCACCAACCCCAGCCATTTTCAAACTCTTGAGGTTTGATTCTATTAGGGCCATAAGACACATAACAAAGCAACAGTAGTCTTAAAGGGATAGTAATACTTTGTTTTATCTTTATTTTATTTTGTAGGCATTAAAAAAAAACATGAAGAACGATATAAGTTTTGTCTCTCAAACCTTTATGGTTTGAGAGATAATACACAAGCAAAATTTCCCCTCCCACCCCTTTTACCTAGTGTAAGTCATCTCTTCTCAGATGTGGAATCCAGTCCATAGACCAGACAGATAACAGCAGGGGACAATCTTCTTCCTATGAGAACAATGAAAGCCCTGCCCCCCTTGACAAGCTTTTCAGGTTTTTCCCTTATCTTAATTGAAGATTGTCCCTCTCTGCAGTCTACCTGGGCACCTCCCTTCTGATCTGGCTGAACAGTGTTATATCAGTAAAAGGGGCGGGAGGGGGATACTTTATCATTGAATTACTCTTGTACTACAACTCTGACAGAATTGAAATAACACTCTCCAAAGTCCAAATACTATGATGATTAATTAGAGCTGCTTTTATTATGAAACATTACCATCTTTTTAAGTCACATTTTGGTATGTTATTATCTGTGCTGTGACCAGCTACCACCAGTTAAAATGCAGGATGGTAGCTACATTAGCACCCATTGAATCCAGTGGATCAGAACATCCATCTCCCATTCTATAGTATGTGGTGGCTGTTAACGCAAGTTAAGGGACTGCCTCTTCTGATGATAATTCAGTGGCTGCAAAACATAGATGTTGAGTCCCTAATGTGTGCGAAGAAACATCAGTAAAAATACACATGAGTGCATAGCTTGGTATTTTTATTTAAAGGGGAACTACCACCCCGCAATAACTTCACATTAATTAATTCTTCATCTGATGACTAGCTGCTTAGTAGCGCTAGTCGCCAGAAATATTACCTAGTTTCAAAGATTTTCCAGTTTTTCTGAGGCTGACAGTAGCAGGAAGCACGGACATCTCGTCATAGTGACGTCCAAGCGCCTGCGCTGTCAGTCCCTTTTGGAGCCGGCAGGCTTCTAGCAATGCAGCGCAGGCGCACAGACGTCACTATGACGAGATGTCCATGCTTCCTGCTACTGTCAGCCTCCGAAAAACTGGAAAATCTTTGAAACCAGGTAATATTTCTGGAGACTAGCGCTACTAAGCAGCTAGTCATCAGATGAAGAATTAATTAATGTAAAGTTATTGCGGGGTGGTAGTTCCCCTTTAATTATTTAGAACATTTTTTACCAGGAAGAATACATTGAGATTTCTCTCGTTTTCACATATGTCCTGGATAGTTTTCAGTAAAGGGTTACATATTTACACAAATTGAGAAACATTATATAGTACATGTTCTTATATATACATACACATATGAATATACATACATATGGAGTATTAAAATTATATATAGTTACACTCTGTTTTTAGATATAAAGAAGCCTTTAATTGTAAAGATTTTAGGCTGGAAGCAGATGTGATTATTTCAGGCAGATTGTTCCAGGCCTTTGGAGCGCTGAAGGAAAAGGCAGATCTTCCCTACATTAGTGACCCACAGATGAATTGATATGGGACCAATGCTCCCATATCAATTCATCCAAGCCTCCCAAAAACACTAAATAAATAAGTCTCCTACCCCCCAATCACTACCAGCGCAAAAAATAACCCTTTGAGTGCCATGCAAATCAATGTGTTGCATAACCCTGTGGCACTCAAAGGGTTAATTCCACCATAATCCTAACACTAACCTATGACACATGCCCCCTCCCACACACAAAACATGGAGAATAGGGCAGTAAACAGAATACTGCGTGTCAGACCCCTCTGGCCCTTTTGGGGTTAATAATGTGTATCACCAAGTTCTGCCACATCTACATTTTCCTCCCCTTTGACTCGTATGCTTTCACACAGCAAGTAAACTTGCCCATTATAGTCTCTTGACCCTCTGAGCGCCTGAGAGATATCCAAAGCGTTGAGGTGCAATATCTTGGTTACCTCTCTGCACTCAAGGGGTTAATCCTTTTGCCCATGGCTATTTTTGAATGAAAATTAAGACCTCCAAACAAACACCTTCCCACTTGCCTTACCATGGCCACAAAACACTAATGGCCCTTAGGAATTTTGGCTATGTGACTTGGTTCAAGAAAAAATATCTTCAATCAGTTCTGATTGTCAGGTCCAGGGAGGCGGACATGACAGTTGCTGGCGGTGTTTTTCAGACTGAAGGGGCCAGAACGCATGAGTCAGCTTAAATCTTTAAGGACCAGAGTGTTGCAGTGTGCATTTGGAAACATTACACTGCATACCCCTCTGTTCCTTAATCCTCTGAATGCCAGAGAGGTATCCAGAACAATGCAACGCAATGCTTTGGATATCTCTTTGGCACTCGAAGGGTTAAAGGATAAAGATGACCATGGAAAGTGGGCAGAGTTTGTGTCTTATGGTCCTACTGGCAGCAGGCATGTCCACCTCTTACACAAGCAGAAGGGAAATATTAACGTGAAACTATCACTCAAGTCAAAGTTACCCCCAAATAACTACACACAAAATGTTAAGCATATGCATACGAGTATTATTCTGAATAAATCCAGCATTATTGAGAAATCCAACTTGTTCTGAGACTCTCCGGCAGGCATCTTCCTGCAGAGCAGTCTGCTCCGCCAGTCCCTTCCTGTACCTTAAAGGACCAGTAAACTTTTTTTATGAAAAAATATAAATTGTAGGGATTTTCCTATTGAGTAAAATAAGGGTACTCCCACTGCCGAGAGATTTATATTTCCAGAGTTATTACAGTTTAAACCCATGTTTTTTTACATTAGCAGTGCCCTCTAGTGGTCAAATTCTAATTAGATTTACTGGTAGATTCTAATGGAGAGGAAAGTCAGAAAAGTCAGAGACATACAGTTCTCCATAGATTGTGATAGAAACTGCTGACTCACTTCCTGTCAGTTAGAACTATTAGGAAGTAATCACACAGTAAATTCACTTCCTGTCAGTTAGAACTATCAGGAAGTAATCACACAGTAAATTCACTTACTGTCAGTTAGAACTGTCAGGAAGTAAACAGTAAATTCACTTCCTGTCAGTTAGAACTATCAGGAAGTAAACACAGTAAATTCATTTCCTGTCAGTTAGAACTATCAGGAAGTAAACACAGTAAATTCATTTCCTGTCAGTTAGAACTATCAGAAAGTAAACACAGTAAATTCACTTCCTGTCAGTTAGAACTATCAGGAAGTAAACACAGTAAATTCACTTCCTGTCAGTTAGAACTATCAGGATATAAACACAGTATATTCACTTCCTGGTTATTTAAACTGCTATAATTTTTGAATAAAACATCTGACAGTGATGGGAGTGACTTTGTTTTATTCAGCAGGAAAAGCTCTATAAAATATGTGTTTTCTTAAAAGAAAGTTTACTGCTTCTTTAAGGAACAATGCAACTCCTACTCACCAATTTTAGAGGAGACCGGGATGGAAATCTCAGTCGCGCAGATATCTCTTTGGCAAGATGTCTGTGCTGATGCCTGCCTGTTCGCCTGGGAACAAGTTGGATTTCTCACTAATGCCAGAATTATTCAGGATAACACTAGTATGGATATGCTAATCGTTATGTGCATAATTATTTGGGGTAACTTTAATTTGTTTGATAGTCCCACTTTAATAAAGGCAGTTAGGATTTTCTGGAAATAGTAAGGTAAGTGGTTACTTCTTTTTGGCGGTTGTTAGTTCTATCTATATTTACATAATTGCTATTAAGAAATCAAGATAACAATTGATATAGTCCAGCTGTTTTCATGATTTTATCTGGTGCCGGACCAAAGGTGAGCAAATACTAATGATATATTGACTAAATGAAGGAGCATTGATTAGCAGCTTCTTCTATTCATGATCAATATCTACCGGTGACAGCTGTGCTCTGCCATTATCTCTCCTGTATCACCATCTGCCAACATTTCTAAAAATTCCTGAGACACTTTCCCAGGCAGTTGGCAGGGTCACAGTTGTACGCCTGGAACTGTTTTCTTTTTCTTTTTTTTTTTTTTTGCTGTCTTTCTAGATAAAAATTACCTTCAACCAAAATGCTATTTTTTGTGTGTCACTGCAATTGTTTACCTTCAAGTGCAATGTGTTGTGTACCCCTCTGGCATTTAAAGCATTAACAGTCACCTTCCAATTTTGGGAAATGGTTACAGGCTGTCATTTTTTGTTGGTTGGCAGCCCTTGAAACCGGGCAGTCACATTACAGAATGTCATTAGTGGCGCACAGTACCACGTCGTACAACACCAGCAGCAAAATTTAATCAAAACTTTCAAAAGCACTTAAATTTATGATGGTCATTTTTTGATCTAAAACAATAATGTATTATATATGTAGCTTTATTTGATAGATAGTGCAAATCTGGAAGGCACTTGCAGACTTTGCCCCATTATAACTGTCACTTTCTACCAGGAAGTACAAGCTTATTAGCATTAACTGAGAATAAATAAAGCTAATTATAACATACTAGTTGAACAGCCCGTTACACGGGCCACAGTGCCTCTGGCAGCCGGTCGCGGGGCAGTCACACGCAGTGGAGACAGCCAGCGCCTCAGCTGATACAGAGCCTCTGGCAGCCGGTCGCGGGGCAGTCACACGCAGTGGAGACTGCCCACGCCTCTGCTGATACAGAGCTGGACGCTCCTTCGGAACGCCCAGCTCTGTATCAGCCGCGGCGCGGGCAGTCTTTACTGCGCATGACTGCCGCACGCGCAGCAGTGTCTACTGCGCATGTCGGGCGTTACACACAACTTGGCGAATTATTATATAGGATGCTATTGTCTGAAATACAAAAAAAAGTCTAACAAAAATATAGGTGTTGTTGAAAGTGCTTTCAGAATCACCTGTTTGTTACAAAGTGACCGTTCCACTTTATTACACTTCTATGGCAGAACAGGCAATACACACATGTAAATACTGCATTACATAATGTAAATAAAGAATACTAACCCTTTAATGGTCCTTAAAGGGTAAACACATGCAAGCTCATTAACCATTAAATAAATGTAAGTAGAATATGGAATATAGAAGTAGAATACAACATTTTGAAACCCAGAACAAATTCATAGAACAGGAGGATCCAGTGGAGTAACAATGGGGGTCAGAGGGGGCGCACCTGCGACCAGGCCTGTCACTCCATGGGCCTGGCTGCCTCCTGTAACCCCCACTGCCCACAACTAGCAACAAGGTGAGGTCTGTGCCTTCTTTGGCACAGACCTGCAGCAGCTGAGCGGCCTCTTCTGCACTCTAGTAATGACATCATCTCCAGCGCTCTGCATTACTGAAAAGACTACTGTGCGGGAGCTCAAACTGTAGAGAGGTCTGTGCAGAAGGAAGCACAGACCTATCCTGCCATGCCACTGGACCACCAGGGAGGTAGGAGCTTGGAGGCAATGTGGAGGTCGCGGGCAATGTGGAGAAGGAGGCAATGTGGAGATTGGGGGCAATGGGGGGGCAATGTGGAGATTTGGGGCAATGTGGTCGGGGGACCATGACATTTTCTGCACCAGGGCCAAGTGGCTTCTAGTTACGCCTCTGGGAGGATCAGATCTAAAACCAGGGTCTGTCCCGGCAAATCCAGTACAGTTGGCAGGTAATGAATTTAATATACATATATATATCAAACAGACAGAGACTGCGGACCTTATTTTAAGGCAATAATACAGAATCAAAACTCTCTTACCTCTGTGGGCCACACACAAACAAAGTAAAAAATGGAACATTTCTGGGACAGACCAATAGCACCATAGGGAAGAAAATAAAATGTCCTTTGATTTAAATGAGGCTTAGAATGCTAGAGCGATCTATAAGTTGGAGATCTCTCTAGTAAACAAGTGGTTAAAAGCATCCTTCTGCTCCACGGGAATTTTTATTTCTTGACTATATCACATTTGGAATGACGCAGAATTCCTTCTCTTTCATTTGGTACATAGAGTCATTTTTTTGGTGTAGGTGGGAATGTATAAAACTGGTATAATAAAGAAAGGTAAAGGGTTGTACTGTGTTAGCAGTAGAAATAACAGGACATTGGTAGAGTGAAAGTGATTCCTTTATTGGCTGAGTGGCTCTAGGATAAAAGCTTTCAAGACAACTTAGGTCTCTTCATCAGACATGGTTAGAATACATAGACTAATTTACACAGACACTGGTGATAATAAGTTTTAAAATCTATGTCATGTAGTTTATATTCAGTCTTCATTCTAAACATGCCTGACGAAAAGACCCAAGTTGTCTTGGAATCTTGCCTCCTAGAGTCACTCAGCAGTTAAAGGTATCGCTTTCACTCTATGCAAAGAGCTAGTCAGAGACACTCAACTAGAAACGAGCCTGCCCTTGAATTGATGAGGCTCTATACGATAAGTATCCTACCCAGGATGCAATCTCTTTTAGCTCACTAGTGCCTTTCACAGAGAGAAAATAGCCTAAAGCACATCATACTGATCCCACCAAAAGGCAGTCCAGCCACAAAGTGTCAGGCAATTCCTCTCTGAACAAGAGAGGCGGCCACCCCAAGACATACATTTCAGCCTTGTTGGGCCTCGTCAGTGAGATGTAGCTGATCTCTCTAGGCACTGTGAGCAAGGGGTCCACGTCTGGATTACCCTGTTACCCTTAGGCTGACTAGTCCCAAGGGCAATTTGCATTTGCAAAGAGCTAGTCAGAGACGCTCAACTAGGGACGAGCCTGCCCTTGAATTGATGAGGCTCTATAGGATAAGTATCCTACCCAGGGTGCAATCTCTTTTAGCTCACTAGTGCCTTTCACAGCCTCATCAATTCGAGGGTAGGCTCGTTCCTAGTTGAGCGTCTCTGACTAGATCTTTGCAAATGCAAATTGCGCTTGGGACTAGTCACCGTAAGGGTAACAGGGTAATCCAGACATGGATCCCTTGCTCACAGTGCCTAGAGAGATCAGCTACATCTCACTGACAAGGCCCAACAAGGCTGAAATGTACGTCTGGTGTTGGCTGCTTCTCTTGTTCAGAGAGGAATTTCCTGGCTCTTCATGGCTGGACTGCCTTTTGGTAGGATCAGTATGATGTGTTTTAGGCTATTTCCTCTCTGTGAAAGGCACTAATGAGCTAAAAGAGATTGCACCCTGGGTAGGATACTTATCGTATAGAGCCTCGTCAATTCAAGGGCAGGCTCGTTTCGAAGGAGGTTGTTACTCTGATATTTCTCATCGATACAAATACTGCCATACTACAGGGACATACACAGACATTTTGAGGGGCAGGGGCTCAAATGAAAAAAAGGACACTTCCCATAAGTATTTATTCAATAAGACCCGGCGGCACGTAAAAAGGATCCGGCCGGCATGTTAACCCTTTGAGTGCCAGAGGGGTAGGCAACGCATTGCAAAACAATGCATTGCGTACCCCTTTGGCACTCAAAGGGTTAAGGAGACCTTACACTTAAAAAGGACCTGGACGTAAGAGGAGAGGAGAGCAGCCCACCACCCCCAGTAATCAAATTTGAAAAACGGACTGGGATAAGATAAAATCGGACTGATTGAATTTTTTTTTTTTCTTTTAAAGGGCGTGAGGGCACTTTGGACAGAAAAGGAAGGTGCTCAAGCCCCCCCTTGGTGTCTATGTGTGCACGTGCCTGCCATCCTGTATATGTATCAACTAATACATCTTATGACTTGGTCATTAACTGTTTACTTTGTAATCTGTACAACCAACTCGATTGTCAATAAAAATGATTTATAAAAAAAAAAAAAGTTTCAGTGAGGTTGAGTGTCACTATAAAGAGTTCCATTTACTAATAAAATAAGGTATTAGTACTGGGGTGGTTGCCTGGCAGCCCAAAAGATATTAAGAGGGATGTAATATAATTATATATAATAATAGTAATAAAATTCCATGCTAAAATATGCTCTGTTACAGTTTTCTGCATATTACACCTATCTGATACCTGTGGATAAAACTATTAAAGACAAATATTATCTTCCTTCCTCTGTCTCCGCCAAGGGCAGTGCATTACAATATATAAATCTTTATTTTAAATGAACTTTCTCCTCTAGAAACCAAAAAAACAGGTGCTACGCAATCCACATGGGTAGAAACACACTCATGGGGATACTGAAAGATGTTGACTCACCGAAACATTCAAGGTGCTACACCAAGTCAGCTCTCCAACACTGAAACAGCAAATAGTACACATAACAAGCAAATGGTCCGGGAGTACCCTCTAGAGTGCGTCTTCGTTGTGATAAAATCAGCTGTGACTCATACTTGATAATACTTGAAATATTTTATTAATACATAGTAACATAGTAAATTAGGTTGAAAAAAGACACAAGTCCATCAAGTTAAACCTTCACCGTTCCTGCTACCAATTAAATTAGTCTTTATCAGACCTTCCTGATCTGCCTACTGATAAACAGTATAACTCTGTATGTTCCCTTTTGAAAGAAATGTATCTAATCTTCTCTTAAATGTATCCATTGTATCTGCCATAACTACCTCCCTGGGCAATGAATTCCACAATTTGACAGAACTTAACGTAAAAAAACCCTTTCCTCTGCTGAAGTTTAAACCTCCTTTCCTCTAATCTCAAGGGGTGTCCCCTGGTCACCTGATCAGGCCTTGGAATAAATAGCTCACCGCAGAGATCCTTGTATTGACCTCTCATATACTTGTACAATGTGATAAGGTCTCCTCTTAGTCGTCTTTTCTCTAGAGTAAATAAACCAAGTTTGTCTAGTCGTTCCTCATATGTCAAGTCCTCCATTCCCTTAAATAATTTTGTTGCTCTCCGCTGTACCCTCTCTAGTTCTAGTATATCCTTTTTCAGAACCGGTGCCCAAAATTGCACTGCATACTCAAGGTGAGGTCTTACCAATGACTTGTATAATGGCAAATATCTTTAAAAGGACTAAAAGGTCCGGTACAGGAGGAGCAGAGATACTAATGCACATACAAATTGGTTAGATGGAAACCATCTGACGCGTTTCGCGCTTCAAGAGCACGTCAGATGGTTTCTATCTAACCAATCTGTATGTGCATTAGTATCTCTGCTTGTCCCGTACCGGACCTTTTAGTCCTTTTAACCCCTTAAGGACTGGCGGCCATGGGACATTTCCGTCCCATAATGACCGCATAGGCGCACTTGGAAGCGCCGGTACACGTGACCTGTCGCGTGTATCGGCGCGTCATTATGGGGCCTGATAGAGATCGCTCCGATCTTGGAGCGGTCTATTTCACGCCCTATTTTTACTTACAGCGCTCCCTGTAGAGCGCTGTAAGTAAAAAGTACGTGATGTACCATGACCGTCATCGGTCCTTGAGTATTTCAAGGACCGTGACGGTCCTGGTACGTCAAGGATCCTTAAGGGGTTAAAGATATTAATAAAATATTTCAAGTTTTATCAAGTATGAGTCACAGCTGATTTTCTCAGAACAAAGATGCCGACTAAAGGGTGCTCCCGGACCATTTGCTTGTTATGTAATTTTATCCTTTTGCCGCAAGATCATTGATTCACATTAAATACAAAACACCAGGGATCTCCATGTGCTTGTAATTTATATGTCTGTCATTTTACAGTGCGACCAGTGAATTGCAATGATTCATTACACTATTGTTACGGATAATAATCACCTATTCATATGGCCTGTAAGAATGTGTCCGTCTCTGTATTCTTAGTAGTTGTGGCTAATATATGTCAAACAGGTAATAAGTGATATTAAAGGGGAAAATACTGTGTAATATGAACAAAAAATACATACTGCAAGGTTTATCCTTCAAATGTTTCTACAGCTCAGACTTGTATTTTTTTTTGGGGGGATGCAGAAATGTTATGGTCTGAAATTTGCAGTGTAGATGTAGCTAGTTAAAGGGATAGTAATGTTTCATAATAAAAGCAGCTCTAATTAATCATCATAGTATTTGGACCTTGGAGAGTGTTATTTCAATTCTGTCAGAGTTGTAGTTCAAGAGTAATTCAATGATAAAGTATCCCCCTCCCGCCCCTTTTACTGATGTAACACTGCTCAGCCAGATCAGAAGGGAGGTGCCCAGGTAGACTGCAGAGAGGGACAATCTTCAATTAAGATAAGGGAAAAACCTGAAAAACTTGTCAAGGGGGGCAGGGCTTTCATTGTTCTTATAGGAAGGAGATTGTCCCCTTCTGTTATCTGTCTGGTCTATGGACTGGATTCCACATCTGAGAAGAGATGGCTTACATTAGGTAAAAGGGGCGGGAGGGGAAACTTTGCTTGTGAATATCTCTCAAACCATAAAGGTTTGAGAGATAAGACTTATATCGTTCTTCATATTTTTTTAATGCCTACAAAATAAAATAAAGATAACGCGAAGTATTACTATCCCTTTAAATCAGTATAGCCAACAGCACTCCAGGAAAATGTCAGGCCGTTGAGATACTTCACCCAAAAAATGCAAGTTTGAGATGAGTTAACTTTTGAATAATAGAGCTCTCAGCAGTGGATATACTTTTGTATGCATGTATATATATTCAATTTAGGATAGCCGTGTAGGTTCAGAGGTGGAGAAGCCAAATATGTAAAAATGCCTTTTTTATTGGACCAAAATTCAGTTTTAAAACTGAATGCTAGTGCAATAAAAAAGGTGTTATTATATACTACAGTTCTCATTCATTTGACATTTACACCACTCAGCTAACACAGCTATCCTAAATTGAATATATATCTCATAGGCTCTTTTCAGAGGAGTGACTGGTTTGTAGCAGTGAAATCATATGGAAGAATGAAACACGTTGACAAATTCTTCATGCGTGTTTCATGCACATTTACAGTGTTTTACAGGAGATTCAGATGTGATTATCGGCAAGTTTTTTTTTGCATGAATCCCTTGGGGGATATTACTACGAGGTAATAAATCGGTGATAAAGTGGAGATGACTTCTCCAGTTCCTGTGTTATTCTAAGGAACCCATTCAATAAGATATCCAAAGCTGAAAAAATCTGTGTGTATAGGCTCCATAGAATAACATAGGAACTGGAGAAGTGATATCACTGGGGAAGTCATCTCTACTTTATCTCCTCTTTATCACCGCTTAGTGAATTTCCTCCCTGCTCTCAAAAAACAACTGATCAAAAACTCTGACAAATCAGGCAGGAGATTCACTAACCTGTGACAAAGAGGTGATAAAGTGGAGATGATTTCTCCAGTTTATCACTTCTCCAATTCCTATGTTAGTCTATGGAACCGATTCACTAACATTTCTTAAATTTTGGAGATCTCAGTCCATAGGCTCCATAGATTAACATAGGAATTGGAGAAGTGATAAACTGGAGAAGTCATCTCCACTTTATACCTCTTTATCACCGCTTAGTGAATCTCCCCCATGTGTTGATATTAGTGTAATTCCATTGTGATTTCACTGAAATTGAGAGTAAAATTCTAACAGATAAAATACACTTTCACACCAAAGTTGAAGCACCCTGAAATAACATCAGATGAGTAAATCTTCACATAAACAGCTTCATAAGATAGAGTAGGGTCTGTTTAATTCTAGTGAGACAACAAATTGCCTGGCAGAAGGAAGCCGCTGTACAGGGTAAAGGGGAATTACCGCGTCAACACAACATGTACTTTCTAAGTCTTTGACTTCCTAGCATTATTAGCAATCCATAGTTAGTTTTCTCCAAAAAAGCGTTGTAAGAGCACAATCTTTATACTAAATCTCTACCTGATGAAGTCTTGCCCCTTGAATCCGTTCTGTGCATGACCACTATGGAGCCATTCAGCTCCATTGTACCTCCCTCTGTCTTGCCCATCACTCATACGTCACTGTCCTCAGCACCACATGACTTACCGCGTTCCTGGCATCAAGCGCAGTCGGGTCATTTCATCCTAATGGGAGCGGGTGTATGTGAAGCACTCTCTATATATAAACCACCGGTCTGTTTCCACTAGGCTGAAATGACCTGACCATGCTTGATGCCAGGAGCGCGGCAGGTCATGTGGTGCTGAGGACAATGACGTATGACTGATGGGCAAGATGGAGGGAGGTACAATGGAGCCAAGTGGCTCCATAGCGGTCATGCGCAGATTGGATTCAAGGGCCAAGATGTTATCAGGTAGATATTTAGTATAAAGATTCTGCTCTTACAACGCTTTTTAAAAGAAAATTATGGATTGCTAATAACGCTAGGAAGACAAAGATTTAGAGATTACATTGTGTTGGGGTGGTAGTTCCCCTTTAAAAGCATATGATGGAGGTGTCAGTATCTTTACTCACATACATCATAATATTCATTGAGGATATGTCCTCTCCACTTCCCCTTCTTTAGATACAGATAAAGTAGTCAGTGGGAGCTGAAAGGAAATGCTTACTCTTCCAACAATCGAAAGGCAAAATACACCTGTTTTGAATCTCTTTGAGAGATCATTTGGAAAGTATGAACAAGTAAACAGTACATATCTTGGTAATCATCATCAGTGTCACTGCTTCCAAGTCCAGTCCTCACCCAATCAAACTCACTGTTGTTTACTAGAAAGCATCACTATAGGTCACCCTCCACAGCCCTAGCTATGATGAGTGATTCTGCTGGGGTCACTGTCAAAATGTCTCCGTCAATTTGGCGACCAAGTCGAGGATGCATTCAATATGTTACCTGGTTGAAAACAGTGACATGACAATCTCATCCATGACAATGTCGCAAACCTATAGGCCTTGAAACTTAAATCTTTCAAAGTTTATGTAATAAATGTAATAAAGGAAAAGTCTGGCAAGCTGAGCGAAGAGGAGAGTTTGGTTCACCTGCTGCACAAGCTGTTTGCTTGTCTTCGCTCCTTCTGGTCAGCTCATTCGGCAAGTGTGACTGTGATGCATCATTCCATTAACACTTTGAGTAGCAGAAGCTGTTTGCAGGTCAACCAAATGCTCCTTGCCCTCAGCTTACTACACTTTTTTCTTTATTATATTTATTACGCACACTTTGAAGGATTGAAGTTTCAAGGCCATTTCTATGGGTTTGAGACATTGTCATGGGCATGGTTATGTCCAACGCGTTTCGCGCTATACACAGTGCTTAATCATAGACATCACATAAAAGTTTTACAACCATTTATAAATGGTTGTAAAACTTTTATGTGATGTCTATGATTAAGCGCTGTGTATAGCACAAAACTCGTTAGACCTTTTTGTGGGGTCCTGTAGCGCTTTTTGAGTTTTCCACCTCCTTAGTAATCATGTATGCCGATTTTAAACGTTGGAATAAAGATTTATCATTTTTTAGTCTTTGGCGTATTTAACCCCCATTCAGGTCCGACGATCCCGCGGTGTCTGGTCCTTCAAGGACCAGATAGACGAGTTCGACGTGCCGTCCCATGTGACTGATCACGTGGGGTGGCACATCGAAAGGAGGACTGAAAGAGATCGCTCCGGTCTTGGAGCGATCAATTTCAGTCCAGGGTATTACTCACCGCGCTCCTGCAGGAGCGCGGTGAGTAAAAGTACGTGACGTACCAGGACCGTCACTGGTCCTTAAGTGCTGGACCAGCGTGACGGTCCGGGTACATCACAGGACGCAAAGGGGTTAATGACGGAGATAGAATGAGTGCGGTTGCAACCTTTTTTGCTATCCAGGCTGGAGAACCTGCGGTGACCATTGCACCGGAATCTACCGTTTTTTCTACCTTATTGGGGGTTTTTGCCCTTTTCATTCTTGAGTACTATATATATGCAGCGTGAGTAGCACTATATTCCTGTGACTGTTATAAGTGATATTTTCAAGCAGGCGACATATTGAATGCATCCTTGACTTGGTTGCCAAGTTCACGGTGACATTTTAATAGAATACCATTCTGCTGCTGCTGTACAGTTTGCAGAGCCAATAACCTCTATTGCTAGCACTCTTGAAATACCTAGCCCCTGTAGCAGTAGTAGTAGTCACTCAGAAAACCCTCAGTCTATAAGATATGCAGTAGGGAGATGCTTTACTCATGATCCAAAAGATCAACATGTTTCCAACTGTTGTCTACTCTAAAGTGTGGACAGGTTGAATGCAGGAGACCATCTAGTCACATCCTCTTTGAGATCCCATCTAAAATGCAACCACAGGCAGCAGTTGATGCATTCCTAAAATGTTAATGGGACCAGAGGGCTGATAATAATAGTTCTGTAGAAGTCTCAAAGACTTGAACAGAACAACATTTTCTCCAGTAATAATAACACTTGTGTCTGCTACTGCTGTTGTGCAAATGTAAAGCATGGAGTAGGATGACTGAGTTAGCTGGAGATGACAAGAGTCATAGAGTTCAAACAACCACCACCATGTCCACCACCTCCACCACCACTAGCACTCCAAAATGTTCATGGGACCAGGAAGCTCATAATAGTAGTTCTGTAGAAGTCTCAAAGAGAAAACAGCATTTTCGTCAGTAACAATAACACCCATGTCTTGCTACAGCTGTTATGCAAATGTAAAGGACTTAATAGGATGACTGAGTTAGCTGGAGATGACAAGAGTCATAGAATTCCAACACTTAACCTTTTCAACGTGGTCTAAAGTTATAAGTATAGTGCCACAGGGTTCAGGCCTGGGCCCAATGCTTTTTAATTTTCTTATTAATGAAGTGGGAATTGAAAGTAGGATCTAAATCTTTACTGATGACACTAAGTTGCGTAAGGAAATATATACAGGGCTGGATGGGTTTTCTTTGCAGAAGGATTTAGATAAACTGAGTGAATTGGCATAAAAGTGGCAGATGACATTTAATGTAGATAAGAGAAAGATTTAGGAGAACTGATAGATGATAGACTTCACAGCAGTGCGCAGAGTCACTCGGCTGCTGCAAGAGCAAATAGGGTACTAACCTGCATAAAAAGAGGTGTAGATGCAAAGAATTCTAATATATTCTGCCTCTATATAAATCCTTGGTTAGGCCTCATCTAGAATATGGAGTACAGTTTTGGGCACCAGTTCTCAAAATAACATTGCAAAAATATACATATAAATTTATCCCTGTTGGAAACAAATACAAAAGAAGCAAATTAAAACCAATGTGGCTAACCAGTAAAGTAATTCATGAAATAAATAACAAGTAAGCGGCATTTAAACATTAAAAAGCTGAGGGATCAGCAGAGGCATTTGCAAAAAACAAAGAGGCCACCAAAGCCTTTGAAAAGGCGATTAAATTAGCTAAATTGGAGAATGGAAAATAATTGGTAAGGAGAGCAAGAGCAATCCCCCAAAAATCTTTAAAAACATCAATGGCAAAAAAAAAAAAGTCTGATAATGTTGGGCATTTGTTATCTGAAACAGGTGAGATGGTCAGTGGGGACAGAGAGAAAGCAGATATTTTAAAAGCAGTCACAGAAAGCATGGGATTGTCTGACACAAGAAAAAGTGTTTAAACAGTTAAATGGTGTTAAGGTAGACCCCAGGGTCAGATGGTATACACCCACAAGTACTTAAAGAGCTAAGCCGGGCCCTAGCCAGAGCGTTATTTTTGATTTTCAGGTATGGTGCCCACGGATTGGCATAAAGCAGGTGTGGTGCCCATTTTTAAAAGGGATCAAAGTCCCAGCTGGGGACCTGTAAGCTTGACATCTGTAGTGGGGGAACAGTTTGAAGGGTTGCTAAGGGAATATATTCAAGAAATCATCTTGAACAGGAATATTATTAGCAGGAGCCAACAGGTCTTGTCAAACTAACTTAATTGCATTTTATGAATAAGTGAGTAAATATAGATTTGGGTGCTGCGGTTGATGTGATCTGTTTAGATTTTGCTAAGGCATTTGATATGGTTCAACGCGCAAGGTTACATTACAAATTGACTGAAATAGGCTTAGGAGCAAACATTTATGCTTGGATTGGAAATTGGCTGAAAGATAGAATGGAAAGAGTGGTGTAAATGGGAAGTTCTGAAATTGGACAAAAGTAATAAGTGGAGTACCTCAGGGATCTGTCCTGGGACCACTTCTTTTTAATTTGTTTATTAATAATCTCCCAGTGTGCATATGGAGCCATGTATCAGTGCTTGCCAGTGACGCAAAATTAAGTCTGAACTTATGGACAAGTGTAAAGTTATGCATTTTGGTTATAATAATAAAAATGCAACATACAGTTTAAATGGTGTTTCTCTGGGGAAATCTACTAATGAAAAGGATTTGGGAGTAATGGTAGACAATAGACTTAGATATCATGAAACTAGAGAAAGTGCAGAGGAGGGCTACAAAACTAGTAAGGGGAATGGAAAGTTTTAGTTATGAAGAGAGGCTAGAAAAGTTAAACTTGTACACACTAGAGAAACGGCGTCTTAGAGGGGATATGATAACACTATATAAATATGTTCAGGGCCCATACAAAGAGCTCTCCAAAGACCTGTTCATTAACAGAACAGTACAAAGGACAAGGGGCCACCCACTTAGACATGAGGAAAGGAGATTTCATCTACAACAGAGGAAGGGATTCTTTATTGTAAGGACAATAAAGGTATGGAATTCACTGCCTGAGGAGGTGGCGCTATCGAATACATTAAGTGCCTTTAAAAAAAGGGCCTGGATACTTTTTTTTTTTTTTAAAAGAAGCAGAATATAGAGGGCTATGTATGTGAGTATTGGGATTAATATTTATTTTGGGCTTGTTTATCCAAGGAGAAATCTGAAGTAAGTTTTTCCCCCATTCAAGGTAGAATTTGAAATTGCTGAAATAAGGGTTTTTTTTGCCTTCTTTTGGATCAACAGCGGTAAATAAGAATAGGAAAAGGGTTGAACTTGATGGACACAAGTCTTTTTTCAACCTACACTACTATGTAACTATATATACACCTATGTAACTATTGTGGAACGGGTATCTGCCCAAAAGGTAAAACTGGGGATTCTGCTGCAACTCAGCTCCTCCTCCCTTGCCACCACCACACCCTCACACAGCAGCAGATATTTTTATTTAAAAATATTTGATTTGGCAACAATCATGGGCACAATTTCTTTCACTCTTGGGGCATATTATTACGTTTTTACCCGCATAACTATAGATAGTTTAAACCCTTAGAGTTCCAGAGAGGTACACAATGCATTGCTTATATCTCTGGCACTCAACGGGCTAAATTATGCATGGGTGAGCAGGTTATTTACATGACGGATTTATTAATGCATTTCTTTTTTTGTAACAGGTTTCATGAAGAGAAGAAAGAAGAATGAAGAAATTAGAGAAGAAGAAAGAAGAGAGAAGAAAGAAGGAAGAAAGAAGTCAAGAGAGAAGAAAGAAAGAAGAGAGAAGAAAGAAGGAAGAAAGAAGTCAAGAGAGAAGAGAGAAGAAAGAAAGAAGAGAGAAGAAAGAAGACGGAAGAAAGAAGAGAGAAGAAAGAAGAGAAGAGAGAAGAAAGAAGACAAGAGAGAAGAAAGAAGAGAGAAGAATGAAGAAAGAAGAGAAGAGAGAAGAATGAAGAAAGAAGAGAAGAGAGAAGAAAGAAGACAAGAGAGAATAGATAGGAAAGAAAGAAGAGAGAACAAAGAAGACGGACAGTAGCTGACCAGGATGCTGAGGACTCTGTTGGACATCAGGGTTAATGGTAAGTGTTACTTTGTTGGGTTAACCCAGTGAGTGCCGGGGGGAGTAATTATACCATACTGGCACTCATAGGGTTAATTCTAGTAACACTGGGAACATTCTTAGGTACTTTGGTTATATCAGTACACTGATAACACGTTAAGTGGGGGTGTATATAGGATCCTGTACCAGACCTCCTGCCTTGTCCCACAGTATCCACAGAACCAAACATACTGACCTCTCAGTCTTGTCCCTCTGTACTGGTAACCACAGAACCACCTATACTGACCTCCCAGCCTTGTCCCTCTGTACTGGTAACCACAGAACCACCTATACTGACCTCCCAGCCTTGTCCCACTGCTTTGGCAGCCACATAACCACACATACTGACCCCTAGCCTTGTTCTTCTGAACTTGTAGCCATAAAATAACACATACTGACCTCCAGCCTTGTCCCACATTAGCCATAGAACCACACATAATGCCCCACATCCATGTCCCATAATAGCAATAGGACCATGCATACTGTCCCCCAGCCTTGTCCCACATTAGCCATAGAACCACACATAATATCCCACATCCATGTCCCATAATAGCCATAGGACCACACATACTGTCCCCCAGCCTTGTTCTACATTAGCCATAGAACCACACATGCCAATCAATCTGCATTGTATCAGCTGCAGTGTATGATAAAAGTACCTACCATCCACAGCAGCTACCATGGCAAGGTAAAGCCAGGTGCACCATGCAATATAACTGATTAGAGCTGTACTAAAACAGCTGGGTTGGGCTTAACATCATACTGCTGCTGCATTGTCTGGTGGGACACACGTTCCACAACTACCATCAACCAATCCAGATACAGCTGAGGTTAATCCCGCACCAGCTGCTTTAGTAAGGCTCTTTTCAGTTATCATCATCTACTTTGCGGTCGGCAGCTCTAGACTGCCCCTCGGCATCTGTGACAGCCTGGCTTGTCTGTATCAGTGTGCTGATCTGATGCACTTAAGTTTGGGAGTATCTCAGTGAAGTGCTGGGTGCACTGCTCCCTTGACATCTGCCTGAAATTAGCCCTGAACACACACACTGTCACGAGAGACTTGTAAATAACCACTCAGGTACATAAAATCAATTCCACTTTATTGAAAATGATACAAGAAAAGTAAATATAGACACTTCCCCAACCTTCCTGGGGTCAGGCGTGGGGACAGTGTGCAGTCCGCTACCAGGAGCTGACACTGAACCTAGCCGGACTGATGAACAGGCTAGGAATGAACCAGTAATAAGAGCAGAACCACAGAGACAGCGATAGTGGTAAGTGTGCTCACCAGCTAGAATGCAAGGACACAACCGCAATACCCTAGAACGCTAGGGTTACTTAACACTGCGCACTCTAGAACGCTAGAGGCACAACAACCCCGGAGGACTTAGGCGCTGCTGCACACCTGACGGGACTTACCCAACCAAGGACTGAGAATGAGAATCTGCAAGGGGCTTCCAGGCATCAGGGAGCGACACAGACTATACAGCCAATGGTCAGATGGTTAGGGTAGTCAGACAAGCCAAAGTACTTAGCACAAAGCGGGAAGTCAGACAAGCCAAAGTACTTAGCACGGAGCGGGAAGTCAGACAAGCCACAGTACTTAGCATGGAGCAGGAAGTCAGACAAGCCACAGTACTCAGCACGGAGAGGGTAGTCAGCCAGGCCAGAGGTCATACACCGAGCGGATAGTTGGACAAGCCAAGAACAGCACGAAGCAGTCAGCCAGGCCAAAGGTCATACACTGAGCGGGTAATCAGAGAAGGCCAAAGTCAGAATGGAGCGGTCAATAGCTAGGCAAAATGTTCAGACACAAGTCAGTAGTCAGACAGAGTCAGGGTCATACACAAATCAGATTCAGCAGCCAGGAACGGATCATAACGGAAGACTCAGGAAGTAGTCCATCGCCATGCTGCCGCCAGGCAATCACAGGAAAGGGAATAGGTCAGTAAGAGCGCCAGAATCACGGGCACCATGATACACACATTCACATACACATAATGTACACAGGTATGTACTAACACAGACAGACACAAACACACAGACACACACACAAACTGTACACATATTTACACACACACACATACTGTGCACACAAACACACACAAACATACTGTGCACTGTACACATGCAGAGACATACACACACACTGTGCACACACACACACACACACACACTGTGCACACACACACACACAAATACACACATACTGTGCACACAAACACACACAAACGTACTGTGCACTGTACACATGCACACACATACACACACACACTGTGCACACATAGACAAATACACATATACATACATGGAAACATCCTTTACACACATAAGCTTTACACTTTGGGACAAATAGTAAAAAATTCCCCATCAATTAAAATGAGGCTTTTAATCCCATGAATTGTCCAGAGGTTTCCTTTGTGATGTAATGTACTGGACACGTCTATCACATTCAGGGATTGAACACCCCATTTAAATCATTGGGGAATTTGTGGAATTTTTCTTCAATCCCAAGAGCGCACTTGTTTTACTCCTACAATACTGATCTTTTCTTTGGAAAATGTAGGTTTCTTTTTTTCACTTTTGTTCTAACATCTGTAGAAAGAATAACTCTATAGCAGATGAACGATAATATCTAACAAACTCAGTTCACATTAACAATTTCATGTTATTTTAAGTCAGATGTTTTGTTACGTTTAATTATTTAGCAAAGTTTAACAGCAAATAATTAGTAATAAGTCGCCGTTAGTGAGTTATTATCCTCACGTTAGATAGCCTGTTAGGTTTAAATGTCTGGCAAAGTTCCCTTCTAACCATATTTTGATGACGATATCATGGAAATCATTAATCACACGTGTTAAATATTCATTTCTGTATTTTGTATTAACTGTCAGGCGTGCTGTGGACTAGGTGTAATGTTCTCCAAGACAATGCTATGTAATTTCCCATACCCATACAAATATATATACTGTACATTTATACATAGCTGAATATAACCATATGTATATACTATACATACACACATGTGCATTAATGCATACATACATGTATATATATATACACACGCACATACATAGATACAAATATAAACATATATATATATATATATATATATATATATATATATATATATATATATTTATATATAAACATAGAAAAAGGGCAGCACTCTCGATATGTGAATAAATGCCTGGGTGTCCGGATGAATAAAATAATATGTATTCAGGAAATCAGCACTCGCAGGACTTGAATAAGTGAAAAAACAACAAATATTTATTAGATCGATGTTTCGATCCCTCCTGGGATCTTTCTCAAGAAAATTTCTCAAAATTTCCACTCACCACTATCCAATGGCGAGTGAAAATTTAGCCCTGGCAAGTAGAAATTCAGCCCTGGTGGGTATGTTTTGGCTTGCAGTGGCGAGCAACTTTTCAGGTCTGGCTAGTAGCAAAGCCCTGTATATATATATATATTAGTTGTAGGCCTGGGTGCACATCAAGAAATGAAGATGATACATACAGTTCATGGAAGAAGATCGCACTCACAGGACTTCAAAGCGGTGTAAAATGCTGTTACATTTTTATTGAAATCAACGTTTCGGCTATCAACGTAGCCTTTATCAAGATGATAAGAATATAAAGGCTACGTTGATAGCCGAAACGTCGCTCTCAATAAAAATGTAACAGCATTTTACACCGCATTGAAGTCCTGTGAGTGCGATCTTCCTCCACGAACTGTATATATATATTTATATATATATTTACATGCTGCAATATTCATATATATATTTGTCACTTTATACTAATTACTGTCTGTGCTGGGTCATTATTATCACATACTAAGCAACGAATGGATCTAGTCAGAGACCACACACTGGCGGTGTCTGATAGCACAACGAGGGGTAAGTTTGGCCTGGAACAGAGCTAATTAGCATACTGTGTAGCGAATTAACATAAAGTGCCAACTGTGCCAACAAAACATAAATGTTAATTTCTCAATAACTATTAATTTAATATAAAAGCGTCTGATGGAAAACAGAGGCTGATAGTAATTCTCTGAAATACAAACTAAATGTGCCTTAGAGTCACAGGTCCACTTTAAAGGGATAGTAACACTTTATTATTACTATGCCTCATATTGTAGATATTTGTAAAATAAATTAATAGACCCCAGGTTCATCTCTCAAACCTTTATGGTATGAGAGATAACCGAAGGCAAAGTTCCCCCCTCCCTCCCCCTTCCCTGAAGTCAGCGTTGTACTGACTGCAGGGATATCCGGTCTGACTTTCATCATGTGGCTCTGCAGCAGAGCCAAGATCGCGTTAGTGACAAAGAATTATTTCACTGAAACATCTTCTACATGTCCTTGCAAACCAAGCATAAACCAAGCACACGTAGAAGACCGTTTCAGTGAAATAATTCTTCTTCAGTAACGGGATCTCGGCTCAGCTGTCGAGCCGCAAGCTTGTCGTACAACAGACTTTCCTTGCAGTCAGCACAACGCTGACTTCAGGGAAGGGGGAGGGAGGGGGGAACTTTGCCTTCGGTTATCTCTCAAATCATAAAAGTTTGAGAGATGAACCTGGGGGCTATTAACTTATTTTGCAAATATGTACAATATGGGGGATAGTAATAATAAAGTATTACTATGCCTTTAAGGCAGCAATGGTACTACGGTTATATTTATAAAATGCTTCATAGGGAGCATTGTGCTATACCATTTGCACCAGACTGCCTTCCCACCCTCTCTGCTAGAAGTTACCCAGTGCAGTAAATCCTGGAACATTTCAGTGAAAATTGAGCGTGAATATGGTGAGAATAGTAGGCACCAGGGTTTTCATGTGACATTTTTATTTTAATGTGTGGGTGTATCTGGATTTCGCCAGTTTCCTTTTATCTCCGGTGGACATCACCCATGGTTCCTAAAAGCCCCTGTCTTACAGGAAAGAACTTACTTAACCCTTTGAATGCCAACGAGGTATCCAACACATTGCGTTGCAATGCGTTAGATACCTGTCTGGCAATCAATGGATCAATAGTATGGTCAGAGAGAAGGCTGTTCTCTGTGCACAACATATACCTCAAAACATTTCAACCAGCCTCAGGGGGTCAATTTTATTTTAAGTGGTCTTGCTGGTGGAAGGGGTATTATTGAGAATAGTTTACATCATGATATCTCACCTCTTTATATAGCAGAATAACTGAGTTAGAACAAGACCAAAGTATTTTATTTACACAGACTAATTTATAAAAACAAATACTGACGATTATACAAACATTAATGTGAGTTTTATTGCTGTGCAGCAATGTGATACACTTATATACACACCACGCAGTCTGATCTCCTAAACACAGGGACATCAGGGTGATACACTTATATACACACCACACAGTCTGATCTCCTAAACACAGGGACACCAGGGTGATACACTTATATACACACTACACAGTCTGATCTCCTACACACAGGGACACCAGGGTGATACACTTATATACACACCACACAGTCTGATCTCCTAAACACAGGGACACCAGGGTGATACACTTATATACACACCTCACAGTCTAATCTCCTAAACACAGGGACACCAGGGTGATACACTTATATACACACTACACAGTCTGATCTCCTACACACAGGGACACCAGGGTGATACACTTATATACACACCACACAGTCTGATCTCCTAAACACAGGGACACCAGGGTGATACACTTATATACACACCACACAGTCTGATCTCCTAAACACAGGGACACCAGGGTGATACACTTATATACACACCACACAGTCTGATCTCCTAAACACAGGGACACCAGGGTGATACACTTATATATACACACCACACAGTCTGATCTCCTAAACACAAGGACACCAGGGTGATACAGTTATATACACATCACACAGTCTGATCTCCTAAACACAGGGACATCAGGGTAATACACTTATATACACACCACACACACTGATCTCCTAAACACAGGGACACCAGGGTGATACACTTATATACACCACACTGTCTGATCTCCTACAAACAGGGACACCAGAGTGGTACACTTATATATACACACCACACAGTCTGATCTCCTAAACACAGGGACACCAGGGTGATACACTTCTATACACACCACACAGTCTGATCTCCTAAACACAGGGACACCAAGGTGATACACTTATATACACACCACACAGTCTGATCTCCTAAACACAGGGACACCAGGGTGATACACTTATATACACACCCCACAGTCTGATCTTCTAAACACAGGGACACCGGGGTGATACACCTATATACACACCACACAGTCTGATCTCCTAAACACAGGGACACCAGGGTGATACACTTGTATACACACCACACAGTCTGATCTCCTAAACACAGGGACATCAGGGTGATACACTTCTATACACACCATACAGTCTGATCTCCTAAACACAGTGACACCAGGGTGATACACTTATATACACACCACGCAGTCTGATCTTCTAAACACAGGGACACCAGGGTGATACACTTATATACACACCAGACAGTCTGATCTCCTAAACACAGGGACACCAGGGTGATACACTTCTATACACACACCACACAGTCTGATCTCCTAAACACAGGGACACCAGGGTGATACACTTATATACACACCACACAGTCTGATCTTCTAAACACAGGGACAGCAGGGTGATACACTTATATACACACCAGACAGTCTGATCTCCTAAACACAGGGACACCAGGGTGATACACTTCTATACACACCACACAGTCTGATCTCCTAAACACAGGGACACCAGGGTGATACACTTATATACACACCAGACAGTCTGATCTCCTAAACACAGGGACACCAGGGTGATACACTTCTATACACACCACACAGTCTGATCTCCTAAACATATGGACACCAGGATGGGAAAGAGGGTCAGAGGTATTTTGGCCTCCAAAAGAGAAATACCAATTTAAGATGGAAACATGGGGGTATGGAGCCATAATAACTCCTAAAGGGGGACACTTTGAAGGTATGGACCCCTACTATCTTCTAAAGAGGCACACCTGGGAGGTATGAATCCCTAATATCGCTTAAAGATGGACAATTGGAATGTTTGAAGCTCTAATATCTCATAAAGAGAGACAGTTGGGACCTATGGACCACTAATTTACCCTAAAGAGAGGCACTTAAAATATATTGACTCCTAATCTCTCCTACAGTGTGACACTTGGGAGGCATGGGTCTCTACTGTCCCCTAAAGAGAGACACTTGGGAACTTTGAAGCCCTGATATCTCCTAAATAGGGACCCTTGGGACGTATGGACCCTTAATATCCTCTAAAGAGGGATACTTACGGAGCACTAATATCACCTGTAAAGGGACAGTTGGGAGTCATGGAACCCTAATATTTCCTAAATAGGGACACTTGGGAGGTACAAACAGATTGACAAAAAAGTACTGCCAGTTGTTTGGGCCTTGCAGAAGTTCACTCTGTACTTGTATGGCTGGAAATTCACACTGGTTATGAATCACAATCCATTATTCACAATCTTTAATATGAAGAAGGGCATTTCACTGACAGAGGCAGCCAGGTTACAATGGTATGCCCGCTATCTAGGGGCAATTGATTATAGCATTTGATAAAGGCCGCATGATCAACATGCCAAGGTTACCGTTGATCCAGACTGGTTCTACAGCTTATGACACTACTCCATTAGAAGTTTTTTTATCACTTAGAACCCTCTAAACAAGGGCAATCCTAGTGAATACCATTTGGATCCAAGAAAGTGAAAAAAGCATCTGCAAAAACATAGCAAATCAGAGAATTTCCTGCACTTGTGGTCTCTTTCACACCAATGACTTTTGTAGCACAAAATTGTTTTGTATAGCAAATGAAAATGCTGTCTTGTTTTCAGTGCTGCTGTGTACTCAGGTTTCCTCAGCTGGAACAGACGTGATAAAATGACAGGGAAATGCAGTTACCTGCAGCAGTTGTGCCATTTTAATGAGATTTTAGATACGACTCCATTGATATCAATACTATAGAACTGTAGCTGAGCTATGACACTGTCAGAGGAAAGTTACAGCATGCAGCGTCTCTCTGTGACAGTCTAGTGAATGTCACTTGTGTGAAATCCTCATAGGATACAATGGGCCATATGTTCAAAGAAGTAGAGAAATAGCTTTTGTCATTTGTAACGACTTTTCAAAGTACTGTGTCGCTGGGATCATTAATATTTTCAGAGTGTCGGTTCTGACTGAAAAAATGTAGTTTCTCCTGACTGAAACTGTTGTTATGTAACGACAAAAAATGTCTTAATTAACGACAAAAATGTCTTAACTAAAAAACAAAAATTCTCACATTCAGAACTTCACATTCCCTCCACTTTTTTCTTAACTTAAAAATGTTGTCTTTTGCAAGACATTTTTTGTCGTTAGCTACGACAAATTTTCTTTTTCTCTATACGACACTGGAGAATAGTTTAGCCACACCCTTTCCCCGCCCCTTTGACCGGAAATTCTGGAGATGTGTCGTGTGCAACGGACATTACTAGTTTTTTGTCGTATACGCTATAGAATATATGTTATTCGTGCACACAATCCTATGTTATAATTCACTAAGGATGTTTGTCAGAAGCCGCCATGCGCAGTAGAGACAGCTGCGCACGCTGCAATCATGTGCAGTAGAGACAGCTGCGCACGCTGCAATCATGTGCAGTAGAGACAGCTGCGCACGCTGCAATCATGTGCAGTAGAGACAGCTGCGCACGCTGCAATCATGTGCAGTATGGAGTGGGGTGCAACCAATTCAGACCAGAGTCCTCTCTGCGCACCTTCCTGGGACCAAGTGGTCCCAGGAAGGTGTGCAGAGAGGACTACGGTCTGTACCGTGCATGACTGCAGTGCCACCAGTGTTGTCCCGTGTACACGGGCCTTAAAACTAGTTACTTATATTTGTCTTTCATACAACATTTTGTCATTATCCCTTTGAACATATGGCTGAATGATTCACAATTCATGCACTTCTTTCAAGATAATGTTGCTCGTGTAAAAGGGACCTTATAGGAGCAAGTAGTCACAAAAAGAGATCATGACAATTTTTGCAATTTAGTACATCTCAGACAAAGGCATACATTTGTATGTGTTTGTCTAAGTATGTGATTGAGTGAATGTATATACTTCTGTAAGTGTCAGAGTTTATTTAAGTGTATTTGTGTGAGTGTGTGCATAATAATGTGTGTGTATCTGTTTGTATGTATTTGTGTGTGTGCTGTATTTGTGTGAGTTTGTGTCTGTGTGTGCATTTGTGTCTTTGTATGTGTCCATCAGAGTGTGTGAGTGTACATGTGTGACCATGCATTACCTGTGTGTATTTTTGGGTTTGTGAACATGTACTTTGTGTGTAATCAAGCATTCTGCATGCATATTTGAATGAGTGTGCACTGAGTGTGTTTATGTGTGTGCATTTGAATGTGAGTATGTATGTGTATCTGTATGTGCATGTGCACATATGTGTGTACTGAGTGTGTGTATTGATACATGTGTGAATTGTGTGTATACTGTGTGTGCATTGAGTGTGTGTTTGTGTGTGTGTGTGTACATGTGCATTGTGTGTGCGTGGATGCATGTGCATTTACTGTGTATGTATACTTGTGCATTTTCATTGTTTGTGTGTGTTTGAACTGTGTGTGCATTGTGTGTGTATGCATGTGCATTGGGTGCGTGTGTGTGAACTGTGTGTGCATTGTGTGTGTGGGTGTATGTGCATTTTAAGTGTACACGTGCATAAGCATTGTATGCGTGTGTGAACTGTGTCTGCATTGTGTGTGCATGCATGTGCTTTTTGTGTGTATGTGTATTTGTGCATGTGCATAGTGTGTGTATGTGCATTTTATGTGTGCATGTGCATTGTGTGTGTTTGTGTTAACTGTGTGTTTATGTGTGTGCACTATGTGTGTGTGAGTGTGTGTGCATGGTATACATTGTCAAGGTGTGTAAGAGGAATATTTGTAACATATATTTATTTTCTTCACCTTAACCATTGTAATTTGCAGCAAATTACAGCAAATTTAATTTATTCAAAATAGTTTAATCTATAATGCCAATACTGGCTGGTAACACACGTGATAATTACAATAGAGTTTTATCCTATCTAACAGATCTCTCCATCCCCATGAGATACAATACTGGCTCTTTAAATCCATATGAACCAGGAATCTTATCTTATAGAACAATGACAATGAATCCCCCCCCCCCTACATTCATAGTATAATGACAATGACAGCTCTCAACTTCCACAGCCACAGAGATCACATTGATGTTAAAAGAAGAACAGACCAGCTTTAACAGTAATGGATTTCAACCAGTGGTTCTGTCTTTTGTAACTGGAGGAACCCCAAACATGCATTTATGCTTTTTGTCATTTGTCAAGAGTGTAATAAGAGTTACGAATACATAAATATATATTCTTAGCTCTTACAAGCAGAATAACTTAAGTAAACATATTATGTATAATAATCTCCATAAATATACAGTAACTCAATATTAATTTATATTTCAAAGTCATCATGGATAAAATGGGGCACCCTAATTAAAGTCATCATGGATAAAACGGGAGACCCGAACTGGATTTCATGACAAAGTGCCACAGCACACTGGTTGATAAATATGGATTTAAACCACTAACTTGTTATCTCATAATTTAATCAGCCTCAGCTCAGACTGATCAAACATTTTAAGACTATATATTACAATGAATCAAGAGAAATAATAAAATCGTAACACAATAATTAATTGAACATGGGTGTGATTTGACATTTACCTCAGACATTTATCTATACATTATTATGAATACATAGAAACACAAATATATTGTACTTATGGAGAGCAAACATCTTCAGGGGAAACCTTGTATCTCTTGAATTTTAGACATACACACACACACACACACATACATACATACACATACACACACACACACATACATACATACACACACACACATATACACTTGCACACATACTTACACATACATGCACATATACAAACACACACACACACACACACACACTTAATGCACATAAATATATACACTCACAGATACAAACACATAAACATATACATACATACACACACATATACATAAATATACACACACATATACACAAACATACACACTCACAGATTCTTACATACACACACACATACACTCACATATTTACAAACACACACACACACACATATACAGATACACATGCACATACATACACACACATACACAAACACACACACATACACACACACACCCACACACACATCACACACACATCTCTCTCCTGTTGCACAGCTGTTTATTGCAGAATTCCATCAATTCTACTTGGCATACCAGCTTCAATATCTTCATGCAACACTTGAGCACAAGGGGGCTAATATACAAATCTGTTAGTGCAACCACATGGCGCTAGTCTTTAACTCCAGCGGCTGCACTGACAGTTATGCACTAGATCATGCAATTCCAGTAGTTTATACCAGTAGACACACTGCATCAGCCTTAGACTTTAATGCCAGACTGCCCCCTTGTATACTCCATGTTAATAATGATGTAGAATTTGGGGTATCCTTTTAAAAGGTCGCACGCAAAAATGCGTGCCACCACATCTCGCACTAACCATTTCGCAATGATAGAAATGGCGACCTGAGAATCTTGCATGGCATGAAAGTATGAGATTCTCAGGTTGCGCTATGAACCATTTCAGAGCATAAATGACTTCTATGAGGCCACGTGGTGCAGAGTTGCTGTGTCAGTACTGCAGGGATGTCCAGTGGGGTGGTTACCCAGTGCAGTGAGATAGTGCCCACATATAAATAGAAATAAAAATGCAAATAAATGTGATTTGAGTGAGCTCTGTATGAGCTGCTTCACCGGTGCGTCCTACAACTTCAGAGCTCTCTGCTGTGACACACGATTCTCTCCAATATCTGACATCCAAATCCGTGAGGTGCTTAAAGGGAGAGTAATGTTTCATAATAAAAGCAGCTCTAATTATAATTAATCATCATAGTATTTGGACTTTGGAGAGTGTTATTTCAATTCTGTCAGAGTTGTAGTTCAAGAGTAATTCAATGACAAAGTATCCCCCTCCTGCCCCTTTTACTGATATAACACTGTTCAGCCAGATCAGAAGGGAGGTGCCCAGGTAGATTGCAGAGAGGGACAATCTTCAATTAAGATAATGGAAAAACCTGAAAAGCTTGTCAAGGGGGGCAGGGATTTCATTGTTCTCATAGGAAGAAGATTGTCCCCTGCTGTTATCTGTCTGGTCTATGGACTGGATCCCACATCTGAGAAGAGATGGCTTACACTAGGTAAAAGGGGCGGGAGGGGAAACTTTGCTTGTGAATATCTCTCAAACCATAATGGTTTGAGAGATAAGACTTATATGGTTCTTCATGTTTTTTTAATGCCTACAAAATAAAATAACGAGAAAACGAAGTTTTATTATCCCTTTAAGGCATCCCCGCAGTACTGACACAGCAACCCTGCTCCACATGGCCTCGTAGAATACTCCAGTGTTTTATCGAGTGATCTGAGTATCTCGCGTTTTCATGCTATTTGAGATTCCCAGGTCACCACTTTTATCACTGCGAAATGGTTAATGCGAGATGTGGCTGCATTCTTTTACATGCAACATTTTAAAAGTGAACCAGAATTTGGTGCTGACTTGAGGACTGGCCTGAAGCACCCGCCGACTGTCCTCTTGTACCCTCAGGCATAATTAACCCTTTGAGTGCCAGAGGGGTACAGAACGCATTGCAAAGCAATGCGTTCCGTTCCCCTCTAGCACTCAAAGGGTTAAGGGGAGGATTTATGTGGTGCATAGCTTAGTAAATTGGTATTAGTAACATTTGTCGGAATGCAAGAAATGTGCACATGCGCTGAAGGCATTTTTCATGCGCAGATAGATATTACACATGTTCTAATGCAAGAAGCCATTTTACAAACCTTTCTTGAATTGTGCATGTAGAATTAGCTTTCAAGTCGTATAAAATTGTTCGCAAAAGAATTTCCTGCCTAAGGTGCTATCCCACTCAGACAGACTCGTTAATTCAGACCACGTACACAAAAATATGCGCAGCTGTTTGTAATCTTTATTTTTCATGCGCAATTCAACAAAATCATGCATAAACCTATTTACTAGAAATAACGATGAGCATGTTTCCTGCATTCCACCAATAGTAACATAGTACAATATAGAGAATGATGACATACGGCTTCAATGCAGATAGGTTGTTTATCCAGGGAACTATCTGACTGTCATTTGGAGTCAGGAAGGAATATTTTTCACCCACTTGGGGGTAAATTGGAAATGGTTTCAATGGGTTTTATTTTTTTTTTTGCCTTAATCTGGATCATATTATTTTTATTTTTTTGTATACTGATACAATTATATATTGTGATGGCAAGTTTTGTTTAATAAGAGGTAATGATGCCAGTAATGAGCCTTTAAAGCATAAATACCACCCATCTTAAAATAATTACCCATCCGGTGACTAGCTGCTCAGTAGCCCTAGTCACCAGAATTATTACCTGATTAATGAGAATTATCCACTTCTCCGGGGCTGACAGGCAGGACAGAGCGCAGACATCTTTCCATAGTGACATCTGCACGCCTGCGCTGTCAGTCCCTTTTGGAGCCGAACGGCTCCTCGCGCTTCTCCTAGAGAAGGCTGGGACTGACAGCGCAGGCGCGCAAACATCACAGTGGCAAGATGTCTGCGTTCTTTACTGCCTGTCAGCCCTGGAGCAGGGTATCACTCTCATTAAGCAGGTAATTATTCTGGTGACTAGCACTACTGAGCAGCTAGTCGCCAGTTGGGTAATTATGTGCCACAAAGTTTAAGATGGGTGGTAGTTCCACTTTAAAGCAATCAACAGAAACTTAGGAGCATCAGTATCAAAGTGAAATGAGCAGTGAAGAACCATAATGCACTTGACACATCTACAACCACACGTGGTTACATCTTACCTCCTCCATTCTTGTAGCAGAGATAAGGGAACCTCCATACATTTCCAAGTCCAATAATCTCTCCAGCTACTGACAGAACAAACTCCACCTTATTGTTCCAGTGACCTCTCTCGTTTACTTTCTTGTCATTGCTGTGTACAATATTAGAGCTTGAAGCCTCGGGATCCAGAGCATCTTCAGGTTTCCCGTTGATAACAGGAATCGTCTTTTCAGCTGTCATGATTCCTCGTCAACCTGGGGTGTAAAATCATAGTCATTGTCCAATCACTCTGATTAGGAGACACTACACCCGCCATGGATTATGGAATGATAATCAGATACCTGACCATCACTGTGACCAGAAAGTCAACATGGCTTCTTTGAATTGCATCATTGTGATTTGTTCCAGAGATATCATCTAATTTCAGTCCTGAATCACATGTCTGTGGAAGTGGGTATGACAATTCCTGGCAGGAACAAGGGACCTCAAACACTGCTCACTGCTTTGCTTGCCTCTTGGCTTCTTAAAGGGTTAAGTAGGCTGATGTACTCTGACACTTTCATTTTGAAAAAAAAAAAAATGCCAACAACTGTCATGTCACTCTATGGACCTGACATTCATGACTGATGAATGATGTTTTCTCTTGAAAAAGGCAAATGAATTCTAGCAATTAGATTTTCTGATTTTCTGGCCATAGTAAAGTAATACCATCACGCCACCCCCCATATTATTAGGAGGTCTTGTATATTATTTAAACCCTTGAGTTCAAGAGGGTTACCGTTATGCTACTCAAAAGGTTTAAGGACCAAAGTGATGAACAATGCATAAAGAAGAAATGTATATGCTTAAAGAGTTAAATAATTCAGATGCTGAATGATTACACTAGATGTTGTTTATGGTATGATTACCAGATAAATGTTGCTTTTGATATTCTAATTAGAACCCTAGAAGCACAAGATGTAATGTTTTCAATGCAATTTGTAGCACAACCAGTTGCTTCTTAAATCAATACCAACATATAAAAATGATCTCGGGTTATATATATATATATTTAAATATCCCGTACATAATGCTAAGGAATGGAAAAATTCATGACTTATTTTCCGGGACGTTAAATCTAGTCTTATGGGGGTGACCATTCTCATCTTTTCCAGGAGGGAGATTCACTAAGCGGTGATAAAGAGGTGATAAAGTGGTGATGACTTCTCCAGTTTATCACTTCTCCAATTCCTATGTTATTCTATGGGGCCTATGCACTAAGATTTCTTCAACTCTGGAGATCTTAGTGAATAGGCTCCATAGAATATCATAGGGACTGGAGAAGTGATATCACTGGAGAAGTCATCTCCACTGTATCACCTCTTTATCACCTCATTATCATCACATACTGAATCTCCCCCCAGGACTTCCCGACACACAATAACTTAACAATATTTGTAGGTGTCTCAGAAGTGATCATGCTGCATTGTTTGTAAATGGTCTAATACAAGGTCATATGCAGCCTTTCTGAATATGAGAGTGGCAGGTACTAATCTCAATACATTTTAGATCTCTCATTACAAACAGTGCAAAGAAAATGAACAAAATGGTGTTGATATTGGACAGACTATATACGCATTACAATGCAAGTTTAAGATTGGATTTTTGGGGTCAAAAATAAAATATACAATTTTTACAGATCTTAACTGGAAATCCATGATATTTACATTTAAATAACCAAATGTCATTTTCGGATGCTTGTTTCTCATTTAAATGATTAAATAATTTAAATATTGATTGAATGCAGTGGATTGCTTTATGATTACCAGATATGATGAATTTTGTTTTAGAAATGTAAATCATTCAGATATTGAAACACTACAAATGATGTCATGATTAACATATGCATTCTAGGCAGAATGTGCAACTCTCCCAGCTGCTATGGTTTTAGCTTACAAATCCCTCACTTGCGCCGTTGGCATGTAATAGAGCGGATGATAACTTTAGTGCATACTAGTACCCGCTAAAATTAAGACTTTAATGCCAGCAAACAATTAAAGTTATGCTAATTTCCTCTGTGTCTTGTTTAACCCTTTAAGGACCAGATGCATAGTGTGTTTCTTCGGAATGGCTTGTTTCACCCCTCTTATCCTTTAAGGCTTAATGGGCACAAAGAATATGAACATCAATACACTCCCACTCTGTGCAAGTGACATTAACCCCTTAACGACCGGCCGTGCACGCACTTGGCGGTCACTTAAGGACCACAGAGCATTTTTTTTGTTGTTGTTTCCGGTTCCGGACTCCCCGAACGGCGTGCAGCCCCCGGAATTCCATGACGGTCATAGTACGTCATGGGTCGTTAACTCAGATCCCATGACGTACTATGACCATTAAAGGTCGTTAAGGGGTTAAGAGAAAAATTGTGGCATAAGTAACTTTGTAAATTGGGGTTAGGTAGCACTGTAGAAGGACTAAGGGTAAGGAATTGTCGCCAGTGCTTTTAATAACACAGAATCATATCGGTGCCCCATTACTGTATGGTACATGTATGGTACATGTAAATCCTTCACATAATCAATCTCTACCATAGCATTAGGTTATGCTATGATTTCATGATACACGTTGTATCTGATATTGTACGTTTCAATATAACAAATATTCATACACTACCCTAGAGACTGATAATGTTTGGGTACTAGATACATGTTGCTTTTGTTATCATACAGTCCGATATTGCAAATATACAGTCACTACACTAAGAAAGTGTTTGTCATGAATCATGATTACTAGCCACACGTTGCTTTTGATAATTATAAATATAAATAATGGAAACACAATCTTTCCACGAGCAATAGTTTATGTTAAAATTACCAGATACATGTTGTTTTTGATACTGTGAATGTAAATAATTCAGATATTATATCACTATATAGAGATGTGACACAGAATGTGACAGAACATAGAAACCAGTTGGCCCCTCTTCTCTGCCCTTCTTCCATTTATTTAAAAGTCTCAGATTTATTTAATTTTGCATGCTATGATTACCAGATACACGGTTTCTTTGATACAATTAATATCATTAATTCAGATATTGAATCACTATACTAGCGATGTCTATGTTATGGCAAGATATGTTATTTTAAATTGTAAATTGTAAATTTAAATAATGTATATATCTCTTAAATATGATTGTCCCCCTTTAGGTATATAATTAACCCTCTAGAAAGATAAGGATGTCTACGGTGCAACTCTGTAAAAAAATAACAAACCCTAGTGTTTACAATATTGTGTGCATCACATGCCTGTGTTTCTACAGAGATACAAATGTCAGACTTTCTATCTAAACTGTTGGTCCAGATAGTAAGCCCATTGCCGGTTCATCTGTATCGATGTATTTTTGTGTATTGATTTGCTAATGATTATATATCTATAGAATGATTCAGATGCACTAGGAGGATAGCATCCTGGCATTAAAACAAAGAATAACAAATGGCTTACCGTAGTTTCGTTGGCTGTGAAGATATCAGTTCTTGTTGGTTATAACAATGTCTCTGTTCCTGTTACCCATGAAATGGATAATTTGCAAGTGTTCTCTCTATGCTGTAGTGATCTGATACAAGCCTCTCTCAGCTCACTCCCCCTTTCTCTCCCTCCCCCCTTCTCCACTATCCATCCCTCTGTCTTGCTTTCTTATATCAGAATTAGCTTTAAGGTGGCCGTCACCATTTAACCAGCCAACAAACCCCCCATTGTTTTGACATTGAACTTGACAAATATAATACTTGGAAAGAGATTTTCTTCATTGCAATCTTATGCTAGCAGTACAAATGCAATGATCTGTTCTCCAGGAGACATCGTATTGCATTTAAGACTGTAAATGTTTACCTTGCAAAATTACTATAACTGGGTTAGTCAACCGGCTGATTTGGGATTGTGGGAGTTGTTGTGCCCAACAAATTGAGGTCTAACAATTAACTAGCCCTATCCCATATTAAAATCATGCACAAGAGGTCATTCTACAGTGTGAAATGCATTACACTGAATCTGTTTTTATTGAAATCAATGAGAATGAATTCAGGAAAAAAAAAAATTCCTAGAAATAAATTCAGATTATGGAATGTATCCATATTGCATTTTTTTAACATAACGCATTTATATAGACAGCTTTCCTTTCCCAAACTATGAATCCCTTTTTTGCATTTTTTCCTGCAAATAATACAATGATTGCACTTTATCCTGATGCTCTTACCCTCTTACAACTTCTGCAAAGCGCTGTGTACATGTACATCGGTATAAAAATAGAGATACATACATACAAAACTGACATGGATTCATAGCATGCAAACTGTAAATACTTCAGACTTTAAATAGCAATGTTACCATTAGAAAAAAATGGCTCTTAACTTTTTTAACTTGTTTAACGGTAGAACATAAACAATCAGTGTCTTCTACACAAAAGTCCATCATTCACTAATCAAGTATATCCATATAATTACCGTGTGCGTGTGTGTCCACGAGACAGCAGGTGTATCCATATGATTACTGTGTGTAAGAGAAGTACTTACCTAGGTAGGAGTCCATCATACAGCAGTCAGGTGTATCTATATAATTACTGTGTGTAACAGAAGCACTTACCTAGGTAGGAGTCCATCATACAGCAGTCAGGTGTATCTATATAATTACTGTGTGTAACAGAAGCACTTACCTAGGTAGGAGTCCATCACACAGCAGTCAGGTGTATCTATATGATTACTGTGTGTAAGAGAAGTACTTACCTAGGTAGGAGTCCATCATACAGCAGTCAGGTGTATCTATATAATTACTGTGTGTAACAGAAGCACTTACCTAGGGAGGAGTCCATCACACAGCAGTCAGGTGTATCTATATAGTTACTGTGTGTAACAGAAGCACTTACCTAGGTAGGAGTCCATCATACAGCAGTCAGGTGTATCTATATAATTACTGTGTGTAACAGAATGACTTACCTAGGTAGGAGTCCATCATACAGCAGTCAGGTGTATGTACATGATTACTGTGTGTAACAGAAGCACTTACCTAGGAAGGAGTCCATCATACAGCAGTCAGGTGTATCTATATAATTACTTTGTGTGACAGAAGGACTTACCTAGGTAGCAGTCAATCACACAGCAGTCAGGCGTATCTATATAATTACTGTGTGTGACAGAAGGACTTACCTAGATAGGAGTCCATCATACAGCAGTCAGGTGTATCTATATTATTACTGTGTGTAACAGAAGGACTTACCTAGGTAGGAGTCCATCATACAGCAGTCAGGTGTATCTATATAATTACTGTGTGCAGGGCTTAAAATATGAAGTCTTTTGCTATTAGCCAGACCTTAAAAGTTACTCGCCACTGAAAACCATAAGATACCCACCAAGGCTGAATTTCTACTCGCCAGGGCTAAATTTTCACTCGCCATTGGCTAGTGGCGAGTGGAAATTTTGAGTCCTGACTGTGTGTAACAGAAGCACTTACCTAGGTAGGAGTCCATCATACAGCAGTCAGGTGTATCTATATAATTACTTTGTGTGACAGAAGGACTTACCTAGGTAGCAGTCAATCACACAGCAGTCAGGCGTATCTATATAATTACTGTGTGTAACAGAAGGACTTACCTAGATAGGAGTCCATCATACAGCAGTCAGGTGTATCTATATAATTACTGTGTGTGACAGAAGGACTTACCTAGGTAGGAGTCCATCATACAGCAGTCAGGTGTATCTATATAATTACTGTGTAACAGAAGGACTTACCTAGGTAGGAGTCCATCATACAGCAGTCAGGTGTATCTATATAATTACTGTGTGTGACAGAAGGTCTTACCTAGGTAGGAGTCCATCATACAGCAGTCAGGTGTATCTATATAATTACTGTGTGTAACAGAAGCACTTACCTATGTAGGAATCCATCATACAGCAGTCAGGTGTATCCATAAAATTACTGTGTGTAACAGAAGCACTTACCTAGGTAGGAATCCATCATACAGCAGTCAGGTGTATCTGTATAATTACTGTGTGTAACAGAAGCACTTACCTAGGTAGGAATCCATCATACAGCAGTCAGGTGTATCCATAAAATTACTGTGTGTAACAGAAGCACTTACCTAGGTAGGATTCCATCATATATGCTATAATCCTTCTCCTCTGCTCCACTCAGCAGCAAAGCAAACTTTATTGTTAACAGACAGAGTAAAAAACTTCAGTATCAGTATACCCCTCCCCTTCACCAGTCCCAGGCCATCATTCCCTTGAAATAGTGATGTCATCTGTCCATTTCCCTCTTTCTTGCGAACATAGCGACCAAATTTACTCGAACATCATGAACCTGAAACAGCAAACTCCAATAGGCAACTTGCAATGGAAGCTCTGGAACCAATTTATACACCACAGATACTCAGAATAACGTATAAACCTGAAACGTTATTCTGGATCGGCGACCTGGAAGTCAGCCCCGCAACAAACGGAGGTCTAATGGAGACCAAACCCATGCAAAACACACTTGCAGGAATCAACCTGGAAAGAGAAACCATGAAAGGGAGGGGACAAAGGAAGGGATAATATTCACCTCCGTGTCTTTAACCCCTTAAAGACCAGCGGTCCTGGGATGTTTATGTGCCATAAGGACCGCTTTGATCCTTTCCAACGCGCCGGTACAAGTGACCCGTTGCATGTATCGGCGCGCCGCTTCGTGGCCTAAGAGAGACCGTTCCAGTCTTGGAGTGGTCAATTTTAGGCCCTATTTTTACTTACAGTGCTACTAGTGGATTGCTGTAAGTAAAAAGTATGTGACTTACTATGACCCTCATTGGTCCTTAAGGGTATAAGGACCATGACGGTCATAGTACGTTATGTAGTCCTTAAGGGGTTAATAAAATTCTGACTTTCCATCACAATTGTTAGGAAAATCCATAAATTTTATGGCAAGCATGGAGGCTTCATATTATGCTAGTTTGAAGCTTGACAAACAAACTGACTAGAAACAAGAGAAACAGGTTAAAAGAAAGACCCTAAATGTAGACACACTGTAGCAATCAACACGGAACATATCTACAACAACCACGAGGTGACAAAGCCATGGATGCAAGCTCACTCTGAAAGAAAGAATCCAATAGTCACATCAATGCCAGACAAACATGTCCAAAGATAGTCACAGCAAGGAAACCCATAACCAAGGGCAAACCAATCGTCATTGACCTGAAAGATCAGACATCTAAATACCTCAGAAGAAGGTGACTCATCTAGGGACCATGAGACCTGCCAAGCGGACAAGCCCTCAAATCTAGAGACACCAACATAACGGAAGATACGGGGAGACCAGGGCCGAAAAGAAAAATAACTCCAATAGAATCTACACTGATTGCCACCAAGGCATCTGCAAGACAAGGAGTCACAAACAGCAAAGCTGATCCGACACACCAGTAAACTCACGAGAAAGATCCATGGGGAAACCAAACCCCCAAAGCGGAAAGGAATGCAAATTGAAAACCTAATGACCAGGACCCAACGAAAGACAAACAGTTCGACCAGCACAGAGAAAATAAATTGAGAAAGAGTTACAAGGTGAAAGCTGTGGAACAAATCCAAACATCAAGAAAGTCATGCGTGGAGCAGAACTACTCCACGGGAGGAAAGAAAGTAAAGGATGATAAGATGCTGAAAAACAAACAGTGGATAGCGGAAAGAGGTAAGTACTCCAACCCACAGGATGGCCATCCACTGAACACGACTCAACGCAAAGTCTGAGAGATGCCAAGGACTCACAGTAGAGGTCTATCTCAGCCAAATAGAAAACAGAAAAACACAACAAGACTGACAATCAGAAACACAAAGGAAGGCGATTTGACCCTCGGAAATAACACCCGTGAAACAGAAGGAAAATAAAAGCCAGCTGCGGGAAAGGGGGGAGTCTGCCCGCCACTTTCCCATGGCAAGAAAAGAAACTCTGCAAAACATTATCCCTAGAAAAAAACAAAGCCGTCCAGAGATGGTGGAGTCAACACACGGACACAACATGCAAGATGACATGCATCAACAAGCAGTCCCTGTGAAGAAGGGAACAAGTGTAAGCACTAGAGATTGGGTTCAACCCACATGATCATGTCCACAAAAAATATCGTCCTCTTAAGGAGAGGTCACGATAGGGAACTAAGCAGCACAAAGTAAAGTTAAGCTGCCTGTTTTTGGCGTAGGCAAGAGATCGGGCTCAACATGCTAGATCTCATGTCATCAATATGTAACTTCCTCTCATTTCACCAGTAAATCATTTCCTCTTGAGGAATGGATCTCATGTGTGGTAACTAAACTGCACAAAGTAAATTAGAGCTGTCCATACTAGGCATAGGCAAGAGATTGGACTCAACACGTTAAATCACATTTACTCAGTATATAACTTCCTCTTGAGGAGAGGACCTCCTGTGTGGGAACTAAGCCACAAAATCAAAGCTGGCCATAAGACATTACAAGTATGTGCTAAAGGGAGGCATTCCCAGAGTGAACCAGAATGGAGAGGGGATGACAGGACCCAAACCCCATCAGAAAGTAACTGGCAGCACAGTAGGAGTCAGGTTAAGCACCAGAAAGCTTCATTAACCTCATATATACTCCCTCCTGAGGTGAGGGTCATTTTCCTCAGATTTATTCCCTCCTGAGCTGAGGGTCATTTCCTCAGATGTACTCCCTCCTGAGGTGAGGGTCATATCCTCAGATGTATTCCTTCCTGAGGTGAGGGTCATTTTCCTCAGATGTACTCCCTCCTGAGGTGAGGGTCATTTCCTCAGATGTATTCCCTCCTGAGGTGAGGGTAATTTCCTCAGATGTATTCCCTCCTGAGGTGAGGGTCATTTCCTCAGATGGACTCTCTCCTGAGGTGAGGATCATTTCCTCAGATTTATTCCCTCCTGAGCTGAGGGTCACTTCCTCAGATGTACTCCCTCCTGAGGTGAGGGTCATTTCCTCAGATGTACTCCCTCCTGAGGTGAGGGTAATTTCCTCAGATCTACTCCCTCCTGAGGTGAGGGTAATTTCCTCAGATTTATTCCCTCCTGAGGTGAGGGTCATTTCCTCAGATTTATTCATTCCTGAGCTGAGGGTCATTTCCTCAGATGTACTCCTTCCTGAGATGAGGGATATTTCCTCAGATTTATTCCCTCCTGAGGTGAGGGTCATTTCCTCAGATGTATTCCCTCCTGAAGTGAGGGTCATTTTCCTCAGATGTACTCCCTCCTGAGGTGAGGGTCATTTCCTCAGATGTATTCCCTCCTGAGGTGAGGGTCATTTCCTCAGATGGACTTTCTCCTGAGGTGAGGATCATTTCCTCAGATTTATTCCCTCCTGAGCTGAGGGTCATTTCCTCAGATGTACTCCCTCCTGAGGTGAGGGTCATTTCCTCAGATGTATTCCCTCCTGTGGTGAAGGTCAATTCCTCAGATGAACTCCCTCCTGAGGTGAGGGTCATTTTCCTTAGATGTACCCCCTCCTGAGGTGAGGGCAGGGTAGTGGGACGGCGCCACACTAGTCATGACTTCCTGTAATTTGAGGTGTCAAAGCAGGGTACAACCTGCACCAGCAGAATTTGCCTTATGACGAAGTAAATTAATCTGGGTCATGGACAGTATGTCTGCATTAAGTAAAAAAGTTATCTAGATGTAAGCAGGTTTCCAAGAGACGGGCTAGTCAGACATGATGGGGGTATCATATGCAGTACTTTCTACTGCCGGGGTCATGTGAGTGATAGCCACAGACCTGGACTCAAAAAAAGGGTGGGGTAGACAGATAGTAAACATGCATAGCATGGACTGCACCCAGATACTGTGGGACAGTATAGTCTGTGCGCCAAAGCGGAGGGAAGTCCCAGTCCGGGTCAGCCAGCTCGCTGTATCAGATTGGAAATCCCCCCACCAGACAGAATGCCAGCGGCAATGAGGTTAAGGTTAGGCAAATTGGGGGACACCACTACAATGCTGGAGGAATATATAGTAGATTTCTGTATATACCAGGATACCAAAGAAAAAGAACAGACAGCGGGACTGGTACAGAAAAATGTATATATACATATAGACATAGATGCACATAAATAGACACAAACAGATGTCCAGACATGGAACTACTTGGGAAACCATAGATAGGAATTTGATGAATTACAAGGGTTAAATATAAATATATATATAAATATATATATATATATATATATATATATATATATATATATATATATACACACACACATATATATATATATATATATATATATATATATATATATATATATATATATATATACACAAATAAAACAAATAGATCCAGGTCCAGGTAGGAATATTAGGGAACAGTACACCTGCAAATAAACATGTCCATATAGAAAAGGACTAGGGTAAAGATATGCAAGTAGATCTATGCCCAGGCAGGACAGAGTAGAGTTAAATATTCCGCAATAAATATACATATCTGTATATACAGATATATAAGCAAATAGCAGATATGAGCAGCAAGTGTATGGTCAGATAGACACATACACTGCATATGGGCAGTGTACATAGCCAAATATATATATATATATATATATATATATATATATATATATATATATATTAGGATAATACACTTGTAGACATAATGTAGGAAGATAAACGGTAGCTATATAGCAGTATGGTGTCCTGGTAGCTATATGGCAGTATGGTGTACTGGTAGCTTTCCAAAGAACCTGAAGAAAGATCTGAGAGAGGGGTGACATAGGAATCATGAGGTACGCGTCCTTCAAATCCATCTTTACCATCCAATCGGACAGCAACAACGGGTCCCTGAGATAATGGATTCCCTCCATATTGAAATGTTGATACAGTACAAAATCATTGAGATTCCGCAGATTTATCACCGGTCTAAGACCTGACCCTTTCTTCTGAACTAGGAAGATATTGCTTAAAAACCCTGGAGACCCCATAGGAATTTGTACAATGGCCTGTTTTTGAACAGGTCTTTTACTTCCTCATTGACCAATTTTTCATCCTCCCTTGAATAATTGAAGGGAGTCAGAATCTTTGATTGAATGGGATAGTCGTTACATACCCTTGAACCGTTTTGTAACACCCATTGGTCTGAAGTAAGTTGAGAACAATGGTGGAAAAAAATGGGAGAGTCTGCTTTCCACTTTCCTCTGAAAAGAAACAGTTTCCTGACTTACACTTACCTGCATACCTACTAGATCTGAATTGACCTCTGTGGCGCCGCTCCCTCCATGGTGTCCGTCTCTGTGGGAAAAACAGTCCTGGACTTCTATGGATCAGATAAGATTGTCACCTGAACATTGGGACATTAGGGCCTTGAAATCGATTCCCTGACTGAATTGAGTGGCTATAAGAGCGACCCCTGCCTCTCCCGGCCCTGCCAAAAACACAGTTATTAAAAACTTTCCTCTTGTAGTATTGAGCTTTCTCTAGGACCGTAGATGATGTAACAAGCTTTCTCAGGTCTTTAATAAATGTATCTCCAAATAACTGACCCTGAGTTGAAGGGTCAGGTTCAAAAGTGGCCATTTTGTCCAATTTGGGGTCCAACTTTAAATGAATGGCCCTTCATCTTTCAGACACTATATCCATATTGGCATTCACTAATAAACATATGGTCCTGTGTCCAGCCCCTAAGGACATGCACACCAATGATGGACTCATTCTCCAAGGTTTCCTCAGCCAACTCAAATATTTTTTGAGTGGACCCAGAATGTCCAATAATTTATCCTGACAGGATTTTAATGATTTGTCGATCCCCTTTCTAGAATCTTTGCCAGACTTACTTAAGAATTGGATTAATTTTGGATCCAACTCCGGCATCTCACAAGCCTTATTGTTCACAGTGGGCCTAGGGCATTCCACCATTAATTTATTCCAAGCACTCTTGGGCATGGACTTCTTGACCCACAGCTCAATATACTTGCCAACGTAATTAATAGGAGACCATTCAGAGGACCTTAGATGCTTTATCTCATCTGGATTGCACAATGAATTGCCCTGCACATCCAGAATCTTAGAGGGATCCATTATAGTATCTAAGTCCATTTTAGACTTGGATGGAAACTCAGTAGTGTCTTCTGTAAAGGTTTCTTCTTCCGCAGAAGACAGAACCCAATCCTCATCATTACTATCCTCGCTAGACGAAGAACAATATGAATCAGTCTTCAGTCTTTGATCTTTTCTTTCTCAATTTTTCCCCCTTGAGAAAAGGGTTTCACGTGTGCACCAGATTCAAACAGGTCAGTATTGCCTTTCTTTGGCAAGGTCAAATGGGTTACATCAATATCACTCCCACTCATGCGATGCACATCTGCCCTTAATTTGGGTACATCATTTTTAATATGTTTACGGTTGTGAGAGCGCTTACCACTCTTCTCTAGTGATGAGCGAGCGTGCTCGGCCGATGCTCGGATCGGCTCGAGCATCGCTCTGCTCGGCACATGGCGGTACTCGTCGAGTACCGCCATGTGCTCTCCCGCCATGTTCGGGTGGCGGGGATCTGTGCCGGAAGAGGCACAGATCCGAAGACGCTCCGCTGGACCACCAGGGACTGGAGGTACAGGGGCATTGCGGAGATGAAGGGGGCATTGCGGAGATGAAGGGGGACATTGTGGAAGAGGGGCATAGACTCTATGCCCCTCTTCCACAATGTCCCCCTTCATCTCCGCTATGCCCGTCTTCCACAATGTCCCCCTTCATCTCCGCTATGCCCCTCTTCCACAATGTGCCCCTTCATCTCCGCTATGCCCCTCTTCCACAATGTCCCCCTTCATCTCCTCTATGGCATAGAGGAGATGAAGGGGGACATTGTGGAAGAGGGGCATAGCGGAGATGAAGGGGCACATTGTGGAAGAGGGGCATAGCGGAGATGAAGGGGCACATTGTGGAAGAGGGGCATAGCGGAGATGAAGGGGGACATTGCGGAGATGAAGGGGGACATTGCGGAGCTGAAGGGGGCATTCGGAGATGAAGGGGGCATAGCGGAGATGAAGGGGGCATTGACCAGGCACCCTCCCCTCATCAGAGCAGGGGGTGCCTGGTGTCGCCCCATTCATTTCAATGGGGCTCGGGTGCTCGGCCGAGCACTCGAGCCTCAGGGGGTGCTCGGTCAGAGCACCCGAGCACCCGAGCATCGGGGTGCTCGCTCAACACTACTCTTCTCCACTAAGAGACCATATCTAACCGGTTGAGGATCCTCAGCCAGCCACAGAGAATCTCTTTACCCTGTAGGATCCTGAAGCTCATTACCCTGAGCAAGGGTCTTAATGGTATCACTCCCCATACCAGGGGTCTTGCCCTTCATTGCCATAGCAAAAGAAGTAATAAATTAATCTGATTCATAGCAGAAGTCATCACCATGGACATGATTTTTGAGACAGAATTCTCCATAAACTTTGAAAAGTGTAATTTCTGTGCCCTTAAAGGGGAATCACTCTGACTCTTGGGGTCTGCATCACTATCCCCTCCATCAGATCTGATGGTTGACATCCGAGGGCTAATGCTATCCTCACCTGACTGTGACATACTGAGAAATATAAAACAGACTAAAGGTGAGACAAAACCAAAATGTAAATGGTTAAAATTTTCTGAAACACCAGGATTGTCTGTGAAATTCTCTCTTCGGTCTGTATGCATTTAAAATGATCTTGTTTTGAATTGGGATGGGGAAATATTTCAATGACTTTATGGTAACTGAAAGTTAGGCTCCAGACAACCATGGTCTAGTATATATGGAGGGAATCCTTCATGTCTGGAATTTGCTAACTAATGTGAAAATCTAGGAAATGGATTAAAAATGACAGGTTGACATGATGTATGTAATAATTCTTCTAGATATGGACCTGGTTGTAGTTTATTCTGGGGAAGTAAACAAAATTAATTAGCAAATTTATCCTGATAATTGTGAGATAGTTTGATAGCAAGTAGATCAATATAGCGTTATATATTAGTCTTAAATCGAATTATTAATTCCTACAGAACCATATCTTTGTGTTTCTGAAAGGTCATTGAGGTTATTTGATCTGGTGAATCCTGGTGAATCCTGCTCTGCTATCAGGAAAGTTTTTCAATGTGTTTCAGAGGATTTCTGTGTTGTCTTATTGCATGAGGCTAAATTTGGTTCAGTTGAGAAAGTTCTTTGGGGACCATCTCGCAGAACAAAATAAGCTGCCATCTTGGGTGGGGCCACAGTATAACACATAATCTCTGGTTAACCCTTGTAGTGCTTTATGGTGTAACAAACAGTGTTACTTCTGTCCTTTTTATATTATATGTTGCATGAAATATATTAGTTTTAGCTTTGCTTTCTAGAAATATATTATTAGATTTTATTTTGAGTATATTCTTGGTATAATCTATTACTGACAATAAGATATATGCAAATTATATATTTTATCCAGAAGGCATGCAATATTGAAAACAATAGACCAATAGTAAAATTCTATTTATCTAATCTGGGTCTTTTTACATTCCAGATGCGTTTCTACATTTTGATATACTTTTATATGGTACAAGGAAATTGTTATAAGACCTGTGTTTAAAGTTAGAAACAACTAACATAACACAATCCCTTAGACCTTAATTAGCATAGTTTATACAGGTTTTGGGGCAGGAATTCACATACAATGCAGCCAGCTGTATTATCATTAATTGTAAACCCTTTCTACGCTGCTGTGTTCCACAATTGCTACAAAATACCTCTGGATACAACTATGTAAGGTTTAATCCTGTTTATGCTGGGTAATAGTATTTTGTGTTATTGGTTATTGATTCACTGCATTTCAATTCCTTTAGATATCTCTTAGTATATGAATAAGTCATAATAAAAGACATATCTTTGAGTCATTTGGTGTTAACTTATGTCATTCTGGTTACAATTTATATATATATATATATATATATATCTACAAGAGATGGAAGGATCAAGCACTCAGAGGTCTTGGAAAAATTAAAAAAGTTTTTTATTTGCTCATTGTTTCAACCAGACAATGCTGGTCTTCATCAGGATAAAACAAACAGTGCAATAGTGCCTTTTTAAATCCTCATACTGCTAGGCGCCAAAATTCAGCGTTTCAAACAGTCATCTCATTGCACCACAGGGTACCTTGAGTGAAGGAGGTTATGCACTGCATGCACGATGCTGTGCAATGCGAAGGCGTCCTGACCGCCTCTGTATTGTGGACGGCTCAGTGTGTCAATGTATGCAGCATACGAGAATAAGAATTTGAGTCTCTCCCTTGCCCTAATTTGATTTCATATTTAATATTTGGGAATATATGACATGATTCTTGTTCATTTTAATTTCTACACTTTTTTGACACTGATGGTGATTGGGTATTGTTGTTGTTTGGCCAATAGTGACATGACTATATCACTGACGTCATGACTGTTTGAAACGCCAAATTTTGGCACCTAGCAGTATGAGGATTTAAAAAGGCACTATTGCACTGTTTGTTTCATCCTGATGAAGACCAGCATTGTCTGGCCAAAACGTTGAGCAAATAAAAACCTTTTTTTAATTTTTCCAAGACCTTTGAGTACTTGATCCTTCCATCTCTTGATTATACTTCAGTCTTGATTAAGCACCCAGGCACTTTATGAAGTGAGAGTGCTTCCTGGATTATATATCTATATATATATATATATATATATATATATATATATATATATATATATAAATATATATTATATTTTTCTTAAATAAATTTTATATAATTTTGCACAGATATGTGTAATTGATTATTTTAATCAATTTTGTACTGTGAAGTGGCGTGTCAATACCAAGTTTGTGTAATGTTCTGAAAATTAATATAATTTCTCATTATTTTTATTTATTTATGTGAAGTTATACAACATAATTGGATCTTCTGTTAATCTTTTTCTTTCCTATCTTACCCTAGACAGTCCATAATGACTTTGCCTTTCACATCCATTTGTACACAGCTCAGTGGTGAAATCAGGACTATTTGATTCTTATCTCTTTTAATATCTATGAATGTGTGTGGGTTCACTTTTGAAAGGTCACGCGCAAAACAGCGGCTTTTTTCTAGCGGCTCCAGCCGCAGTCTTGTCCGGCGGCTTCAGCCGCACTGTTTTTGAGCCACATGTGCTGGCAGCTCATTCTGGGCTGCTTTCAGAGCGGGTCTGTATGATTATGGGTGCACATCCAAGGCATGGACATGTCCTCCATTTAAAGATACATTGCACATGTTTGTGACTCCTCCTCTTCCTGGCCCTTTTCCTTAAATACTGCCTGGACACTATGCTCAGTCACCCTTGCGTGGTGTCCAGTGCAGTTGGCTTGTGTTTTGGTGCTTGACCTAGTTTGTCTGACTACCCGTTCTGGTGCCAACCTTTAGTTTGTCTTACTACCCACTCTGTGAATGACCCTGGCTTGGCTGATATTCCTTCTGGTGTGGACCTGCGGCTCTGGTAGACTAACTCCTCCGTTCATGACCCTTGGCCTGGCTGACTATCTATCCTGGTGCTGACCTGTGGCTCTGTCCGACTACCCGCTCTGTGTATGACCCTGGATAGTCCGATAACCAATCTGGTGCAGCCCTGCGGCTCTGGCTTATGTTGCTCTGTCTCATTCCGGCTTGTCTGACTACCCAGTTTGGGGTTACCTGGGGTTATCCACTGTGCATCCAGCATACCAACGCTCCAGTGGATAACTTATTGGGTGCCCGTGGTGGCTCTGGCAGACTTCCACTGGTTTTGGTTCTTATACTGTGGTATACAGGTGCGAACCTGTAGCAGTTGCCTTCTCCGGTACATTGTCTCTACAGGTGCGGACCTGTAGCAGTTGCCTTCTCAGGTACATTGTCTCTACAGGTGCGGACCTGTAGCAGTTGCCTTCTCTGGTACGTTGTCTATGCAGGTGCGGACCTGAAGCGCAGTACCCTACTCTGGTGCGTTGTCTGTGAAGGTGCGGACCTGTAGTAGATCCTCAGGTGCGGACTTGAGGTGGTTTCTCTCCACTTGCCTTCTGGGACTTGGTCAGTACCACTACAGCAGCACTATCCTTCCTGACATCTTCTATATTGTATGGTGTACTTGCTGTTACTGTTTGCTCTGTATGTTGTGTATCTTAATAGAGATTGTGTTACCTTCAGTACTGGTCCAGTTCCTGTTCTTGAATCCGTGACAGTGAGACATAACATTGTATGCCCTTAACTACAACTCTCATCATGCTTACCTATGTGGTACTGGATTGGCCTCACAGATAAAAAAGCAAAGCAAATATACTGGTAGTTCACTAAGTTATATGATCATGTTAAAAAAGTACAACTACAGGTATAATTATTTCTCCATAAAATGCTTGCTGTTAAGGAAAATAATAATGATATATGAGTGATACCAATACAAAGTAACGTGACATCATCATACTAAATGCTACCAAACCAAAGTAGAAATATCCTGCGGTTCTGACAAAGATCAACCCATAACTGCGAGTGAATGGAATACTGTAGTGAAACATGGAAGAGATACTGAGTCAATCAGAGATCATCTGGAACTGCAGTCCCTTTCATAATGACTTGATTCTGAGTTGGACACTCTCTGCTGGTTGATCACCGTGTCTTGGTGTATTGTAATTACAATACTATGAGACCACCCATTTTTGCACTCCTTTTCATCTGCTTCAACGGTTAAATGGCATAAGATGAGATGTACTTGTATGTATTGGCTATTAACCTTTGAACCGGATCATCAGAGGACTAAAGGGTTAATTTAAATAATAGCTTTACATGTCCCCATTTTCAATCGTGGTGGTTTCACTTTCGCTTTGGGATATGTAGTGTATATAGGAAATTTGTATGACATCTTTTTTCAGGACGTAATAATCTATCCGCTGCACACTTACCAGATATGTAAGCATGATGGGAGTTGTAGTTAAGGGCATGCGATGTTTAACGATGAGACCTGCGCTGGCATGCAGTGTGAGAGTCTCATATCGGCATTTTAACATGGTTACTGTGTTTAATGGTTGTATGTGTATATGTGTGTGTGTGTGTGTGTGCGTGTGTGTGTGTGTGTGTGTGTGTGTGTGTGTGTGTGCATATGCCTGTAACTATCTATGTCTCTCTCAGGAGCCCCTGTACTCATGGCTCAGTGTGTGTGTGTGTGTGTAATTGTGTTACGGGCAATGCAGTATCCTTTTTTTTTGCTAATATATATATATATATATATATATATATATATATATATGTAATTACTATGTGTAACAGCAGGACTTATCTAGGAAGGAGTCCATCATACGTCAGCTGGGTTTATCTATAAAATTATATTGTGTACCTGAAGGACTTGCAAATTTTCATATACCCTTATGTCCATTTTGTGACAATTTTACAGATCCTTCCTTTGTTATTTACTAGTTTCCTTCCAGTATAATGTATTCTATCTTCTGTCTATCTCATATCTAAATCATTTCATATATGTCTATATATCTATCGCATACTTTCTATTTATCATTTATCGATATATCTAACTATAGCTATCTAATTTAAATCTAACTCATTTCATATGTCATCTATCTATCTATCTATCTATCTAGCTCATATCTAATTAATTTCATATCTATCTATCTATCTATCTATCTATCTATCTATCTATCTCATATCTAATTTCATATCTATCTATCTATCTATCTATCTATCTATCTATCTATCTCATATCTATCTATCTATCTATCTATCTATCTATCTATCTATTCCCTATCTATCTATCTATCTATCTATCTATCTATCTATCTATCTATCTATCTCATATATATCAATCTCATATCTATCTATCTATCTATCTATCTATCTATCTATCTATGTATCCATCTATCGCATATCTAACTAATTTCATATCTATCTATCTATCTATCTATCTATCTATCTATCTATCTATCTATCTCATATATATCAATCTCATATCTATCTATCTATCTATCTATCTATCTATCTATCTATCTATCTCTCCCATATCTATCTCATATCTATCTATCTATCTATCTATCTATCTATCTATCTATCTATCTATCTATCTCTCCCATATCTATCTATCTATCTATCTATCTATCTATCTATCTATCTATCTATCTATCTATCCATCCATGGGACAAGATGCATTTGGATTGTTATTTGGTAGTCTCTTGGGTGAGAAAAGTTAGAATTCTAGAGATGTTAAGTAGATATAGGAGAAATGAGTTGTAGAGTGACTGAATGTGGGGAATTAAGGATAGGGCCAAAGGTGTGTCTGGTATAATTTTATTGTTGTTATTAGTGAGGGAAATATCTGAGGAAAGGCTGGTAGGAGAGGGAGGGGAAATTATAACTTTTAATTGGTTAAGTTTTAGATGACAGAAGGCCATCCAGGAAAAGAGATACAAATAGACGCATCTGACAAGGAATAATGGGAGAGGTCTGGGGAGGAAAGATAGACTTGAGTGTCATCAGCATAGATAGTAGTGAACCTAGAGTAGGAAACTTTGAAGGAGTGGTTAGAGAGGTAGGATGAGGACCAAGAGGTCTAGGGAGAGGAGTGTTTGGAAGAGGAGTAGAAGATCCACTGTGTCAAAAGCAGCTGACAGATCCTGGAGACTGCAGTAGGGAGTAGTAGTCTTTTGAGTTAGTGAAGAACAAGTCATTGGCCACTTTAGTGATGACAGTCTCAATGTAGGAATACAGGTAATAGGAGTAGAGGAATTTTGTGAGATGAATGCATTCAAGACATTCCAGGAGCTTAGAGACAAATGGGAGAAGATAAATGGGTCAAACACATGAGTGTAGTTATCAGCCTGTCTGTGATTTATGTAGCAATATGTATCTGTCTGTTCCTGACTTATATAGTGCAACATGTATGTATTTGTAGAAAGAAGTGCTTTTGGTTTAAATCTGGTATACACCACATACACCCATACACATATGCACACACACAGACACATACACACACACACACATAAACATACAGATGGATATATACACACGCCTGTGCACACACACATAGACACCCAAACAAACACACACACACACACATATAGACACATTCACACACATACACAAACATACATAGACACATACATTCACACACACACATACACATGCAAACACACACACATAGACACATACACACACATATTCATACACATAGACACATACACAAACACACACATACATAGACACATACATTCACACACACACACACACACACACACGTATGTTCAACCACACACACACAAACACCTACACATACACACAAACAGACACAGACGCACACACACCCGGTAATATCAATGAGAACTAAATAGGATTCTTAACTGAAAGAAAAAGTCAGTTAACAGAAGGTTCTCATTAAAATAATTAACTTAATTTCTGTCCATAAATAAAAACCCACACTTACCTTACTAAGGCAATAAAATCCTTATGACCCCTATGAATTTTGACTTTGTACAAGAAAGAACATTTTCAGTCATTCTCGGATATTCATAGAGGTGAACAGGACAGTTGTCGGTAGTTTTTTCAAACTGAAACAGGCACATACATGTGTGTACTTAACCCTAAATAGACCAGGGGGGGTTATGAAATGCATTGTGAGGGAGAAAATAAAAAGTACATTTCATACCCTATGTCATTCAAAGTGGGTTACTTTACAAATACCTACTCATCTGAACTAGTGAGGAAAACAACTGGAGAAAGTTACTATAACTTATTGGGAGAGTGCATAAACTGAACAACGACTCTTGTTTCTTTGTATTTTATCTCTTTGTACTTACATGTGTCAAGTCACTAAGTGGACTTGAAATAGAGACCTACTGGCTGTGGGCCCTTCACTTCCCAGCTCAAACCACTAGAGGGAGCTGGATGAGCCTGCTACCTACTTCTGCTGCATACACATGACTTTGTGAACCTTCCATTTTTCCTGATTGGATAGTCATGTCAGCTGATTACTGGTCAGCAGGTATTTAAACCATCCTCCCTGCTCAGTCTGCTCAGTTGTTGTGACCCATCCTGTGACTCACTGGTCCTGGGGGCATCTGTTCATTAGAGATACTCTGGTTTTGTTCTTGGCTTGTTCCTGACTCTGTTTGACTTCTCTTGTCCTGGGCTTCTGCCTACATATTGACCTGTAACTGTTTCCTGTGTTTCTGACTTTTGCGGCACATTTCTTCCTATGAAACTTTGCTGCCTGCCCTGACTTTAGATTGTTTGACCCTGCCACTGATATGTTACCTCATATGGACTTTCATTACTCTGTAGCCCCACAAACCTAGGGGTTCAACCTCTGGGGGCGAGTAGTTGCATCTTCCTGATATTGTTCCTACCCTGTCCTTTGAGTCTGACTTCACCTTGCATACTGTGTTGGTAGTTCATCTTGGACTTCAGTGGATCCTGTTGGAGGCTGCATAAACCTTGAGGCTCAACCCTTGGGGCAAGCACTTGCTTACCTTAAGTTCCTGACTTCTAGCACTTGGCTTCCATCGACAGACGGAGTTCTTTAATACCTCTTCCAGTCAAAGCCTGCCTCCTGGTACCTTGACATCTGAAGTCCAGCTTCCTGCCTGTGTTCTTAGTACCAGGAAACCTGGACCTGCCACTGTGCGACACTTAGATAAGGGATACGATCCTGATATAGTGAACATTGTTTATGAAAGAGCCCAGAATTATGAAAGAGATTCACTCCTTCTATGCACCAGCGCTCACTATTTCAAAGGCTAATACACCCAAAATATATCCAAAATAATAAAAATAAAAATAAAATACAAACGATTATAATAATATTAAAATCAAATAAAATAAACCACAAAAAAACAAAGTCTCTAGATCAGCCTTCTTCAATCTTCGCCTTTCTCTTTTCACTTTCACGGTGCTGCCTCCCAATATCAGTCGCTGGTATACAACCTCCAATACATGTAGACAAAAAACAAAGAAAAAGAGAAGCGCACACGATCTAAGTGTAGACTGTAATGCCAATATATGGAATCCTCCACCAAAAAGTAATCACCTGTGAGCAAGCAGAATATCTACTCACATTTACATGAGGCTAAACCGGCCTCTCAGTGTATTAGCCTTCACTGGATCACTCCCAGTGCGGGTATCTGTATCACTCCTTCCTGGATCGTCCACCGGTCTCCTCAATATGTTCCTAGTGTTCCACCTCACTCAGAGTAGATGGAGATAGTACTTCACCTCAAAATCTCCAACCTATACTCTATATCTGATGAGAACTAGTATACGAATGGGGTACCTAATAGGGGTCACAAACACCCAAAAAGAAACTTGGGGCCACTAGTTCTTATAGGAACCACACACTGAACTAGATGGTTCTCTATAAACAATAATATTTATTATTCAAAAACAGATAAATAACATAAAAACATATATATATATGTATATGCACTTGACAGTGCTAAAAATAAATACAAATAATCAATATACAGTGATATCAAAAATGTAAACGATACTCTCACCCTACGCGTTGCATGATATACTATCACTTCTTCAGGGGTCTATCTGATATTATTGGCATTAAAGTCTACACTTAGATCGTGTGCGCTTCTCTTTTTCTTTGTTTTATGAAAGAGATTCCCTACTTAATAATAATAGAATTATAAATAGGAATAAGAAGAAAAATAATAATAATACATTTAAAAGGAAAGAAAGAGTGGAAAGAATAGGAGGGGTTTATGAAGAGAAAATAGTTCAGCCATTCGTCACTAAATAAAATACTGCAGCGAAAAGTATTGGGAGGATTTTTGAAAAACATTGGGGGGTTCTTTAAAGGGATACTAATACTTCAGTATTACAAATCCCTATATTAAAGCCCTTGGAAAAAGAAACGTTTTGCCCCCGGTGTCATCTCTCAAACCTTTATGGTTTGAGAGATGAACGCTTCAAAAGTTGCCCTCTGCCTCCCCCTTCCCCGTAGTCAGCGTTGTAGCTGACTGAAGGGAAAAGAGTCATAAGTAGTGTTGAGCGAGCATGCTCGGCCGATGCTCGGATCGGCTCGAGCATCGCTCTGCTCGGCACATGGCGGTACTCGTACGAGTACCGCATGTGCTCGCCCGCCATGTTCGGGTCTCCTCCCCGCACGTTTTGCGGCTGCTGCGCAGCCAATAAACGTGCAGGGAGGCTCTGACATCAGTGTAATGCCAGCAGCCATGTTGGCTGCTGGCATTACACTGATTGGCTGGCCAGAACCCGTGGTCGGGTGCTGTATAGCACCTGACCAGCGAGTTCGGCTCAGTCTTAGCCAGGGAGAGATGAGGATAGGAAGGGAAAGTCAGTGTAGGCAGAAAAAAAGCGAATTTGTGAAAAAAAAAGAACCAAAATTCCTTTTTAGGACTACTGTGTGTGGGGGCAGCAGGTTATTTTGTGTGGGGGGAAAAAAACAAAAAAAAAAAAATTTTCATATATTCTGTTTAGTGTGCAAAGTTGCAGATTAGAGCACATTCTGTTTAGTGTGCAAAGTTGCAGATTAGAGCACATTCTGTTTAGTGTGCAAAGTTGCAGATTAGAGCACATTCTGTTTAGTGTGCAAAGTTGCAGATTAGAGCACATTCTGTTAAGTCTTCAAACTAAAATATCAAAGTCACATATTCCATTCAGTGTGCGTCGCCGCAGTTTAGCAGCACATTTTGTGTACTGTGCAGAGTTGCAGAATAGGAAGAAATACTGTTAAGTCTTCAAAGTAAAATATCAAAGTCACATATTCCATTCAGTGTGCTTCGCCGCAGTTTAGCAGCCTATTCTGTGTACTCTGCACAGTTGCAGAATAGGAAGAAATACTGTTAAGTCTTCTAACTCAAATATCAAAGTCACATATTCCATTCAGTGTGCTTCGCCGCAGTTTAGCAGCCTATTCTGTGTACTCTGCACAGTTGCAGAATAGGAAGAAATACTGTTAAGTCTTCTAACTCAAATATCAAAGTCACATATTCCATTCAGTGTGCTTCGCCGCAGTTTAGCAGCCTATTCTGTGTACTCTGCACAGTTGCAGAATAGGAAGAAATACTGTTAAGTCTTCAAAGTAAAATATCAAAGTCACATATTCCATTCAGTGTGCTTGGCCGCAGTTTAGCAGCCTATTCTGTGTACTCTGCACAGTTGCAGAATAGGAAGAAATACTGTTAAGTCTTCTAACTCAAATATCAAAGTCACATATTCCATTCAGTGTGCGTCACCGCAGTTTAGCAGCCTATTCTGTGTACTCTGCACAGTTGCAGAATAGGAAGAAATACTGTTAAGTCTTCAAAGTAAAATATCAAAGTCACATATTCCATTCAGTGTGCTTCGCCGCAGTTTAGCAGCCTATTCTGTGTACTCTGCACAGTTGCAGAATAGGAAGAAATACTGTTAAGTCTTCTAACTCAAATATCAAAGTCACATATTCCATTCAGTGTGCGTCACCGCAGTTTAGCAGCCTATTCTGTGTACTCTGCACAGTTGCAGAATAGGAAGAAATACTGTTAAGTCTTCTAACTCAAATATCAAAGTCACATATTCCATTCAGTGTGCGTCACCGCAGTTTAGCAGCCTATTCTGTGTACTCTGCACAGTTGCAGAATAGGAAGAAATACTGTTAAGTCTTCAAAGTAAAATATCAAAGTCACATATTCCATTCAGTGTGCTTCGCCGCAGTTTAGCAGCCTATTCTGTGTACTCTGCACAGTTGCAGAATAGGAAGAAATACTGTTAAGTCTTCTAACTCAAATATCAAAGTCACATATTCCATTCAGTGTGCTTCGCCGCAGTTTAGCAGCCTATTCTGTCTCCTCTGCACAGTTGCAGAATAGGAAGAAATACTGTTAAGTCTTCTAACTCAAATATCAAAGTCACATATTCCATTCAGTGTGCGTCACCGCAGTTTAGCAGCCTATTCTGTGTACTCTGCACAGTTGCAGAATAGGAAGAAATACTGTTAAGTCTTCTAACTCAAATATCAAAGTCACATATTCCATTCAGTGTGCGTCACCGCAGTTTAGCAGCCTATTCTGTGTACTCTGCACAGTTGCAGAATAGGAAGAAATACTGTTAAGTCTTCAAAGTAAAATATCAAAGTCACGTATTCCATTCAGTGTGCTTCGCCGCAGTTTAGCAGCCTATTCTGTGTACTCTGCACAGTTGCAGAATAGGAAGAAATACTGTTAAGTCTTCAAACTCAAATATCAAAGTCACATATTCCATTCAGTGTGCTTCGCCGCAGTTTAGCAGCCTATTCTGTGTACTCTGCACAGTTGCAGAATAGGAAGAAATACTGTTAAGTCTTCAAAATAAAATATCAAAGTCACATATTCCATTCAGTCTGCTTGGCCACAGTTTAGCAGCCTATTCTGTGTACTCTGCACAGTTGCAGAATAGGAAGAAATACTGTTAAGTCTTCTAACTCAAATATCAAAGTCACATATTCCATTCAGTGTGCGTCACCGCAGTTTAGCAGCCTATTCTGTGTACTCTGCACAGTTGCAGAATAGGAAGAAATACTGTTAAGTCTTCAAAGTAAAATATCAAAGTCACATATTCCATTCAGTGTGCTTCGCCGCAGTTTAGCAGCCTATTCTGTGTACTCTGCACAGTTGCAGAATAGGAAGAAATACTGTTAAGTCTTCAAAGTAAAATATCAAAGTCACATATTCCATTCAGTGTGCTTCGCCGCAGTTTAGCAACCTATTCTGTGTACTCTGCACAGTTGCAGAATAGGAAGAAATACTGTTAAGTCTTCTAACTCAAATATCAAAGTCACATATTCCATTCAGTGTGCGTCACCGCAGTTTAGCAGCCTATTCTGTGTACTCTGCACAGTTGCAGAATAGGAAGAAATACTGTTAAGTCTTCTAACTCAAATATCAAAGTCACATATTCCATTCAGTGTGCGTCACCGCAGTTTAGCAGCCTATTCTGTGTACTCTGCACAGTTGCAGAATAGGAAGAAATACTGTTAAGTCTTCAAAGTAAAATATCAAAGTCACATATTCCATTCAGTGTGCTTCGCCGCAGTTTAGCAGCCTATTCTGTGTACTCTGCACAGTTGCAGAATAGGAAGAAATACTGTTAAGTCTTCAAACTCAAATATCAAAGTCACATATTCCATTCAGTGTGCTTCGCCGCAGTTTAGCAGCCTATTCTGTGTACTCTGCACAGTTGCAGAATAGGAAGAAATACTGTTAAGTCTTCAAAGTAAAATATCAAAGTCACATATTCCATTCAGTGTGCTTCGCCGCAGTTTAGCAGCCTATTCTGTGTACTCTGCACAGTTGCAGAATAGGAAGAAATACTGTTAAGTCTTCTAACTCAAATATCAAAGTCACATATTCCATTCAGTGTGCTTCGCCGCAGTTTAGCAGCCTATTCTGTGTACTCTGCACAGTTGCAGAATAGGAAGAAATACTGTTAAGTCTTCAAAGTAAAATATCAAAGTCACATATTCCATTCAGTGTGCTTCGCCGCAGTTTAGCAGCCTATTCTGTGTACTCTGCACAGTTGCAGAATAGGAAGAAATACTGTTAAGTCTTCTAACTCAAATATCAAAGTCACATATTCCGTGTAAGATGAAGAAGGCGGGTAAAAAGGGACGGGGAAGTGGACGTGATCCTGATAGTTCAGGGCGCGGGTCAGGACGCGTAGAAACTGTGCCTGGTGCCAGAGCACAAAAAAGAAAGACATCCACCATACCTAGCTTCATGTCTCAGTTTACAGGGCGTCGCAGGACATCACTCTCGAGGTCCGACCACTGCGAACAGGTGGTCGGTTGGATGTCAGCTGATACTGCTTCCAGTCGGTTAAGCACCACCCTGTCTTCCACCAAGTCCACTCTCAGTAGCCAAGAGTCTGGTCAACATAATCCTCACTCTGATCATCCTTCCTCCCACCATACACGGTCTGGTCAAAGAAGTGATCCCACACTGGGATATAGTGAGGAGCTCGTCTCATCACCAATCCTTCATTTGACCCTCTCTCCAAGCACGCTTGCAGAGGAACATGACATCTTGTGCCCTGATTCACAACCTCTAGAGGCTACCCAATCACAAGAAGATGACAGATGTGAACGGCATTTAAGGTCAAAGGAAGTAGTGGATGATGATGATGATGATGAGACACAGTTGCCATTAAATCAACCACTATTACTGTCTCAAGACCTTGTTGAGGAGGATGATATACAGTTGTCAATGACTGAGAATGTGGTGGGATCAAGACATGAGGAGGATGATCAGAGTGAGGAAGTAGAGGAGGACTTGGTGGACGATGAGGTGACTGACCCCACCTGGGAAGGTGTAGAGCCGAGCGATGACAGCAGTCCTGAGGGTGAGCCATCTGCAGCACCGCAACAGGCTGGAAGAGGCAGTGGTGTGGCTACAGAAAGAAGGCGGACCGCACCAAACCGGCCCGCAAATGTTCCACGGAGCACCCCCTTGCGTAAATCTCCCTTGCCAAGGGGTAGGTGTTCCGCGGTATGGCGTTTTTTTAAGGAAAGTGCGGACGACAAAAGAATTGTAGTTTGCAACCTGTGCCACACCAGAATGAGCCGAGGCATGAACACTAGAAACCTCACCACCACCAGCATGATCCGACACATGGCATCCAAGCACCGTAATAAGTGGGAGGAACGCCTGGATCGCCCATCTGTGTCTGCAGGCCACACCACTGCCTCCTCTTCCCCTGTTTTCGGTGCCGGCCAATCGCCTGTCGAAGGCGCAGGCCCACATACCTCCCGCCCTGCACCTGTACCATCTGAAGCACCATCAGCGACCACATCCACTTCCCTGTCCCAGCACAGCGTCCAAATGTCGTTACCCCAGGCATTTGAGCGCAAGCGAAAATACCCAGCCACCCACCCACAGGCCATAGCACTAACCTCACACCTTTCCAAATTACTGGCCATCGAAATGCTGCCATTTAGGCTTGTGGACACTGAGTCCTTCCGCAGCCTGATGGCAGCAGCTGTCCCTCGGTACGCGGTCCCCAGCCGCCACTACTTTTCCCGGTGTGCCATCCCCGCATTACACCACCATGTGTCCCGTAACATCACCCGTGCCCTGACCAACGCAGTTACTGGGAAGGTCCACTTAACGACTGACACATGGACAAGTGCTTGTGGCCAGGGACGCTACATTTCCCTGACGGCACACTGGGTGAATGTCGTGGAGGCTGGGAACGACTCGGACCCTGGGATGGCACGGGTGCTACCCACGCCGAGGATTGCGGGCCCTACCTCCATCAGGGTTTCCGCCAGCACCTACGTTATTGGCTCCTCCTCCTCCGTTTCCACCTCCGAATTCTCTACACGCAGCGCCACTCCCCCATCAGCCGGTAGCTGGAAGCAGTGTAGCACTGCAGTGGGGAAGCGTCAACAGGCCGTGCTGAAGCTGATCTGCCTTGGGGACAAACAGCACACGGCCTCAGAGCTGTTGCAGGGGATTAGTCACCAGACCGAGCAGTGGCTCTCGCCACTCAACCTGCAACCAGGCATGGTTGTGTGTGATAATGGGCGTAACTTGGTGGCGGCTTTGGAGCTCGGCAACCTCACACACGTACCATGCCTAGCGCATGTATTTAATTTAGTGGTTCAGCGATTTCTAAAAACCTACCCCAATGTGCATGATCTCTTGACCAAGGTGCGCCGCGTGTGTGCACATTTCCGTAAGTCATCTACAGCTTCGGCCGGCCTGTTGAAGCTGCAGCAGCGCTTACAATTGCCAGCTCACCGGCTGCTGTGTGATGTGAGCACGCGCTGGAACTCCACCTTCCACATGTTGGCCCGGCGTTGTGAGCAGCAGAGGGCAGTAGTGGAGTACCAGCTGTTACACGGTCGTCGCCTCTCCGTTCAACTTCCTGTAATCAGAAGTGAGGAGTGGGAATGGATGTCAGACCTCTGTGAGGTTTTACGCAATTTTGAGGAATCGACACAGATGGTGAGCGGCGATAACGCTATTATCAGTGTAACCATCCCACTTCTGTGTCTACTGAAACGCTCGCTGCTCACAATTAAAACTGACGCTTTGCATGTGGAAGAGGTGAAAATGCGGGAGGAAGAGCTTACACAAGGTGATAGCCAGAGCACCCTCACTTCGTCTTCTCAGCGACAATTGGAGGAGGAGGAGGAGGAGGAGGAGGATGACACGGTTGCCTCCGCTACAGAGGGTAGCCATGGAACTTTAGTTCCATCTCTTCAGCGTGGGTGGGCAGAAGAGGAGGAAGAGGATGAGGAGATTGAGAGTCATCCTCCTGGTGAGGACAGCGAAATCTTGACTGTTGGTACTCTGGCACACATGGCTGACTTTATGTTAGGCTGCCTTTCCCGTGACCCACGCGTTATACGCATTTTAGACAACACGGATTACTGGGTGTTCACCCTTCTGGACCCCCGCTACAAAGAGAATTTCTCATCTCTCATTCCTCCGGTGGAGAGGACAAGCAAAATGGTGCAATACCAGAAGGTTCTTGTCGAAAAATTGCTCCAAAATTTTCCATCTGACAACGCTGGCGGCAGAGTACGTGCTACCTTGGCCAACCGAGAAGGGGAGAAAAGGGGAGCACACAGCAGTTCCGACAAAGGCAGGGCAACACTCTCCAAGGCGTGGGACACCTTCATGACACCCCGCCAGCACCCTCACCCTGATGCGCAGCCTAGTGTCACAAGGAGGGAAAAGTTTTGGAAGATGGTGAAGGAGTACGTAGCAGACCGTGTCAGCGTCCTCAATGATCCCTCTGTGCCTTACAACTACTGGGTGTCCAAGCTGAACACGTGGTATGAACTGGCACTCTACGCCTTGGAGGTGCTGGCCTGCCCTGCCGCCAGCGTTCTGTCTGAGCGTGTATTTAGTGCTGCTGGTGGCATCATAACAGATAAGCGTATCCGCCTTTCCACCGACAATGCTGATAGGTTGACACTTATAAAAATGAACAAGGCCTGGATTTCCCCTGACTTCTCCACTCCACTGGAGGAAAGCCCTGGGGGAACATAAACTCACTTTATATATGTTATTTACAATGATGGGAATACTCTGTATTCCCATTCACCCCTTCCACCCAAAAAACGGGTATATGGTTGACTCTTAATCTTCTCATCCTCCTCCTCCTCTTCCATATGCCCTGTGCTATAATTTTTATATAGGGCCAGCTCACCAGCGGGCCCTGTGATATAATTTTTATATAGGGCCAGCTCACCAGCGGGCCCTGTTTGACAACTTTTGGTATAGGTCAGCTCACCAGCGGGCCTTCTTATATAATGTTTTATTGGGTCAGCTCTCTAGCGGGCCCTCTCATATAATGTTTTATAGCGTCAGCTCACTAGCGGGCCTTCGCATATAATGTTTAGGATGGTCAGCTCCGCAGCAGACCCTCACCCATAATGTTTTGGATGGTCGGCTCAGCGCACGTTTCCCTCTTAATCATGGCCTCAGTTCAATAAAATCAAGGAAATTTTTGGGAGAATTTGCCTTTGCGCACGTTTCCCTCTTAATCATGGCCTCAGTTCAATAAAATCAAGGAAATTTTTGGGAGAATTTGCCTCTGCGCACGTTTCCCTCTTAATCATGGCCTCAGTTCAGAAAAATCAAGGAAATTTTTGGGAGAATTTGCCTCTGCGCACGTTTCCCTCTTAATCATGGCCTCAGTTCAGAAAAATCGAGGACATTTTTGGGAGAATTTGCAGATGATATACAAGTAAATATACAGCAAATATTGTTTGGTAACAATTTTTCGCCTAAAGTCGTTTTTATTTTCCTTTTTGTGTGTTTTATAGTGTTGAGCGAGCATGCTCGGCCGATGCTCGGATCGGCTCGAGCATCGCTCTGCTCGGCACATGGCGGTACTCGTACGAGTACCGCATGTGCTCGCCCGCCATGTTCGGGTCTCCTCCCCGCACGTTTTGCGGCTGCTGCGCAGCCAATAAACGTGCAGGGAGGCTCTGACATCGGTGTAATGCCAGCAGCCATGTTGGCTGCTGGCATTACACTGATTGGCTGGCCAGAACCCGTGGTCAGGTGCTGTATAGCACCAGACCATCGAGTTCGGCTCAGTCTGAGCCAGGGAGAGCTGAGGATAGGAAGGGAAAGGCAGTGTAGGGAGGAAAAAAAAAAATTGTGACAAAAAAGAACCAAAAGTCCTTTTTAGGACTACTGTGTGTGGGGGCAGCAGGTTATTTTGTGTGGGGGGAAAAAAACAAAAAAAAAAAAAAAAAAATATTCTGTTTAGTGTGAAAAGTTGCAGATTAGAGCACATTCTGTTTAGTGTGCACAGTTGCAGATTAGAGCACATTCTGTTTAGTGTGCAAAGTTGCAGATTAGAGCACATTCTGTTTAGTGTGCAAAGTTGCAGATTAGAGCACATTCTGTTTAGTGTGCAAAGTTGCAGATTAGAGCACATTCTGTTAAGTCTTCAAACTAAAATATCAAAGTCACGTATTCCATTCAGTGTGCGTCGCCGCAGTTTAGCAGCACATTCTGAGTACTGTGCAGAGTTGCAGAATAGGAAGAAATACTGTTAAGTCTTCAAACTAAAATATCAAAGTCACATATTCCATTCAGTGTGCTTCGCCGCAGTTTAGCAGCACATTCTGTGTACTGTGCAGAGTTGCAGAATAGGAAGAAATACTGTTAAGTCTTCAAACTAAAATATCAAAGTCACATATTCCATTCAGTGTGCTTCGCCGCAGTTTAGCAGCACATTCTGTGTACTGTGCAGAGTTGCAGAATAGGAAGAAATACTGTTAAGTCTTCAAACTAAAATATCAAAGTCACATATTCCATTCAGTGTGCTTCGCCGCAGTTTAGCAGCACATTCTGTGTACTGTGCAGAGTTGCAGAATAGGAAGAAATACTGTTAAGTCTTCAAACTAAAATATCAAAGTCACATATTCCATTCAGTGTGCTTCGCCGCAGTTTAGCAGCCTATTCTGTGTACTGTGCAGAGTTGCAGAATAGGAAGAAATACTGTTAAGTCTTCAAACTAAAATATCAAAGTCACATATTCCATTCAGTGTGTTTCACCGCCGTTTAGCAGCCTATTCTGTGTACTGTGCAGAGTTGCAGAATAATAAGAAATACTGTTAAGTTTTCAAACTCAAATATTAAAGTCACATATTCCATTCAGTGTGCTTCGCCGCAGTTTAGCAGCCTATTCTGTGTACTGTGCAGAGTTGCAGAATAGGAAGAAATACTGTTAAGTCTTCAAACTAAATTATCAAAGTCACATATTCCATTCAGTGTGTTTCACCGCCGTTTAGCAGCCTATTCTGTGTACTGTGCAGATTTGCAGAATAATAAGAAATACTGTTAAGTTTTCAAACTCAAATATTAAAGTCACATATTCCATTCAGTGTGTTTCACCGCAGTTTAGCAGCCTTTTCTGTGTACTCTGCAGAGTTGCAGAATAATAAGAAATACTGTTAAGTTTTCAAACTCAAATATTAAAGTCACATATTCCATTCAGTGTGTGTCACCGCAGTTTAACAGCCTATTCTGTGTACTCTGTACAGTTGCAGAATAATAAGAAATACTGTTAAGTTTTCAAACTCAAATATTAAAGTCACATATTCCATTCAGTGTGTTTCACCGCCGTTTAACAGCCTATTCTGTGTACTCTGTACAGTTGCAGAATAATAAGAAATACTGTTAAGTTTTCAAACTCAAATATTAAAGTCACATATTCCATTCAGTGTGTTTCACCGCCGTTTAACAGCCTATTCTGTGTACTCTGTACAGTTGCAGAATAATAAGAAATACTGTTAAGTTTTCAAACTCAAATATTAAACTCACATATTCCATTCAGTGTGTTTCACCGCAGTTTAGCAGCCTATTCTGTGTACTCTGCAGAGTTGCAGAATAATAAGAAATACTGTTAAGTTTTCAAACTCAAATATTAAACTCACATATTCCATTCAGTGTGTTTCACCGCCGTTTAACAGCCTATTCTGTGTACTCTGTACAGTTGCAGAATAATAAGAAATACTGTTACGTTTTCAAACTCAAATATTAAAGTCACATATTCCATTCAGTGTGTTTCACCGCCGTTTAACAGCCTATTCTGTGTACTCTGTACAGTTGCAGAATAATAAGAAATACTGTTAAGTTTTCAAACTCAAATATTAAAGTCACATATTCCATTCAGTGTGTTTCACCGCCGTTTAACAGCCTATTCTGTGTACTCTGTACAGTTGCAGAATAATAAGAAATACTGTTAAGTTTTCAAACTCAAATATTAAAGTCACATATTCCATTCAGTGTGTTTCACCGCCGTTTAACAGCCTATTCTGTGTACTCTGTACAGTTGCAGAATAATAAGAAATACTGTTAAGTTTTCAAACTCAAATATTAAAGTCACATATTCCATTCAGTGTGTTTCACCGCCGTTTAACAGCCTATTCTGTGTACTCTGTACAGTTGCAGAATAATAAGAAATACTGTTAAGTTTTCAAACTCAAATATTAAAGTCACATATTCCATTCAGTGTGTTTCACCGCCGTTTAACAGCCTATTCTGTGTACTCTGTACAGTTGCAGAATAATAAGAAATACTGTTAAGTTTTCAAACTCAAATATTAAACTCACATATTCCATTCAGTGTGTTTCACCGCAGTTTAGCAGCCTATTCTGTGTACTCTGCAGAGTTGCAGAATAATAAGAAATACTGTTAAGTTTTCAAACTCAAATATTAAAGTCACATATTCCATTCAGTGTGTTTCACCGCAGTTTAGCAGCCTATTCTGTGTACTCTGCAGAGTTGCAGAATAATAAGAAATACTGTTAAGTTTTCAAACTCAAATATTAAAGTCACATATTCTGTGTAAGATGAAGAAGGCGGGTAAAAAGGGACGGGGAAGTGGACGTGATCCTGAAAGTTCAGGGCGCGGGTCAGGACGCGGAGAAACTGTGCCTGGTGCCAGAGCACAAGAAAGAAAGACATCCACCATACCTAGCTTCATGTGTAATTTTACAGGGCGTCGCAGGACATCACTCTCGAGGTCCGACCACTGCGAACAGGTGGTCGGTTGGATGACAGCTGATACTGCTTCCAGTCGGTTAAGCACCACCCTGTCTTCCACCAAGTCCACTCTCAGTAGCCAAGAGTCTGGTCAACATAATCCTCACTCTGATCATCCTTCCTCCTACCATACACGGTCTGGTCAAAGAAGTGATCCCACACTGGGATATAGTGAGGAGCTTGTCTCATCACCAATCCTTCATTTGACCCTCTCTCCAAGCACGCTTGCAGAGGAACATGACATCTTGTGCCCTGATTCACAACCTCTAGAGGCTACCCAATCTCAAGAAGATGACAGATGTGAACGGCATTTAAGGTCAAAGGAAGTAGTGGATGATGATGATGATGATGAGACACAGTTGCCATTAAATCAACCACTATTTCCGTCTCAAGACCTTGTTGAGGAGAATGTTATACAGTTGTCAATGACTGAGTATGTGGTGGGATCAAGACTTGAGGAGGATGATCAGAGTGAGGAAGTGGAGGAGGACTTGGTGGACGATGAGGTGACTGACCCCACCTGGGAAGGTGTAGAGCCGAGCGATGACAGCAGTCCTGAGGGTGAGCCATCTGCAGCACCGCAACAGGCTGGAAGAGGCAGTGGTGTGGCTACAGAAAGAAGGCGGACCGCAACAAACCGGCCCGCAAATGTTCCACGGAGCACCCCCTTGCGTAAATCTACCTTGCCAAGGGGTAGGTGTTCCGCGGTATGGCGTTTTTTTAAGGAAAGTGCGGACGACAAAAGAATTGTAGTTTGCAACCTGTGCCACACCAGAATGAGCCGAGGCATGAACACTAGAAACCTCACCACCACCAGCATGATCCGACACATGGCATCCAAGCACCGTAGTAAGTGGGAGGAACGCCTGGATCGCCCATCTGTGTCTGCAGGCCACACCACTGCCTCCTCTTCCCCTGTTTTCGGTGCCGGCCAATCGCCTGTTGAAGGCGCAGGCCCGCATACCTCCCGCCCTGCACCTGTAGCATCTGAAGCACCATCAGCGACCACATCCACTTCCCTGTCCCAGCACAGCGTCCAAATGTCGTTACCCCAGGCATTTGAGCGCAAGAGAAAGTACCCAGCCACCCACCCACAGGCCATAGCACTAACCTCACACCTTTCAAAATTACTGGCCATCGAAATGCTGCCATTTAGGCTTGTGGACACTGAGTCCTTCCGCAGCCTGATGGCAGCAGCTGTCCCTCGGTACGCGGTCCCCAGCCGCCACTACTTTTCCCGGTGTGCCATCCCCGCATTACACCACCATGTGTCCCGTAACATCACCCGTGCCCTGACCAACGCAGTTACTGGGAAGGTCCACTTAACGACTGACACATGGACAAGTGCTTGTGGCCAGGGACGCTACATTTCCCTGACGGCACACTGGGTGAATGTCGTGGAGGCTGGGAGCGACTCGGACCCTGGGATGGCACGGGTGCTACCCACGCCGAGGATTGCGGGCCCTACCTCCATCAGGGTTTCCACCAGCACCTACGTTATTGGCTCCTCCTCCTCCGTTTCCACCTCCGAATTCTCTACACACACCGCCACTCCCCCATCAGCCAGTAGCTGGAAGCAGTGTAGCACTGCAGTGGGGAAGCGTCAACAGGCCGTGCTGAAGCTGATCTGCCTTGGGGACAAACAGCACACGGCCTCAGAGCTGTTGCAGGGGATTAGTCACCAGACCGAGCAGTGGCTCTCGCCACTCAACCTGCAACCAGGCATGGTTGTGTGTGATAATGGGCGTAACTTGGTGGCGGCTTTGGAGCTCGGCAAGCTCACACACGTACCATGCCTAGCGCATGTATTTAATTTAATGGTGCAGCGATTTCTAAAAACCTACCCCAATGTGCATGATCTCTTGACCAAGGTGCGCCGCGTGTGTGCACATTTCCGTAAGTCATCAACAGCTTCAGCCGGCCTGTTGAAGCTGCAGCAGCGCTTACAATTGCCAGCTCACCGGCTGCTGTGTGACGTGAGCACGCGCTGGAACTCCACCTTCCACATGTTGGCCCGGCTTTGTGAGCAGCAGAGGGCAGTAGTGGAGTACCAGCTGTTACACGGTCGTCGCCTCTCCGTTCAACTTCCTGTAATCAGAAGTGAGGAGTGGGAATGGATGTCAGACCTCTGTGAGGTTTTACGCAATTTTGAGGAATCGACACAGATGGTGAGCGGCGATAACGCTATTATCAGTGTAACCATCCCACTTCTGTGTCTACTGAAACGCTCGCTGCTCACAATTAAAACCGACGCTTTGCATGTGGAAGAGGTGGAAATGCGGGAGGAAGAGCTTACACAAGGTGATAGCCAGAGCACCCTCACTTCGTCTTCTCAGCGACAATTGGAGGAGGCGGAGGAGGAGGAGGAGGAGGAGGAGGAGGAGGAAGACACGGTTGTCTCCGCTACAGAGGGTAGCCATGGAACTTTAGTTCCATCTCTTCACCGTGGGTGGGCAGAAGAGGAGGAAGAGGATGAGGAGATTGAGAGTCATCCTCCTGGTGAGGACAGCGAAATCTTGCCTGTTGGTACTCTGGCACACATGGCTGACTTTATGTTAGGCTGCCTTTCCCGTGACCCACGCGTTACACGCATTTTAGACAACACGGATTACTGGGTGTTCACCCTTCTGGACCCCCGCTACAAAGAGAATTTCTCATCTCTCATTCCTCCGGTGGAGAGGACAAGCAAAATGGTGCAATACCAGAAGGTTCTTGTTGAAAAATTGCTCCAAAATTTTCCATCTGACAACACTGGCGGGAGAGTACGTGCTACCTTGGCCAACCGAGAAGGGGAGAAAAGGGGAGCACACAGCAGTTCCGACAAAGGCAGGGCAACACTCTCCAAGGCGTGGGACACCTTCATGACACCCCGCCAGCACCCTCACCCTGATGCGCAGCCTAGTGTCACAAGGAGGGAAAAGTTTTGGAAGATGGTGAAGGAGTACGTAGCAGACCGTGTCAGCGTCCTCAATGATCCCTCTGTGCCTTACAACTACTGGGTGTCCAAGCTGGACACGTGGTATGAACTGGCACTCTACGCCTTGGAGGTGCTGGCCTACCCTGCCGCCAGCGTTCTGTCTGAGCGGGTATTTAGTGCTGCTGGTGGCATCATAACAGATAAGCGTATCCGCCTTTCCACCGACAATGCTGATAGGTTGACACTTATAAAAATGAACAAGGCCTGGATTTCCCCTGACTTCTCCACTCCACTGGAGGAAAGCCGCGGGGGAACATAAACTCACTTTATATATGTTATTTACAATGATGTGAATACTCTGTATTCCCATTCACCCCTTCCACCCAAAAAACGGGTATATGGTTGACTCTTAATCTTCTCATCCTCCTCCTCCTCTTCCATATGCCCTGTGCTATAATTTTTATATAGGGCCAGCTCACCAGCGGGCCCTGTGATATAATTTTTATATAGGGCCAGCTCACCAGCGGGCCCTGTTTGACAATTTTTATATAGGTCAGCTCACCAGCGGGCCTTCTCATATAATGTTTTATTGGGTCAGCTCTCTAGCGGGCCCTCTCATATAATGTTTTATAGCGTCAGCTCACTAGCGGGCCTTCGCATATAATGTTTAGGATGGTCAGCTCTGCAGCAGACCCTCACCCATAATGTTTTAGATGGTCGGCTCAGCGCACGTTTCCCTCTTAATCATGGCCTCAGTTCTATAAAATCAAGGAAATTTTTGGGAGAATTTGCCTCTGTGCACGTTTCCCTCTTAATCATGGCCTCAGTTCTGAAAATCAAGGAAATTTTTGGGAGAATTTGCCTCTGCGCACGTTTCCCTCTTAATCATGGCCTCACTTCCGAAAACCAAGGAAATTTTTGGGAGAATTTGCAGATGATATACAAGTAAATATACAGCAAATATTGTTTGGTAACAATTTTTCGCCTAAAGTCGTTTTTATTTTCCTTTTTGTGTTTTTTATGGTCAGTCTGTAAAAATGGCGTACTACGGGCGAAAGATCGTTCCCAGCAGCTATGTTGGAGTCCAAGATGCATCCAGACATCCTCCCTATGCTGTCCCTGAACCATTTCTGTGGTGTTTCCATCCTTTTCTGCCCTTTTCCTATGGACCAGGCACCCTCCCCTCATCAGAGCAGGGGGTGCCTGGTGTAATGCTCGAGTCCTCCCATTGACTTCAATGGGGCTCGGGTGCTCGGCCGAGCACTCGAGCCTCAGGGGGTGCTCGGTCAGAGCACCCGAACACCCGAGCATTGGGGTGCTCGCTCATCACTAGTGTTTTACGGTCAGTCTGTAAAAATGGCGTACTACGGGCGAAAGATCGTTCCCAGCAGCAATGTTGGAGTCCAAGATGCATCCAGACATCCTCCCTATGCTGTCCCTGAACCATTTCTGTGGTGTTTCCATCATTTTCTTCCCTTTTCCTATGGACCAGGCACCCTCCCCTCATCAGAGCAGGGGATGCCTGGTGTAATGCTCGAGTCCTCCCATTGACTTCAATGGGGCTCGGGTGCTCGGCCGAGCACTCGAGCCTCTGGGGGTGCTCGGTCAGAGCACCCGAACACCCGAGCATTGGGGTGCTCGCTCATCACTAGTCATAAGACTTTCAGGCGGCTCTCCAGCACATCCTGATCGCGTTAACTAAAAAAAAAACTTTCACTGAAATGGTCTTCTACGTGTGTTTGGTTTGTAAGCACACGTAGAAGACAGTTTTAATGAAAGTTTTTTTTTTATTTATCGAGATCGCGGCTCTGCTGCAGAGCCGCCTGATGATCTCTGACCGGATTTCCCTGAGTCAGCTAAAATGCTGACTACGGGGAAGGTGGAGGGAGAGGGCAACTTTAGAAGCGATCATCTCTCAAACCATAAAGGTCTGATAAATGACACTGGGGGCAATACGTTTCTTTTTACAAGGGCTTTAATATAGGGATTTGTAATACTGAAGCATTACTATCCCTTTAAATGTCACCCCATTCTGGGTAGCAGGATTTCTAAAAAACCTACAATTAATTTTAGGAAAGGAAAAAAATTAAAAAACATTCTAGCACCCAGTTTAATAAGGAATATTAATACATGGAATAAGGAAAAAGTAAGGGAAAATAATAAGAGTAAAGGAGGAAATTTTAAATGTTTGCATAGGCGGTGTTTAACCTGTAACTTCTTAAATCAAACTAGTGATTTTAAATCTAATAAAAATCAAAAAAGATATGAGATTAAAAGTCGAATAACGTGTTGTTCTGCCTACGTTATATATATTTTAAGCTGCAAATGTGGCAAACAATATGTAGGTAGGACGACAAGATGTTTAAAGGAGCGTTTTAGAGAACACATGATACATATAATTAATAAATCAGAGAAACACGCAGTGGCTAGACATTTTATTAAATGTCAGGGAGGTAAAATCACTGATTTAAGGATTACATGGATAGAACAGATCCCTGTGAGTGTACATGGGGACGATAGGTTTAGAAAACTATGTCAGAGGGAATCCTATTGGATTCACCCTTTGCAGACCATGAAACCTGATGGTATAAATGAAGATATTGATATGTATTGTTTTTAAGTTATATAGTTATTTAAGATTATTTATTGATTTTTCATGTAGATTTTTATGTAATTTATGAATATATTTTTTATATATTTTTCATACAGATATAATCTTAATGGAACTTATTTATATATACTGTCATGGGAGATTGTGGTGTTGCAGTTTGGTAAACTTTAATGTCCAATGTAACGTATTTTTATTTTTGAATTGTGTTGTTTATTTTGTATTAATTTGTGAATGTATCATTATGCCATGAATTAAGATATAAATAGTAAGAGATTAGTTCAGGTTAGAGTCTCTTGAGAAAGTGTGATATCACACGAAACGTACGCAGAGAAAGAGGAGTAGCAGAGACGTGTGATTAATCTGACTGAGCTGAAGCGATCCCCGTATCTATTGAGCTTGTACCAGGACACGTGATCTACAGCACGACTGTGGGGGTGATGTCACCAGAGAGAGCTGAAGGTAGAGAAGACGTGGAGGACGCTAAGTGAGAACGGAGGAAACTTGGGTTCGTGGTTGTCCGTGGAGCAGTCTACTGTTATTCTTTGATGAGCATTATTTATTTGACTGTCCTGTGAGTAGATCCCCTTAGGGGGGTTCTTCTACTTTATTTTATTTTTTATATGTTCCCAATAAAGTGTTGGATACTGCACTTAGAGGATTCCCTTTTCTTTGCTCTCCTTTCAGTTCTTCTGTTTTAGAGCCTGGGCATCTTTCACAAGTTGGCACACTTGTGGATTGGGTAGAGCATCGATAAGGGGGAACTTCTTATATAACACAATATAAATGGACTCTTTTATGGACTAATTAAGGATTGAGTTCAAACTTGAGCACTATATAAAGAATATTTTGTTTTGGATCGTCCCTACACTAAGACTAAGTCTGAACACAACCTACCATCAGGTATATGAAAGATCACTACAAGAAGTTATCATAAAAGCCATGAGCTTGCTGTTTGTGGTATGTAGGGGTTCATATGAATGCCATCAGCATTGCAATAAAAAATAAGAACTTTATATCGCTTTCCTCTCTGCCTTCTTAGTACATGACGAGAAACAAGGTACAGACACATACTGCCCCCCAGTACAAGTTAAAAGAGGAGCATTTTCAACAAAATATAGCTTAACAAATGTTAGAAACAAGACCGGAAATCAACCCCAGCACCTATTCTAGAGCAGAATCACTTTCTACCCCACCACCAACTGTGTGCAGTGAAAAGGATGGCTGGGGCTGTGTGTGTGTGTGTGATTGTGTATGCATGTGTGTGTTAGGGTGTGCATGTGTGCGTTTTACTATGAGTTTACCTGTCTGTGTGTGCGTGTGTGTAATCACATGGATGTACTAAATATTTATATTTCAGCAACAGTTAAACAATAATATGAGTTAAAACACCTTAGTTGGTATTGGTGCCAAGTGGAAAACAATAATTATACACATACGAGGAAAGGGGACCAATCTCAATGGCACTCAAAACTTAACTTCTATTGTATAAAGAGACCCTTTGATAAAAGGACAATACCAAAATAAAAACATATCTTTATTGGTGATACTTTAACCCCTTAAGGACCCACGACAGTCCTGTTCCGTCATGGGTTGTTATACCCTTAAGGACCCACGACGGAACTGGACCGTCATGGAATTCCGGGCTCCCCTCGTGGCTGCACACCGTTCAGGGAGTCTGGAACCCAGCCGCAAAAAAAAAAATACTCCATGGTCCTTAACGGACCACAAGGTGCGTGCGCAGCCAGTCGTTAAGGGGTTAAAAACAAAGAGGAAAGAGAAAGCAAAAGAAAATAAAAACATAAAAAGAAAGGGGAGTGGTAGTGTATTGAACTAGACCGAGACCTAAGTAGATCGAATAACTTCTACCATGACCCTCTTCAGCATACACTCGGATCTTATTGTACTCAATTATTATTGTGGAACAGACATGAAAGAGTCAATAGACTTAAATCCTCTTGGTATTCTGTCCCTTGTATGAAACACTTCGGGCAAAATTATCTTTAACTAGGAACATATTATCTGTTCACTGGTACCTAAGGCACATCACAGTCTATAGACCCCTTCGCTACCACCCATTAAATATCGGACGCTGGTGCCCAAGTATTAAGGATACTTTAGAAATCCTTAAAGGGATAGTAATACTTGAAAATAATTGTATTTTATATTGTAGCCCTTAAAAAAACATGAAACATGATATAAGTCTCATCTCCCAAACCTTTATAGTTTGGGAGATATTCATATGTAAAATATAGTAAAGTTCTCTTTTCCTGGCTGTTTCAGCCAATTCTGCCATCTAGTGGACAGATTTGGAATTCGGTCCACAGAGCAACCGGCAGCTCTTTAGCAGTGCCGAGATCACGATCTTTGAAAATAACTACTTAATTGGAACTTTGTACAAAGTGTGCCTGGCTTGAAAGTACACTTTGTAGACCATTCCAAATTAAGAAATTCTTTTTAAAGATGGTGATCTCAGCACTTCTGAAGAGGCACAGCCAGTTCCGGGACCGGATTCCAAGTCTGAAGGGTGGAGCAATGACGTCACTCCAGGGGAAACTTTACTTCTGAATATCTCCCAAACCATAAAGGTTTGGGAGATAAGACTTATATCATTTTTCAAGTTTTTTTAAGGGCTACAATATAAAATAAACTTATTTTCAAGTATTACTATCCCTTTAATGTGACTTGTAAGTTTTTTAATGTTACTAAGTTGTTTCCAGATTACTCAAACTTGTAACAAATACTGAGCATTACCATAAATCACGTCTGTATTCTGTTTTAGACTCAAAGCGGAAGCGATCTTATTAAAGGGATAAGTTGTATAACACTTTCATTAACCCTTTATCTGCCAATGAATACTCTATAGACGCTGGTGCTCTAAAAATCTAAACTCTTACAAGTCCTTATCACTAACCTAAAAGTATCTTCATAAGTTTCAATTAACTAAATACTCAACATGGCACTCCATAGCCTGCGTCTCACAGTTGAGTTTTAATCAATTTTTAAAGGGATAGTAATGTTTCATAATAAAAGCAGCTCTAATTAATCATCATAGTATTTGGACTTTGGAGAGTGTTATTTCAATTCTGTCAGAGTTGTAGTACAAGAGTAATTGAATGACAAAGTATCCCCCTCCCGCCCCTTTTACTGATGTAACACTGCTCAGCCAGATCAGAAGGGAGGTGCCCAGGTAGACTGCAGAGAGGGACAATCTTCAATTAAGATAAGGGAAAAACCTGAAAAACTTGTCAAGGGGGGCAGGGCTTTCATTGTTCTCATAGGAAGAAGATTGTCCCCTGCTGTTATCTGTCTGGTCTATGGACTGCATTCCACATCTGAGAAGAGATGGCTTACACTAGGTAAAAGGGTCGGGAGGGGAAACTTTGCTTGTGAATATCTCTCAAAACATAAATGTTTGAGAGGAAAGACGTATATCATTCTTCATATTTTTTTAATGCCTACAAAATAAAATAAAGTTAAAATGAAGTATTACTATCCCTTTAATGAGTACTCATTACAGATCCAGTTCTACCGAGAGTCTATTATCTCAATCTTTCGTTGGTCTTAGTAGCTCTATCCAATCTATACCATTTCACCCCCCCTTTCCTTTAACAGCCTAACACATTTCATCCGGTTAGACTGGACTTCATCAGAGGAAAACGTGGATGTACTACCTGCTTGTATGTGTGTGCACATATGCATGTTTGTGTGTTTGTGCACATGTATGCACAATGTGCTAGTATATGTGTGCTTGTATATGTGGTGTGTGTGTGTGTGTGTGTGTGTGCAGGTGTATGAACTTTGTGCTAGTTTTGGAGTCGATTAGAGCTGATGAAATTGTTGGGATACTGTAAAGGTTAGGGAATGTAGATAAGGGCAGAAAATACCACATTCATTTTTTAGTTTTAATTAACCCTTGGCTCCTAGAGAACCAGAACTTCCCCATTAACTGACAAATCAGTCTACAAAATGAATATCAACATTTCAGCTTATCTCTAATTACAACATATTTTCTATTACGGAGCCTTTGTTACTCAGGTTTGTCTGACACCGTCTCCTGACAATAGATCTGTCCTGTAACAGATTAATGAAATCATTCACTTGACTTAATCACAATTATCTCTCTATTAATTTCCCATAACATGACTCACTGGCCCTGAAATTACCTTATTACCTTAACACTGTTTTGTAGAATATATTTTAATATTTCTCTTCTAATACAATTCCTTGTCGGTTTTACTTCTATACGTTTGTTGTCTCTGGTTTCTCTCCTCACTTTAATCCCTTATAGATTTTTGGGTTATATGTACATGGACTCCTTTTCTATGCCTTAAAGGGATAGTAATGTTTCACAATAAAAGCAGCTCCAATTAATCTTCATAGTATTTGGGCCATGGAGAGTGTTATTTCAATACTGTCAGGGTTGTAGTACAAGAGTAATTGAATGATAAAGTATCCCCCTCCCGCCCCTTTTACTGATGTAGCACTGCTCAGCCAGAGCAGCAAGACTGGATCACAGAGAGGGACAATCTTCAGTGATCATAAGTAAGAAGATTGTCCATTGCTGTGATCCATCCAGTCATGTGACCAGATTCCACATCTGAGGGGAGGAGGCTGCTTACACTAGGTAAAAGGGGCAGGAGGGGGATACTTTATCATTCAATTACTCTTGTACTACAACTCTGACAGTATTGAAATAACACTCTCCATGGCCCAAATGCTATGAAGATTAATTGGAGCTGCTGTTTTTGTGAAACATTACTATCTGTTTAACTCACAAGGTCGTATATGTATTTGCACATGTGGACTAGCACTTTAAAGTGGAACTACCACCCTATATAAAGTCTCCCCCCAATTATTAGGCATATTGTGACTAGCTTCTTAATGGTGCTATTATCTCACACAAGTAGCCAGTTCTAAAGTAATCCTTATACCTCGCAGACTGACGACCAGGTTTCCTGCTTTAGAGCCGTCTGCCCACCTGCACTGTCAGTCCCTTCCGGTGCCTTAAGGCAATATGCAATTCCTCCTAGAGTATATTGTGACGGACAGCACAGGTGCGCAGACATCTCTAAGACAAGATGTCTGCGCTGATGCCAGAACCGGCTACTTGTTTGTGATAATAGCACTACTAAGACGCTAATCGCCATATCCCTAATTGTTGAAGGACGACTTTATTTAGGGTGGTAGTTCCGATTTAAATTGACATGGTGCACAGTAAGAAGTGATGGTGCTCGCCATTAATTAGGATGCATCGAATTGTGACAGCCAGTACCTTTCTTATTGCAGGGAGATGATTCATTTGGGTTTCACCTAATGTGATCCATTGGATGGTAATGCAGGAAGAGCGTGTTGCATGTTGTCAGTATTGATTATGTGCTAGCAGCCTGGGCATGGAGCCGTCAGTGAGAGACATACTTCTTCTCCTCTTACTGGTGAGAACGGAACATATCAGTTTCAAGCAGTATTATTCTATTTTATGTGATAACATGTAAGAGTTATGGGGTACTTCAGAAGGGGGGTAAAGACTGTTACTGTAAGTCTGTATCCTTGAAATAATAATAAAAATAAAGAAACATGTTTGTATTATATAAAATTATAGCAACTGGGCATTGCACAAAATCAGAAGTCTAGTTCTAAATGTTATTCTTGTAAATAAAAAAGAAAAAAAAAAATATATATATACATCTATCCTATATAATAATTTACTAAAATGTGCGTAATGCCGCAGTCATGCGCAGAAGGGACAGCCAGTGACAAGGCTGACAATGCTCTCTACTGAGCATGACTGCACCGCGACCGGCTGGCAGTGTCACTGTTGCCCCTGTAACGGGCTCTTCAACTAGTGTATATATATATATACATTGGATATATACAAAAGAGGTTATAGGAAAGCACTCTGAGCAAGTTTCAGTGACGAAAATCACATAAATATTTATTAAACCAACGTTTTGGCCAACCTCCTGTAGAATACATTAACACAAATTCACTTCTCCCATTTACAGTAACATCTTAGATGTGTAGATATTATATATATATATATATATATATAGGTGTGGAGTATGGCTCTGTGTAAACCAATCAGTGCACCAATCAAAATAACAAAAATCACCTACATAAATGACAAATCAAAATGCGCAAAATATTTTTTTGTTTGTTTTTGCGCATTTTGATTTGTCATTTATGTAGGTGATTTTTGTTATTTTGATTGGTGCACTGATTGGTTTACACAGCGCTAATTTCTGGCTCCAGTTTTAACGAGGGTTTATAAGGGTTGTTTGTTTCAATGTGATGTAACCTTTATAAAAGCCACGGAGGTTGGCTGAAACGTTGGTTTAAGAAATATTTATGTGATTTTCGCCACTGAAGCTTGCTGAGAGTGCTTTCCTATAACCTATTTTGTGTATGAACATTTCTTGGATGAGCCCCCAGACGACTTTAAGGACCACTAACCTATGTTATATATATATATATATATAAAATCTACGCATCTAGGACATTGCTGTAAATGGGAGAAGTGAATTCATGTTAATGTATTCTACAGGAGCTTCGCTATTCGTGAAATTGATCAGTAGCATTATTATGAAAGCATTTCTTTTTACTGTATTTTCATTTTTTTTAATTAACTATTGAATATTAAAGTCTTAGAAATAAAGCAGAACATGAAATAAGTCAAAACTTTTCCAATTCAGATTGCAAAATAGTACAAAGCATACAATCAAAGAGAAAATGGACAAATGGTCAACAATGAACATGACATAAGTACAGTATCAATGGTTATGAATATACACAAAGAATGGCATAGTATAGTTAAAAGATTACAATAATAGCAGCCCCCATTGTATAAGGGTATAAACTTGTGGAACATTAAAGGAGCAGTAAACTTCTTTTTATGAAAACACATATTTTATACAACATTTCCTGCTGAATAAAACAAGGTCACTCCTATGGCTGTCAGATGTTTTATTCAAAATGTATAGCAGTTCAAATAACCAGGAAGTGAATTTACTGTTTTTACTTCCTGATAGTTCTAACTGACAGGAAGTAAATTTACTGAGTTTACTTCCTGATAGCTCTAACTGACAGGAAGTGAATTTACTGTGTGTACTTCCTGATAGTTCTGACAGGAAGTGAATTTACTATGTTTAGTTTCTGGTAGTTCTAACTGACAGGAAGTGAATTTACTGTGTTTACTTCCTGATAGTTCTAACTTACAGGAAGTGAATTTACTGTGTGATTACTTCCTGATAGTTCTGACAGGAAGTGACTCAGCAGTTTCTGTCACATTCTATAGAGAACTGTATGTCTCTGACTTTTCTGTAGGAAAATCCCTACAATATATATTTTTTCATAAAAAAAAGTTTATTGCTCCTTTAAGTAATGTTGGAGGCAGAATAGAAGATTATAACTGTGAATAGAAGATTCAAAATAGTATCGCCAAACATTCAGGTGTGACATGGGTGCACCATTAGTTAGAGTAAGAAGGGGATAGGTGGAGAAGGAGATAATGGTAAAAAGCGGGAAACAGAAGGTGAATTTAGAAAAGAAAGGTCAAGCAGAAGGCCAAGTACATTTAAAGGTACTGTTGCGGAAAACATAGATAAAAGGAAGGGAAAGGGGAGAAGAAGGCACACTGCACTGAACTGCAACAAGGACCAGCAAAGGGGTGGAAGAGAACATCCAGTACCGGTAGATACATTGAGTTAGTATAATGTGTAGCCACAAACACTCATACAGTCAGGCAGTGGGGACACAGATTAAAGCGGAACTTTCACCCAAATAAAAATAGATTTAATCCAATGGCTCTCAGTCTACTATTTTTAACGGCTATATTTATTTTAACAAAATCGGCATATTTAGAAAGTTATATAATGTAAAAGAAATACCTGGTGATGTCCTTCCTCTGCACACTACGGTACACTTTGCACCGCTCTGCTCTCCAGCCCATACCCTTGCCGGCCAGAGCCCATATGCGAATGTCCTACACATGCAATGCAGGCTTATTACTGGGCTCTGGCCGGCAAGGGTATGGGCTGGAGAGCAGAGCGGTGCAAAGTGTACCGTAGTGTGCAGAGGAAGGACGTCACCAGGAATTTCTTTTACTTTAAATAACTTTCTAAATATGCCGATTTTGTTAAAATAAATATAGCCGTTAAAAATAGTAGGCTGAGAGCCATCGGATTAAATCTATTTTTATTTGGGTGAAAGTTTCGCTTTAACCCTTTGAGTGCCAGAGTGGTACTCTTGCAATGCGTTGCGTACCACTCTGGCACTCAAAGGGTTAAGCACCTTCACCAATTAGAAGATCGATAACATACCCAGCTGAGCCACTCAGAGGGGCCTCAGAGTCTGCACCCATAGAGGTGTGTCACAGACAGTGAATATCATACATATGGTTAACTCAGTGTCGCCACTCGGCCTTCGAAGGAGAGATAGGGGATTTCCAATGGATAGGGGCTAAAATATTTTTTGGCATTTGGGCATGATTCTATTATCAATGCTAAAAATAAAACAGGCATTTTTTTTTTAAGTCAGTTTTTGCTATCCTATTACCCGACTTGTGAAAACAAAACCAGCGGTAATTATACTTACCGCCAGTCTGAAAAAAGCCTATAGGAAACAACTAAAAACAATGTACAATTAGTATCCTATTACTCACGCTCAGTATTACCGCCTGTTTAAGTTGGGAATTCTGCGCCTCAGAGGTTGAGGAGTAGAAGCCATAACGACAGTTTCAAAACCATCGTTGTTCGAACAAAAGCAGTATATAATACAGTATACAGCATAGAAATCCGACATAACGTGCCCCCCTCGACATATTAACCCCCCTTCGAAAAGTCGACTTACAGTGCTTTCTTCCACCACATTAATCCAACTAATATTGTTCATAGTCGACAATTAACCCTTCCCCTTCCAAATCAGGCTTACAGTGCTTTCTTCCACCACATTAATCCGACTAATATTGTTCATAGTCGACAATTAACCCTTCCCCTTCCAAATCCGACTTACAGTGCTTTCTTTCACCACATTAATCAGACAAATATTGTTCATAGTCAACAATTAACCCTTCCCCTTCCAAGTCCAACTTACAGTGCTTTCTTTCACCATATTAACTGGACAAATATTGTACATCCAACATTTTAACCCCCCCTCCCCCTTGAAAATTCGACTACAGTGCTCCCATGACTTTCTTTCACCATTTTCATCCGACATTATTATACACAACATGCCCTCATATTTTGTATTGCAAGATTAACCCTATGAGTACCAGATAGGTATTGTAATGTGTTTGCTACCCCTCCGGTACTCATAGGGTTAATAGGCAACCTGCATATGTATAAAAAAAGGTGTTTGTTTTTATTATAGATGTCATTTGTGTGTAAATGTAATTATTTTATTTATGTTTAACAATGATTTTCTACTAAATTAGATATGTAATTTTTATTACAAAAGTACTTCATGACCCCTCATGACACCCCCCCCTAGCATGGGGGCGACAATTGCCCCCTTTATTAATTAAAGAGCATATAACCTATGTGAAACATAGGTTATATGATCTTTAACCCTGTCAGCGTCAAATGAGTAACCATTTGAGTGACAGAGAGGTATCCAACGCACTGCATTGCAATGCGGTGGATACCTCTCTGGCACTCAAAGGGTTAATACTGGAGAGGCATTGGAGGAAGTGGTGTGGAGGGGAGAGAGGCATTGGAGGAAGCGGGTGGAGGTGAGAGAGGCATTGGAGGAAGCGGGTGGAGAGGAGAGAGGCATTGGAGGAAGCGGGTGGAGGGGAGAGAGGCATTGGAGGAAGCGGGTGGAGGGGAGAGAGGCATTGGAGGAAGCGGGTGGAGAGGAGAGAGGCATTGGAGGAAGTGGGTGGAGGGGAGAGAGGCATTGGAGGAAGCGGGTGGAGAGGAGAGAGGCATTGGAGGAAGTGGGTGGAGGTGAGAGAAGCATTGGAGGAAGCGGGTGGAGGGGAGAGAGGTATTGGAGGAAGCGGGTGGAGGGGAGAGAGGCATTGGAGGAAGTGGGTGGAGAGGAGAGAAGCATTGGAGGAAGTGGGTGGAGGGGAGAGAGACATTGGAGGAAGTGGGTGGAGGGGAGAGAGGCATTGGAGGAAGTGGGTGGAGGGGAGAGAGGCACTGGAGGAAGCAGTGTGGAGGTGAGAGAGGCATTGGAGGAAGCAGGTGGAGAGGAGAGAGGCATTGGAGGAAGCGGGTGGAGGGGAGAGAAGCATTGGAGGAAGTGGGTGGAGGGGACAGAGGCATTGGAGGAAGCGGGTGGAGGGGAGAGAGGCACTGGAGGAAGCGGTGTGGAGGTGAGAGAGGCATTGGAGGAAGTGGGTGGAGGGGAGAGAGGCATTGGAGGAAGCGGGTGGCGGGCAGAGAGGCATTGGAGGAAGCAGGTGGAGGGGAGAGAGGCATTGGAGGAAGAGGGTGGAGGGGAGAGAGGCACTGGAGGAAGCGGGTGGAGGGGAGAGAGGCATTGGAGGAAGCGGGTGGAGGGGAGAGAGGCATTGGTGGAAGCGGGTGGCGGGCAGAGAGGCATTGGAGGAAGCGGGTGGAGGGGAGAGAGGCATTGGAGGAAGCGGGTGGAGGGGAGAGAGGCATTGGAGGAAGCAGGTGGAGGGGAGAGAGGCATTGGAGGAAGTGGGTGGAGGGGAGAGAGGTATTGGAGGAAGCGGGTGGAGGGGAGAGAGACATTGGAGGAAGTGGGTGGAGAGGAGAGAGGCACTGGAGGAAGCGGGTGGAGGGGAGAGAGGCATTGGAGGAAGCGGGTGGAGGGGAGAGAGGCATTGGAGGAAGTGGGTGGAGGGGAGAGAGGCATTGGAGGAAGCGGGTGGCGGGCAGAGAGGCATTGGAGGAAGCGGGTGGAGGGGAGAGAGGCATTGGAGGAAGTGGGTGGAGGGGTGAGAGACATTGGAGGAAGTGGGTGGAGGGGAGAGAGGCATTGGAGGAAGCGGGTGGCGGGCAGAGAGGCATTGGAGGAAGTGGGTGGTGGGGAGAGAGACATTGGAGGAAGCGGGTGGAGAGGAGAGAGGCATTGGAGGAAGCGGGGTGGTAAGCTTGTATTTGCCACCCGCTTCCTCTCTCTCCCCCCCCCTCACTCGTCAACATTGAGTCGCACACTGAACGTCTTCGTCCCTCCTCACTCGTATGCCTATACCGGCATCAATTTTTTAATCGGTGTAGTTTTTGTGTAATTGTATTACAATGTTCACCCTCCCGCACCTTTTACAGACGTCAATCTTCTTCCCATAGAGCAGAAAGCCGGTCTTTAGTGATGAGCGAGCACCCCAATGCTCGGGTGTTCGGGTGCTCTGACCGAGCACCCCCTGAGGCTCGAGTGCTCGGCCGAGCACCCGAGCCCCATTGAAGTCAATGGGAGGACTCGAGCATTACACCAGGCACCCCCTGCTCTGATGAGGGGAGGGTGCCTGGTCCATAGGAAAAGGGCAGAAAAAGATGGAAACACTACAGAAATGGTTCAGGGACAGCATAGGGAGGATGTCTGGATGCATCTATGACTCCAACATCGCTGCTGGGAACGATCTTTCGCCCGTAGTACGCCATTTTTACAGACTGACCATAAAACACACAAAAAGGAAAATAAAAACGACTTTAGGCGAAAAATTGTTACCAAACAATATTTGCTGTATATTTACTTGTATATCATCTGCAAATTATCCCAAAAATTTCCTTGATTTTCGGAAGTGAGGCCATGATTAAGAGGGAAACGTGCGCAGAGGCAAATTCTCCCAAAAATTTCCTTGATTTTCAGAACTGAGGCCATGATTAAGAGGGAAACGTGCGCAGAGGCAAATTCTCCCAAAAATTTCCTTGATTTTCAGAACTGAGGCCATGATTAAGAGGGAAACGTGCGCAGAGGCAAATTCTCCCAAAAATTTCCTTGATTTTCAGAACTGAGGCCATGATTAAGAGGGAAACGTGCGCAGAGGCAAATTCTCCCAAAAATTTCCTTGATTTTCAGAACTGAGGCCATGATTAAGAGGGAAACGTGCACAGAGGCAAATTCTCCCAAAAATTTCCTTGATTTTCAGAACTGAGGCCATGATTAAGAGGGAAACGTGCACAGAGGCAAATTCTCCCAAAAATTTCCTTGATTTTATTGAACTGAGGCCATGATTAAGAGGGAAACGTGCGCTGAGCTGACCATCTAAAACATTATGGGTGAGGGTCTGCTGCAGAGCTGACCATCCTAAACATTATATGCGAAGGCCCGCTAGTGAGCTGACGCTATAAAACATTATATGAGAGGGCCCGCTAGAGAGCTGACCCAATAAAACATTATATGAGAAGGCCCGCTGGTGAGCTGACCTATATAAAAATTGTCAAACAGGGCCCGCTGGTGAGCTGGCCCTATATAAAAATTATATCACAGGGCCCGCTGGTGAGCTGGCCCTATATAAAAATTATAGCACAGGGCATATGGAAGAGGAGGAGGAGGATGAGAAGATTAAGAGTCAACCATATACCCGTTTTTTGGGTGGAAGGGGTGAATGGGAATACAGAGTATTCCCATCATTGTAAATAACATATATAAAGTGAGTTTATGTTCCCCCGGGGCTTTCCTCCAGTGGAGTGGAGAAGTCAGGGGAAATCCAGGCCTTGTTCATTTTTATAAGTGTCAACCTATTAGCATTGTCGGTGGAAAGGCGGATACGCTTATCTGTTATGATGCCACCAGCAGCACTAAATACCCGCTCAGACAGAACGCTGGCGGCAGGGCAGGCCAGCACCTCCAAGGCGTAGAGTGCCAGTTCATACCACGTGTCCAGCTTGGACACCCAGTAGTTGTAAGGCACAGAGGGATCATTGAGGACGCTGACACGGTCTGCTACGTACTCCTTCACCATCTTCCAAAACTTTTCCCTCCTTGTGACACTAGGCTGCGCATCAGGGTGAGGGTGCTGGCGGGGTGTCATGAAGGTGTCCCACGCCTTGGAGAGTGTTGCCCTGCCTTTGTCGGAACTGCTGTGTGCTCCCCTTTTCTCCCCTTCTCGGTTGGCCAAGGTAGCACGTACTCTGCCGCCAGCGTTGTCAGATGGAAAATTTTGGAGCAATTTTTCAACAAGAACCTTCTGGTATTGCACCATTTTGCTTGTCCTCTCCACCGGAGGAATGAGAGATGAGAAATTCTCTTTGTAGCGGGGGTCCAGAAGGGTGAACACCCAGTAATCCGTGTTGTTTAAAATGCGTATAACGCGTGGGTCACGGGAAAGGCAGCCTAACATAAAGTCAGCCATGTGTGCCAGAGTACCAACAGTCAAGATTTCGCTGTCCTCACCAGGAGGATGACTCTCAATCTCCTCATCCTCTTCCTCCTCTTCTGCCCACCCACGCTGAAGAGATGGAACTAAAGTTCCATGGCTACCCTCTGTAGCGGAGGCAACCGTGTCTTCCTCCTCCTCCTCCTCCTCCTCCTCCTCCTCCGCCTCCTCCAATTGTCGCTGAGAAGACGAAGTGAGGGTGCTCTGGCTATCACCTTGTGTAAGCTCTTCCTCCCCCATTTCCACCTCTTCCACATGCAAAGCGTCGGTTTTAATTGTGAGCAGCGAGCGTTTCAGTAGACACAGAAGTGGGATGGTTACACTGATAATAGCGTTATCGCCGCTCACCATCTGTGTCGATTCCTCAAAATTGCGTAAAACCTCGCAGAGGTCTGACATCCATTCCCACTCCTCACTTCTGATTACAGGAAGTTGAACGGAGAGGCGACGACCGTGTAACAGCTGGTACTCCACTACTGCCCTCTGCTGCTCACAAAGCCGGGCCAACATGTGGAAGGTGGAGTTCCAGCGCGTGCTCACGTCACACAGCAGCCGGTGAGCTGGCAATTGTAAGCGCTGCTGCAGCTTCAACAGGCCGGCTGAAGCTGTTGATGACTTACGGAAATGTGCACACACGCGGCGCACCTTGGTCAAGAGATCATGCACATTGGGGTAGGTTTTTAGAAATCGCTGCACCACTAAATTAAATACATGCGCTAGGCATGGTACGTGTGTGAGCTTGCCGAGCTCCAAAGCCGCCACCAAGTTACGCCCATTATCACACACAACCATGCCTGGTTGCAGGTTGAGTGGCGAGAGCCACTGCTCGGTCTGGTGACTAATCCCCTGCAACAGCTCTGAGGCCGTGTGCTGTTTGTCCCCAAGGCAGATCAGCTTCAGCACGGCCTGTTGACGCTTCCCCACTGCAGTGCTACACTGCTTCCAGCTACTGGCTGATGGGGGAGTGGCGCTGTGTGTAGAGAATTCGGAGGTGGAAACGGAGGAGGAGGAGCCAATAACGTAGGTGCTGGTGGAAACCCTGATGGAGGTAGGGCCCGCAATCCTCGGCGTGGGTAGCACCCGTGCCATCCCAGGGTCCGAGTCGCTCCCAGCCTCCACGACATTCACCCAGTGTGCCGTCAGGGAAATGTAGCGTCCCTGGCCACAAGCACTTGTCCATGTGTCAGTCGTTAAGTGGACCTTCCCAGTAACTGCGTTGGTCAGGGCACGGGTGATGTTACGGGACACATGGTGGTGTAATGCGGGGATGGCACACCGGGAAAAGTAGTGGCGGCTGGGGACCGCGTACCGAGGGACAGCTGCTGCCATCAGGCTGCGGAAGGACTCAGTGTCCACAAGCCTAAATGGCAGCATTTCGATGGCCAGTAATTTTGAAAGGTGTGAGGTTAGTGCTATGGCCTGTGGGTGGGTGGCTGGGTACTTTCTCTTGCGCTCAAATGCCTGGGGTAACGACATTTGGACGCTGTGCTGGGACAGGGAAGTGGATGTGGTCGCTGATGGTGCTTCAGATGGTACAGGTGCAGGGCGGGAGGTATGCGGGCCTGCGCCTTCGACAGGCGATTGGCCGGCACCGAAAACAGGGGAAGAGGAGGCAGTGGTGTGGCCTGCAGACACAGATGGGCGATCCAGGCGTTCCTCCCACTTACTACGGTGCTTGGATGCCATGTGTCGGATCATGCTGGTGGTGGTGAGGTTTCTAGTGTTCATGCCTCGGCTCATTCTGGTGTGGCACAGGTTGCAAACTACAATTCTTTTGTCGTCCGCACTTTCCTTAAAAAAACGCCATACCGCGGAACACCTACCCCTTGGCAAGGTAGATTTACGCAAGGGGGTGCTCCGTGGAACATTTGCGGGCCGGTTTGGTGCGGTCCGCCTTCTTTCTGTAGCCACACCACTGCCTCTTCCAGCCTGTTGCGGTGCTGCAGATGGCTCACCCTCAGGACTGCTGTCATCGCTCGGCTCTACACCTTCCCAGGTGGGGTCAGTCACCTCATCGTCCACCAAGTCCTCCTCCACTTCCTCACTCTGATCATCCTCCTCAAGTCTTGATCCCACCACATACTCAGTCATTGACAACTGTATAACATTCTCCTCAACAAGGTCTTGAGACGGAAATAGTGGTTGATTTAATGGCAACTGTGTCTCATCATCATCATCATCATCCACTACTTCCTTTGACCTTAAATGCCGTTCACATCTGTCATCTTCTTGTGATTGGGTAGCCTCTAGAGGTTGTGAATCAGGGCACAAGATGTCATGTTCCTCTGCAAGCGTGCTTGGAGAGAGGGTCAAATGAAGGATTGGTGATGAGACGAGCTCCTCACTATATCCCAGTGTGGGATCACTTCTTTGACCAGACCGTGTATGGTGGGAGGAAGGATGATCAGAGTGAGGATTATTTTGACCAGACTCTTGGCTACTGAGAGTGGACTTGGTGGAAGACAGGGTGGTGCTTAACCGACTGGAAGTAGTATCAGCTGTCATCCAACCGACCACCTGTTCGCAGTGGTCGGACCTCGAGAGTGATGTCCTGCGACGCCCTGTAAAATTACACATGAAGCTAGGTATGGTGGATGTCTTTCTTTCTTGTGCTCTGGCACCAGGCACAGTTTCTCCGCGTCCTGACCCGCGCCCTGAACTTTCAGGATCACGTCCACTTCCCCGTCCCTTTTTACCCGCCTTCTTCATCTTACACAGAATATGTGACTTTAATATTTGAGTTTGAAAACTTAACAGTATTTCTTACTATTCTGCAACTCTGCAGAGTACACAGAATAGGCTGCTAAACGGCGGTGAAACACACTGAATGGAATATGTGACTTTAATATTTGAGTTTGAAAACTTAACAGTATTTCTTACTATTCTGCAACTGTTCAGAGTACACAGAATAGGCTGCTAAACGGCAGTGATACACACTGAATGGAATATGTGACTTTGATATTTGAGTTTGAAAACTTAACAGTGTTTCTTATTATTCTGCAACTGTACAGAGTACACAGAATAGGCTGCTAAACGGCGGTGAAACACACTGAATGGAATATGTGACTTTAATATTTGAGTTTGAAAACTTAACAGTATTTCTTACTATTCTGCAACTGTTCAGAGTACACAGAATAGGCTGCTAAACGGCGGTGAAACACACTGAATGGAATATGTGACTTTAATATTTGAGTTTGAAAACTTAACAGTATTTCTTACTATTCTGCAACTGTTCAGAGTACACAGAATAGGCTGCTAAACGGCGGTGAAACACACTGAATGGAATATGTGACTTTAATATTTGAGTTTGAAAACTTAACAGTATTTCTTACTATTCTGCAACTGTTCAGAGTACACAGAATAGGCTGCTAAACGGCGGTGATACACACTGAATGGAATATGTGACTTTGATATTTGAGTTTGAAAACTTAACAGTATTTCTTACTATTCTGCAACTGTTCAGAGTACACAGAATAGGCTGCTAAACGGCGGTGATACACACTGAATGGAATATGTGACTTTGATATTTGAGTTTGAAAACTTAACAGTATTTCTTACTATTCTGCAACTGTTCAGAGTACACAGAATAGGCTGCTAAACGGTGGTGATACACACTGAATGGAATATGTGACTTTGATATTTGAGTTTGAAAACTTAACAGTATTTCTTACTATTCTGCAACTGTTCAGAGTACACAGAATAGGCTGCTAAACGGCGGTGAAACACACTGAATGGAATATGTGACTTTAAGATTTGAGTTTGAAAACTTAACAGTATTTCTTACTATTCTGCAACTGTTCAGAGTACACAGAATAGGCTGCTAAACGGCGGTGATACACACTGAATGGAATATGTGACTTTGATATTTGAGTTTGAAAACTTAACAGTATTTCTTACTATTCTGCAACTGTTCAGAGTACACAGAATAGGCTGCTAAACGGCGGTGATACACACTGAATGGAATATGTGACTTTGATATTTGAGTTTGAAAACTTAACAGTATTTCTTACTATTCTGCAACTGTTCAGAGTACACAGAATAGGCTGCTAAACGGCGGTGATACACACTGAATGGAATATGTGACTTTGATATTTGAGTTTGAAAACTTAACAGTATTTCTTACTATTCTGCAACTCTGCAGAGTACACAGAATGTGCTGCTAAACTGCGGCGAAGCACACTGAATGGAATATGTGACTTTAATATTTGAGTTTGAAAACTTAACAGTATTTCTTCCTATTCTGCAACTCTGCACAGTACACAGAATGTGCTGCTAAACTGCGGCGACGCACACTGAATGGAATATGTGACTTTGATATTTTAGTTTGAAGACTTAACAGAATGTGCTCTAATCTGCAACTTTGCACAGTAAACAGAATGTGCTCTAATCTGCAACTTTGCACACTAAACAGAATGTGCTCTAATCTGCAACTTTGCACACTAAACAGAATGTGCTCTAATCTGCAACTGTGCACACTAAACAGAATGTGCTCTAATCTGCAACTTTTCACACTAAACAAAATATTTTTTTTTTTTTTTTTTTGTTTTTTTCCCCCCACACAAAATAACCTGCTGCCCCCACACACAGTAGTCCTAAAAAGGACTTTTGGTTCTTTTTTTTCACAATTTTTTTTTTTTCCTCCCTACACTGCCTTTCCCTTCCTATCCTCAGCTCTCCCTGGCTCAGACTGAGCCGAACTCGATGGTCAGGTGCTATACAGCACCCGACCACGGGTTCTGGCCAGCCAATCAGTGTAATGCCAGCAGCCAACATGGCTGCTGGCATTACACTGATGTCAGAGCCTCCCTGCACGTTTATTGGCTGCGCAGCAGCCGCAAAACGTGCGGGGAGGAGACCCGAACATGGCGGGCGAGCACATGCGGTACTCGTACGAGTACCGCCATGTGCCGAGCAGAGCGATGCTCGAGCCGATCCGAGCATCGGCCGAGCATGCTCGCTCAACACTACCGGTCTTTTCTCAGCATAAAAAACCCCCCGTCCTTCTTCATTAATCGGGGGCAGGGTTTTCCTTATTCTGTATTAACTTCAATATGAGATAATTATAAACGTATCACAGGTCTTTTTATTCATTTTCCTTATACTGACAGGCAGAAGATTGTCCCTCGTTGCAATCTGTCCAGATTTCAGATCTGAGGGAAGGCAGCGTGATGTCTGTTAAAGGGGCGGGACGTGGAACTTTATATTATAACTAGTACTAGTTGAACAGCCCGTTACACGGACCACAGTGCCACTGCCACCCGGTCGCGGGGCAGTCACGCGCAGTGGAGACTGCCCGCGCCGCGGCTGATACAGAGCTGGACACTCCTTCGGAGCGCCCAGCTCTGTATCAGCCGCGCTGCGGGCAGTCTCTACTGCGCATGACCGCAGCGCGCGCAGCAGTGTATACTGAGCATGTCGGGCATTACACACGATTTAGCGAATTATTATATAGGAAAGGATGAAAGCCTGTATACAAGGGCTAAAAGGCACTCAGCGGCCCTGGCTGCTGCCCTGGAAGCGGGAGCAGAGGCAGGTGGTGAGCCGTCTGGATCTCCCCGCTCCGGATCAGTGCATTCTGTGAGTCTCTACTGCGCATAACCGCAGACATGCGCACTAGAGACTTGCAGAACGCGCTGATCCTTAGCGGGGAGCTCCAGACGGCTCACAAGCAAGCTCACTGTGTGCGAAACCACACATGCACAGTAGAGACTGTCTACTGCGCATGTGTGGTTATGGCTCACAGTGAGCGATGCAGTCTACCACTTTATGTTATAGGATTACACAAAAACTACACTAATAAGAGCACTGATGATGCCACAGAGTTTTTACCTAGTGTAAGCCGCCTCCCCTCAGATGTGGAATCTGGTCTCTTGACCGGACAGCTCACAGCAAGAGACAATCTTCTTACTGTGATCATAAGGAAAACCCTGCCCCCCTTGACAGGTTTTTCAGGTTTGTCCTTATGATCACTGAAGATTGTCCCTCTCTGTGATCCATCCGGACAGTCTTGCTGCTCTGAGGTGAGCAGTGTTACATCAGTAAAAGTGGCGGGAGGGGAATACTTTATCATTCAATTACTCTTGAACTACAACTCTGACAGAATTGAAATAACACTCTCCATGGACCAAATACTATGAAGATTAATTGGAGATGCTGTTTTTCTGAAACAATACTATCCCTTTAACCGGTTAAAGACCTCGGGGAATTTTTTTTTTTTTTTTTTTTGCATAAATCAATTCAGGGCTCCCTGAACAATGTGCAGCCGCACAGGGAGCTCTGAATTTCATGACGTGCCAGGACCGTCAGCAGTCCTTATGGCAATTTCACCCATGATGGTCCTGGCATGTCATGGGTCTTTAAGGGGTTAATAATGCTCTGCTGGTTGTACCCTTGTAAAACGTCTTGGTTCCAGTAGTGCTGTTCTTATGGGTAAATTCTGCCTTGCATGTGCGTGGATCTGCACATACACTAGTCACATTCAGGTTACAGCATTCTAATCCATACAGAGTGCTGATGATTCATGTGGGCTAACCTGACAGATGCAATGACATTCCCATCCTTCAGTGACTGGCCAACCCATGTGGGTATTGCCCATAATATATGGCCTGGCAACACTCCTCTTCCATGCCCCCCTCAGAAAACAGTAGGGGCAGTTTTGTAAGTGATATCAAAAATATCAACTTAAATTATTAACCATTTGAGTGCCAGAGGGGGGTGCAACACATTGCTTTGCAAATCGTTGCATACCCCTCTTCCACTCAAAGGGTTAAAGTAAATTCACTCACAGTCAATGCTTAAAGGGATAGTATAGTATTAATATTGTAGATATTAAAACCATGAATAGAAAGAGCTATCTCCCATCTCTCAAACATTTATAGTTTGAGAAATCGAAGCATGTAAAGTGTGGGTTTCCCAGAAGTCTGCCATCTAGCTGAGAAAAGCACAATCCGGTCCCGGAACCGTCCTGCGACTCTTCAGCAGAAATGGATACATTTAAGAGTACAGAGTTCTACTGTTTATTAGTAGCAGATCAGGAAGGTCTGATAAAGACTAACTTATTTGGTAGCAGGAAAGCTATACAATCACTGGGGTATGAGGAGAAGGTTAATCTTGATGGACTTGTGTCTTTATTCAACCTAATTTACTATGTTACTATGTATTTACTAAGAATCTTCATAAAGGTCACAGTGGTGGCCGAGACATTGATTAAAAAAGTAACATATATGAAACTAAAAACAAACCTTCTCTCCTCCATACAATAGTGCAAATGTGTGCCCTGTATTGGGAATATCTAATACCACTGTGCAAATATGAATATTTAGTTCCCATTATTTTGGCCAGAAAAATGTAAGCTTGCCAACCCCGTCAAGGTACCTCATGGTATTGTCAAGTCCTACTGTAATACAACTGTAAAACCCTATGTAAAATAAAAATGACCCCTGAGGAGATGTTATAATAAATGCGTTACTGGGGCCCTTTAAGAAATTTTTTTTTTTTTTGCTTGGGGGCCCTAATGTTTTCAATTAAAAACAAGAGACGTACAACTGATTAAAAAGGTGTAAAGAAGGACTTACCTGGTATAAAGTAGGCCTGTAGAAAGTGGATACCCTGTGTATCCGCCAGCTCTCCCTAAAATTTCCACCCGCCCACAGGCCTTAAAGGGATAGTAATACTTCATTTTAACTTTATTTTATTTTGTAGGCATTAAAAAACCATGAAGAACGACATAAGTCTTATCTCTCAAACCTTTATGGTTTGAGAGATATTCACAAGCAAAGTTTCCCCTCCCGTCCCTTTTACCTAGTGTAAGCCATCTATCACGGTGCCCGTGATCCCTTGTTTATGTTCTCCTGTCAGTTATCCTGTGTTATGCTCTCATTGGTTGCCCTGTGTTGAGCCCGTCCAGTATGGCCTTTATATACTGGGCTCCTGCACCCACACGGTGCCCTTTCATGGTGTTCCTGTACCAGTGCTATCTACTGCTCAAGAAGTTCCAAGTGTACCGACTTAGCCTGCCTGACTACTCTCCAGTTCCTGCTCCTGTGTACTGACCCAGATTGCCTGACTATTCTTCAGTGTCTGCTCCTGTGTATCGACCCGGCCTGGCTGACGTTCCTGCTCCTGTGTACCGACCAGGACTGGCTGACGTTCCTGCTCCTGTGTACCGACCCGGCCTGGCTGACGTTCCTGTTCCTGTGCACTGACCCGGCTGATCTTCGTTCCTGCTTCCCTGGTCCTTGTCGCCTCTGCGACATTCTTACATCCGGTGCCTTTGGCTTGTACTGCACCTCTGCTCCGGCAGGTTGCCAAGTGTTGTCTCAGTATTGCTCTGACGGAGCTCCTCTGGCCTAGTCCTCCTCTACTGCCATACCGGTTGCAAGTGTTGCCTCCGTTACTGCTCCGGTCAAGTGCCATTGGCTTGCCCTCTGCTACTGTCATACCGGCTGCAAGTGTTGCCTCTGTGATTGCTCCGGTACAGCGCCATTGGCCTAGTCCTCCGCTACAGCCATACCGGTTGCAAGTGTTGCCTCCGTGACTGCTCCGGTCAGGTGCCGTTGGCTTGTCCTCTGCTACTGTCATACCGGTTGCAAGTGTTGCCTCCGTGATTGCTCCGGTACAGCGCATTTGGCCTAGTCTTCCGCTACTGCCATACCGGTTGCAGGTGTTGCCTCTGTGATTGCTCCGGTAAAGTAAAAAAAGAGAAAAAATGGACAACAATATAGCACCAGACCCACCCCCAAATCCCAGAGAATGGATTACACAGATAGGGCAGGGGAAGGATAAAAAATAAAATTTAACCTTTATTGAAAAGTCCTAAAAAAGCAGCGAATTTTAAAATAAAAATAAAAATATCCTTGCCTTTTTGTCAATTATAAGTATATTGACAAAATTTATCTGAAAATGATGTTCACTATAATAAAGGTGTAAACTAAGTATAGTTGGACATTAAGTAATCCAGCCAACATACATATACAACTCTTATTTAGAGGAATTGCAATATCGATAGCTGTTTATTGAGCTGCATAGATGTGAAAAATCTCTATTTTATGCACGCTAGCAGCTACAATATGCGTTCACACACAGTGCCGCCACATCGATCAGAGCAACATGCGTTAAATATTTGTATTGCCGTATGATATATTGACATAAACAACTATTTTGTTAAATTGACCTTCCAAGAGGCCAGACGTAGATATGTCACACAAAAGAGCGCAGGCTATGATCGTAACCCTTATCCTCCACAAACAGGGAATCTGTATAGCCCAAATCACCTTATCTGGGTCTCCCAGTTAATAGAAAAGCCATGCGCTGTTGTGTGTTGCAGTAACATAGACTGCCGTCTCAAACGTCCATCATCTGTGTTGGGGAAAATCCAAAATCACATTAATTGGACTCCCCAACACAAAATGTAACAGTCAATAAATACAAGATTAATTCGCAAGTATTGGCATATGTGTAGAGAGAGTAAAGAGCAACTTCTCCAACAAATCACCATCGGATCCCTTGATGTAGTAATAAAACGGATCTGTATAGGGAGATAGTAAAGTAATCAGTTCTCTACCCAGAATGGAGTCTACCTCTATACACATACGGAAGGAAAAAAGCAGCCGATCCTTTAAAACGAATCAGCTCCCAAAACGGCTCACATACAAATATAACTGAGTATATTAAAACAGCACATAAATGTTCTAATCCCTATTATCCGTACTACAGCTATCTATAGTGAAGAACCATCATCATAGAGGCTCCGGATTTCTACATAACTATCCCTAACGTACGTTTCGCTAACATTGCTTTGTCAAAGGGTGCTGACCTCCCTCCAGGCGTCAGCATATATACCCATAATTCCCTATCAATTAATTTAATTGAAGGAAAAGAGTTTAACCCCTTATCTATATAGTGATGAAGTTACTAGGTGAATAATGTATTATTCACACCTAATGTAATGTATATCTGGTATTCTTCTCAGTCATCATGTTCAAGTAATAGTTTTTTAGAGGTCCAATAGTTACACAGGGCAAAAATTAGATCCTTCGCAAGAAAGTTACAGAATTTAACAGATAAACCATTAACCCCTTATATACCAACCAATCGAAAATTAATTCCAGATATACATTACATTAGGTGTGAATAATACATTATTCACCTAGTAACTTCATCACTATATAGATAAGGGGTTAAACTCTTTTCCTTCAATTAAATTAATTGATAGGGAATTATGGGTATATATGCTGACGCCTGGAGGGAGGTCAGCACCCTTTGACAAAGCAATGTTAGCGAAACGTACGTTAGGGATAGTTATGTAGAAATCCGGAGCCTCTATGATGATGGTTCTTCACTATAGATAGCTGTAGTACGGATAATAGGGATTAGAACATTTATGTGCTGTTTTAATATACTCAGTTATATTTGTATGTGAGCCGTTTTGGGAGCTGATTCGTTTTAAAGGATCGGCTGCTTTTTTCCTTCCGTATGTGTATAGAGGTAGACTCCATTCTGGGTAGAGAACTGATTACTTTACTATCTCCCTATACAGATCCGTTTTATTACTACATCAAGGGATCCGATGGTGATTTGTTGGAGAAGTTGCTCTTTACTCTCTCTACACATATGCCAATACTTGCGAATTAATCTTGTATTTATTGACTGTTACATTTTGTGTTGGGGAGTCCAATTAATGTGATTTTGGATTTTCCCCAACACAGATGATGGACGTTTGAGACGGCAGTCTATGTTACTGCAACACACAACAGCGCATGGCTTTTCTATTAACTGGGAGACCCAGATAAGGTGATTTGGGCTATACAGATTCCCTGTTTGTGGAGGATAAGGGTTACGATCATAGCCTGCGCTCTTTTGTGTGACATATCTACGTCTGGCCTCTTGGAAGGTCAATTTAACAAAATAGTTGTTTATGTCAATATATCATACGGCAATACAAATATTTAACGCATGTTGCTCTGATCGATGTGGCGGCACTGTGTGTGAACGCATATTGTAGCTGCTAGCGTGCATAAAATAGAGATTTTTCACATCTATGCAGCTCAATAAACAGCTATCGATATTGCAATTCCTCTAAATAAGAGTTGTATATGTATGTTGGCTGGATTACTTAATGTCCAACTATACTTAGTTTACACCTTTATTATAGTGAACATCATTTTCAGATAAATTTTGTCAATATACTTATAATTGACAAAAAGGCAAGGATATTTTTATTTTTATTTTAAAATTCGCTGCTTTTTTAGGACTTTTCAATAAAGGTTAAATTTTATTTTTTATCCTTCCCCTGCCCTATCTGTGTAATCCATTCTCTGGGATTTGGGGGTGGGTCTGGTGCTATATTGTTGTCCATTTTTTCTCTTTTTTTGCTTTAAGTGTTATAATAGTTAACAACAAGCACATTCCCTGTAAACACATACCCCCTTAAATAGGTGGTGCACCATTTTCTGTTCTATATGCTCCGGTAAAGTGCCATTGGCTTGTCCTCCGCTACTGTCATACCGTTTGCAAGTGTTGCCTCCGTGATTGCTCTGGTAAAGTGCCATTGGCTTGTCCTCCGTTGCTGCCATACCGGTTGCCAGTGTTGCCTCCGTGATTGCTCCGGTAGTGCTCATTTGATTCAGTTGAACTGGTAGCTCACGGATGTGTGCTGACCTTGGTGTGTTAAAGGATCATTTCAGTACCTTCACAGATGGGACTGTTTACCATCAGTATTGAACTTTAACTCCTCCAGTGCCGGAATCCTGGGAACCTACTTCTCAGCCTAACCTGTGTCAGTACAGACTGTCTGTCTCCCATATTTGTGCTGGACCTGTGTGGGCTTTAAATAAATTACCTGTTGTGTGTCTGTACTATACTGTGTATATTACAGGACCTGTGAGGGTTCTTATTGTATTATTGTATTCAATAAAACTGTGTTTTTATCCTAACCCTGTGTCTGTGAGTCAAACAAACCATTACACCATCTCTTCTCAGATGAGGAATGCAGTCCATAGACCAGACAGATAACAGCAGGGGACAATCTTCTTCCTATGAGAACAATGAAAACCCTGACCCCCTTGACAAGTTTTTCAGGTTTTTCCCTTATCTTAATTGAAGATTGTCCCTCTCTGCAGTCTACCTGGGCACCTCCCTTCTGATCTGGCTGAGCAGTGTTACATCAGTAAAAGGGGCGGGAGGGGGATACTTTGTCATTGAATTACTCTTGAACTACAACTCTGACAGAATTGAAATAACACTCTCCAAAGTCCAAATACTATGATGATTAATTAGAGCTGCTTTTATTATGAAACATTACTATCCCTTTAACAGGTATAGTTAATTACAGACAGGTTGTGTGAAAGCCCAGACAGGTCAAAAGCCATGCCTTTAAAGACTTACAAGAATAGAAAAGAAATAAAGGAATAGAGAGCTGGAAAATGAAACATTAATGTGTTTTATTAGTGATTCAATGGAATATGTAAGAGGCAGCTAGAACGAGTGAACGAGATGTGCAAATATATATATATATATATATATATATATATATATATATAAAATTAATTCCATTTGGGGTTAGGATGCACTCGCTGTTAATCCCAATGAATGACCTGGGTGTACATCGTAAGTGAAGTAATAATACATACAGTTTCGAGAGGAGAGACGGCACTCACAGGATCCTTTTTTCAAATTCAAAGTGTTGTTTTATTGAAATCAACGTTTCGGCTATCACTGATACACACCTGCAATTAATCAATGGCAGATCTCCCTAATATTTAACACACTTTCTACTACATATAGGGACCGTTAACTTAACTCGGTGGCCTTGTGCACTGGATGTGAGCCATAGCAGATTCTGCAGATGAGACTTTGCAGTAATAATCTTATGCCTGTACTACTAGCCTGAAGTTCTAATTACCTGCTTACGCTCAATTGCCTGCACCTGTTTCCCATTAGATTTAATCACGCTGCTATTTAAGGCAGATTTTCCTGTGCCTCCCTGCCAGATCTTCACTGATCCATTTGTGTGAAATTCCAGTATTCCAAACACAATATTCTCACTTTCATCCTGTGGGCAGACATCAGGGTGAAAACATCCTTGTGAGATTGATTTACTAAGATTAATTGGAGCAATTCTGTGACAAACCGTAACATAGGGGGGGGGGAAATGACCACTTATTTAACCCATTAAGGATCAGAGAGGTGTGCAGTTCATTGCTCTGAATACTATCAACCTCCTTGTGTTAAAGGGGAAATATACACTAGGATTAATTGTCTCAATTTGTTCAACAAAAGGAGTTCCCTAGATTGCTGTAATTCAGACAAGACAGAAGGTAAAATGAACAATACAAAGGATGTCCAACAGACCGAAAAGAGCCCTGTTACACAGACACACAAAGTGCAAGCAATGACAAGTAGCAAATGAACTTTATTAGTAGCAAAACACATCAAGACTGACAACTCCATACATAGAAACACTTAAAGGGACAGTAATACTTAAAATGTAAAAAAAAATATGTTGTAGGGTTTATCCCCCTGAGTAAAACAAGAGAACTCCCACTGCTGAAAGGTGTTTCATTTAAAAGTTATTCATTTTCAAAGTTGAATTTTTTAGGTGCAATATCACAGTGGCCTGAAATTTTACAGTGGCGCTGTTGCTACACGATCCTATGGACAGCTCTGGTCCCGGGACCATAAATCTCCATAGGATGGTGTAGCAACAGCGCCACTGTACAATTTCAGGCCACTGTGATATTGCACCTAAAAAATTCAACTCTGAAAAATAATAACCTTTGAATGAAACACCTTTCAGCAGTGGGAGTACTCTTGTTTTACTCAGGGGGATAAACCCTACAACATGTATTTTTTTTACATTTTAAGTATTACTATCCATTTAAAAGCATCTCCACACAGAAATGGGGAGGGACAGTAACCACCCCGATATGTAACTGGCCTGACAATCCCTCCCCAAACATAAAGGTGTAAAATTGGGAAAAACAATGTGGAAATATAAATACACCTATACAATGAATCTAGTATGTAATAAGACTGTTAGGATGAGGATACAATAATCCATACCCAATAATGTACTAGTGCAAAAAGTATAAATGTAACAAGGTGATAGACCTTCAGAATTCAAAACAATTAGTTATTCAATATAAGTATGTGCAAACTTGTATGAAACATATAAACAGGCAATACAATACTCTTCTGAAACTTTCCGTTGTAAAAAAAGTAGATGTCATTTACAAGTAAGAGGAGAAAAAGTGGGCACTGTCACTCTACCTGACCCAACGTGTATTGCCTGTATAGGGCTTCAAAGACACGCCAAGAACATGATGTCTAAATGTTCTATTGTATCTGTAGTTTGATCTCTGATGTCTGCCTCAGACCTCCAGGGAGTCCTACTCAGCACTGTTGTAGAACAAGAAGAAAGGGGAAAAAAGCAACAAGGGGCGCCCTTGTGCGTACCAATATTTCTTTTAAATAATGATACCACCACCAAACCCAATTGTGTGCACTCACAATGGGCCTGTGTCAGTGGCGGCGTATGCCGGAACCGACAGAACAGGCACGAAGAGGAAGGTTCCAATCTTCAAATCATTCACTTTTGGATGCAAAACGTAATCTTTGGCTGCTCCCTTGAAATGACACGATCACCCTCCTCGGTATAAAAATACGAAAAACAACAAAGGGCCGCCAATAGTGAAGTTCAGTCACTAAAAAACACAATGTATCAAAGTATAAATTATACTCACATTCAGATATTGTCAGAGCTCCGATACCAGAGTCCACTGACAATCGGGCTATCTGAGAAATTAACCCGTCTCCGTTCGGGACTCGCATATGCTGTAGATCCTTTAAATCCAAATGTCAGGCGGAACAAAACTTCATATCATATAAAATGTATTCACTATAAAATTCAAACATATATGATAAAACAATGAAGGCTTCAAAGGCTAACGCGTTTCGCAGCTACACAGCCGCTTTTTCAAAGCCACTAACAAGCCCGTTGCTAACCAAGCCACATATAAAGAAAAGAACCGCCCGACAAAACCGCTATATATATATACGTTCTATGGATGCATTCACAGTGATGTAATTTGAACGGTCCAGTGGTAATCCCGATACCGTACTCTTATGTCCAAAAGAGGATCATGGAATGTTAACCCTCTAACTAAAACCAACACGGGGATTAAACGGGAACCAATGGATCGCTCGATAATATAAGAATTAAAAACCGGACCTGTACAATATTATATACAATCATCTGATATATCATACACGTTCATTGAAATAATTATTCGATCTACAGGTAGAAAAACGTTTTTTTAAAACTCTTCTCAAACTACTAATCGATGATTAAAAATCTCAAAAATACACATACATGCAACAATTGTCATATAAAAATCATGCACAATTGACATCAAAGATAGAAAATCACCATAATATAAATAAAGACCATTTGGACATAAGTCAAAACGGGACTGCCAGAGTCAGACATATCCGATACTCAGCTCTTCAATAAATGAAAAATAATAATAGATCAAAGATATATGTGAGTGTACATGTGATGGACATATATATATGTATATATTAGAAAAAACAATTATATTAATATAAATGTAAATATAAATATAAATATCCATATCTGAAATATGATATGTGTGAAATATTTGTGCAAATAGCCATTACCTAATTGGGCTATATAATTAATAAAGAGTGATGAATATACCCAACCTGTTAAATGGCCATTCTATTGTATGCTTATTGCCCTGAACCATCCTGTAATGACCACTCCTTTCTCTCCTGACTCAGCTCGGCCCATATAATGACCAATTGTCTGCAACCAACCCACAACGTAGCTGTACGTCTCTTCTTCTGTTGTTGGCTCAACTGTGGACAGTTACTTGACCTCATGTTGTTGATGTTGCACCACAGATTTTCATGAACATCTTTCCCTGTAGCTGTTAGGACTGGTATTGTGTCAAATTGTTTATTTCATCAAGTCCTGGGTCTTCTCTACTCTGAAGTACAAGTAACTGGTTTTAACCTATTGCTCTGTATCTCCTGTCATGGTCAGGGCTGGATTTTTCATAAGGCAGAGTAGGCATCTGCCTACAGGTGCACCCTACGGAGGGGCATCTGCCATTGAAAATCTATCTTTTTTTTTTTTTTTTTTTTTAAAGTGGAGTGCCGTGCCGCCCGCTGCATGGTAAGGTCTGTGCCTTCTTCAGCACAGACCTGTAGCTGCTGAGCTCTCCCGGCTCTTTAGTAATACAGAGCGCTGGGAGATGATGTCATCTCCCAGCGCTCTGCATTACTAAAGAGACGACCACGCGGGAGCTCCAGCAGCTACAGGTCTGTGCAGAAGGAGGCACATACAGACCTCTCCTGCCGCTGGATCACCAGGGAGGCAGGAAATGGATGGGGGATGGGGGGTAAGTGAGGCTTAATGTGGAGATGATGGGGGAAATGTGAGGGCAATATGGAGATGATGGGGGCAATGTGGAACTGATGGGGGGCAATGTGAGGGCAATGTGGAACTGATGGGGGGTAATGTGAGGGCAATGTGGAGATGATGGGGGCAATGTGGAGGCGATGGGGGCAATATTGAGATGATATGGCAATGTGAGGTCAATATGGAGATGGGGGTAATGTGGAGATATGGAGCACTGTGGAGATGGCCAATGGGGGGACCTTCAGATTTCTGTGCCTACGGGCTCCTGAGATGTAAATCCAGCCCTGGTCATCGTTCTGTCTTATGTGCCCTGAGCCTCATCCTACCTACACTTCTGGCCCAGAATCAGATCACAGGTGCCCTGTATGATTAACTCATTCCCTCTCTTGCCAAGTATATAATCACAAGGGGTGTGGAGGGTGAAGTTACCAAAGGGTCCAGTATCCAATGGAGACCCTTGGCTGTGCGCAGTCGTGTCACACCTTACAATATATAAGAAATTATAGTTTCTTTTTATAGGTATATCAATGATTTGATTTTCATTTGGAGTGGGAGTGAGACACAGGCTGGGGATTTCATCAGGTATCTGAACTCCAGTGAGTGTGGCCTTATATTTACTTATATGTTAAACAGTGAGTCTATAGAATTTTTGGACTTGATTTTGAAAGGAGATAATGACACTGGAAAAATATTTGTGGATGTATTTAGAAAATCAGCAGTGGGCAATGTGTTACGTGCGGATAGTTGTCATCCCAAACATCTTATTGACAACATTCCGAAAGGCCAATTTATTCGTCTTAAACGAATACGTAGTGATATACAATCATATGATACACAAGCAGATCTTCTTTCTAATAGACTTAGGGAACGCTGACTTCGGGGAAGGGGGAGGGAGGGGGAACTTTAGGAGCGATTATCTCTCAAACCATAAAGGTTTGAGAGATGACACTGGGGGCAATAAGAAAAAACTGGTACATGGCTGGATACAAAGGGCTATTGTAGATGTGGTAGGAGATGCAAGTGCTGTGTATGTGCTATCACATCTAAGGATTTCCATAGTACAGTTACAAATAAGACTTATAAAATTCCTAGTTTTATTAACTGCTCGGCTTCAGGAGTAGTGTATTTAATTGCTTGTAAAGAATGCTTCAAACAGTATGTGGGATGTATGCTACGCCCTTTGAAAGAGAGAATACGGGAAAACCTCAATGCAATAGAAAACCATACCTCCCAACTGTCCCTCTTTAGGAGGGACAGTCCCTCTTTCAGACCCAAATCCCTCTGTCCCTCTTTTCTACCCTTTTGTCCCTCTTTTGAGGAGATCAGAATGAGTAGTGTGTATTACATTGCTCCACAACAATAAAACTCACATAAATGTGTATTTAATCTTTAATATGTGTTTATAAATTAATCTGTGTAAATAAAATACTTTGGTCTTGCTCTAAATAATTTATTCATTTACACAAAGAGGAGCCGGTAGGTCATGAAATAGCCTAAAAATTCTCAGTGATGCTCCGCCCACCAGCCGCACCCCCATAAACACCTGCACCCCCATAAACACCACCTAAAACAAAAGTGTCCCTCTTTGGCCATTTGAAATGTTGGGAGGTATGGAAAACAGTGATACCAGATCACCAGTAGCTAGACATTTTTCAACCCATAATGTTAGTCTGGCTAATTTTGGGTTCCAGGTTATAGAAAAGGTATCCATGAGGCAGTAATAATAAATACGGCGTAGGTAGAAGGGAGATGTTCTGGATACATCATTTGGATACAAGGATCCCAAAAAGACTCAATTTGGTATGGGATTTAAGTATTTTCTACTACATTTTGGATTAACTGTTGACATTTATATTGGAGTGTGCGCCTATAATTATTATATCTTAATTTTTGATTTTCTGCAGTTGTGCCCATGTTTCACCTTTCAATGTTATTTGCTCTATGTGTTTTTAAGAAACATATATATGATAGTGTTTCATAATGAGATACTGCATTATATGGATTAATGTATTGTCCCCATCTGAAATGAGGAATATTTCCTTATTAAGAGTTTTTAAAGCAATCGTGCTTTTATATATTGTGTATATACCTTTAAGTGGGTTGGGTATTTTGGTGAAGGTGCTGTATTTAAACCTCCCATTTTCCCACCTGGGTTACCTATAATTAAGAACTTGTGTGGTCCGAAGCGCGTCAGGGAGTTTTGGGGGTGATCTATCCATTGTTGTCTGTGTGTCGCAATATTTTTCTACTTTCAATAAAGAATTTTTTAAAACACTGCAATACATTCAGAAGTCGAGTGAGGATAGTCTATCATTTTCACTTGCTGAAAGGAGGGTTGGAGATCCTTTATCCAGCACAGACGGATGCAGCTGTGGAGACATGATAGCGGAGCTTATGTGTGAAATAGCAATAGCAATAATGGGGAACAAGTGAGTGAAGATACCAGATTGTTCTAATTTTGATACAATTGTTGCAAGTAGACGGACATTCTAATTTACACCTGAGCGGTTATGTTCTAACTACACCTTACAATAAGCCCAATCTCCTGCCTTGATTGGTGGCTGTTGGCATCATCACACAAGTCACTACCAGCCAGTAAAATAAGAATGTAATTTGTGATCCAACTCCCTTTTTTTTCATTAATCCAGTGGGTGCCCGAAACATTGCAAGTCCTCTCTGGCACTTGAAGTGTTAACTGTCACCATGTGGGTCATGAGTCATGGGGCAGCAGCTCTTTGTTGCGGATAAAACAAATGCATAGTAACACTGTAACATAGTAACATAGTAACACAGCAACATTACATAATAATATAGTAACAAAGTGACACAGTAACATTACATAATCACATAGTAACGTAGTAACAAAGTAACATTACATAATAACATAGTAACATAGTAACAAAGTAACATTACATAATTACATAGTCACATAGTAACACAGTCACGTTGGAACACAGTCACATAGTAACAGTCACGTAGTAACACAGTGACAAAGTAACATTACATAATAACATAATAACATAGCTGATGAGCCTGAAAAAAGACATGCGTCCATCAAGGCCAGCCCATGCCAAAAACACCCCTTTTGATCCAGAGTAAGTCAGAAAATGAAAAAATAAACCATTTTCAATTATGCCCAAATGGGTAAAAAAAGTCCTTGGCGACTCCAAATGGCAGTCAGATATTTCCCTGGATCAACAATCTATCTGCATTGAAGCCATCTGTCATAATTCTCTAAATTGTTCTGTGCTGGATATGTATCTATTGCTTTTTTGAAAGCAGTTACAGTATCTGAAAACAAAGCATCCTGAAGCAAAGAATTCCATAGCTTTACCACCCTTACTGTAAAAAATCCCTGCCAATTACTTTTCTTCTCTGACTTTCCTTGTAATGGGAAGACCTTCTGACATCCTCCAGTGGTGACTCTCACCTTGCAGCTGTGCTAGCATGTCTGCTGTTGTAAGTTACTTTATTCATACAGTTGAAATGGTCACAAAGTGGTGTTGGTATAACATTCCATAGACAAATGCAGTCAGTGACTCACCTCTCCTACAGAACGCGGCGGGTTAATTTCTTGCTTTCTACGACTGAGGTAAGGCACTGACTACAGTTCTCTCTAGAATGTGATATAATGACTTTGGACAGTCTGAGCTCTATGTTATGAGTGGGTGTACTCTGTACCTATATCTGACCGGAAGTGACTCAGCAGTTTCTATCACAGTCTATGGAGAATTATATGTCTCTGACTTTTCTGACATTCCTCTCCATTAGAATCTAACAGGAAATCTAATTAGAATTTGACCACTAGAGGGCACTGCTAATGTTAAAAAACATGGGTTTAAACTGTAATAACTCTGGAAATATAAATCTCTGGGCAGTGGGAGTACCCTTATTTTACTCATTAGGAAAATCCCTACAATTTATATTTTTTCATAAGAAAAGTTTACTGCTCCTTTAAGAAAGAGGGTGTCTGATACAAGATATTAGTGGCAGCAACAGCAGAGCCTCTATCTGTGACCCATCACTCGCCTCCAGGGCCCCTCATATTGCCATGGGCCTAGGCTGCCTTTATGGATGATCCACCTCTGCTCACTTGAGAATTCTTAGTTCACTGGCTCCATAGACTAACATAGACTAACCGGACAAGTGATCTCACAGAGGTGTAATCTCTATCCATTTTATCACCTCTTTATCGCTTCTTAGGGCATCTCCCCCATTGTGTTGCTATTCACTGATACCTTTCCAGTGTTCACACTGATTGACTGATTCACCTGTGTTCATGTGAGGAGATCTTGACAACCTGTAGAATTAGGAGGGGAGGAGGTTTGAGTCCTACCTTATCATACAGTTGGTTTCCACCAGATTTGTACCTCTGTAGCTCCCTAAATGACTAAGAGGAACTGGCGTTGTTCTGGGATAAACCATCTGCTCCACATGGGGACAAGTAAAACTACCCTAAACTGCTGTTGATTTATATGGAATGTTTTAACCCCTTGAATGCTAGAGAGGTCTCCAAAGCAATGGGAATTTGTCTTTGTTCTCTATAGTGCAGATGGTATTCAAACTGACAGGAAATGATTAAGCAGTTATTATCACATTCTATGGAGAACCAATTGTCAGTGACTCACCTCTCCCATAGAATGCAACAGAATAACGGTCTGAAATAACTCTGGAAACATGCATCTCCCATCAACAGGAAAATACCTCTAGTGTTTTCCTAGAAAATCCATTCACTGCTTCAGTTTATAGTAAGTGACAAAGACAAATTCCCATTGCTTTGGAGACCTCTCTAGCATTCAAGGGGTTAAAAAATTCCTTATAAATCAATGTAAATTTAGGGTAGTTTTATTTGACCCCATGTGCAGCAGATGGTTTATCCCAGAACAACGCCAGTTCCTCTTAGTCATTTAGGGAGCTACAGAGGTACAAATCTGGTGGAAACCAACTGTATGATAAGGTAGGACTCAAACCTCCTCCCCTCCTAATTCTACAGGTTGTCAAGATCTCCTCACATGAACACAGGTGAATCAGTCAATCAGTGTGAACACTGGAAAGGTATCAGTGAATAGCAACACAATGGGGGAGATGCCCTAAGAAGCGATAAAGAGGTGATAAAATGGATAGAGATTACACCTCTGTGAGATCACTTGTCCGGTTAGTCTATGTTAGTCTATGGAGCCAGTGAACTAAGAATTCTCAAGTGAGCAGAGGTGGATCATCCATAAAGGCAGCCTAGGCCCATGGCAATATGAGGGGCCCTGGAGGCAAGTGATGGGTCACAGATAGAGGCTCTGCTGTTGCTGCTGCTAATATCTTGTATCGGACGCCCTCTTTCTTAAGAGACGAACATCATCCAGTTGATTCAACTTCCATAAGAGCCACAATACCAGCACCTGCTAGCAGCACTCTGTGTCAGAAGCACCAGATCAAGAGATGCATATCACTATTATTAGGATTTGGGGCTCAACATAAGGTGGATGATAGTTCCGCTTTAATAATTATGAACAAATAATCTAACATATTTTGCATGTAAAAAACCTACTAGAGTGACTTTAGTAAATTTGGCCATTTGATTTGCTGTATCTACATTTCTCTATCATGCTGGTTCTACGCTAATGCTTTTTTTTAAAGATAATTTTATGAAAGTTTAAGGTTTTTCTCTAATAGGTCTACACAACACATCATTCAGTTTTTCACGTCTATGGGACACTTCCTTCTCCGAATCGTAGATGAGTTTTTGAGGAATGCGTATGGCGAAGCAATCAATCAAGTTGGAAGTGAAGCTTCCATTGAAAAGGGCTTAGCTGACCCGGTGCAATCAGTACGTGGATGGTTAGAGATCCTGTCACTAAACAGGATTGCTTGTTCTATAGAAGAAGTCATGACCTGGCTTTAAAAGAAAACTATTTATATGTAAATAATGTATTTTTTCGGTTCGGTGCGTGCTTGGGTTTTATTTTAATTTATCTAGTGAAAAAGATCTGACATTAATGAACTTGAATAGAATTTCATAAGGAATCAGTCTGCATGGTGATGAGATTCTATTCTCAAACGTTCCTACAGATTATTGTAAATAAAATGTGCTGCAAATGTATCTAGCATCTGAAGTGTTCAAAGAAAAGTACATACACATATGTAAAAATGCATGTGTTTGTTGCATTCGCAACAGAATACCACCTCTGTTGAGAATGCGTTTTTTAAAAAAAGTCAGACTCAAATTGTTAGCAACAGTGCCAACTAATGTAGAAAGGACTCACTGTTATTTTAAAATACCCTCTATGGGGGGCAGTTGCACTAAGAGACAATGTCATGGGGATGTGTGATGTGTGGCAAGCAATTTTTTTTTTTTTCTAATTCGGATGATCCTAATTTCGGACCGGGCCTATTCGATTCGGACGAAATTCTGATCCTTTCCGAATTATTCGGACGAATTTAACATGGGTTAAATTATAGCAGTGCGCCTCCGTGCACGCTGCTATCATTCTTTGCAGACAGGGTGTGCATTTAGAAAAAGATCCATCCCAAAAACGGACATTGTCGTACATTGCCAGTCTGTGCATGTCACCTCTACTCCAGCATGGGATGCCAGTCACAATGCAAACGTCGAACATCGAGAACCCATGCCTGTCATTCAATCTAGCATATGTTCGAACATCGAAACCCGATGCCTGTCCTTCAATATAGCATATGCTCGAACATCGAAAACCCATGCCTGTCACATCCTACTCAACATAAGTGGTCGACTCGAACATGGACAAACTACATGTCACATTCTATGTTAGTACATGGGTAAAGATTAAGGTTTCATTTTCTGGTACCAGCCTCCTACCCTACTGTCCCTCTTTAGTACCCAAATTCCTCTCTCTCGTTTTCCTATCCTGATTTCCCCTCATATCAGATAACTCTATGTGTATATACATTGTAGAGTTTCATACTACATCAAGAATAAACATCAATGATTGTAATGTGATAGGTGTAATGTGTTAAAAAGAAAAATTGAGACATTCTGTTGTGAACAAACTGCAACACAGGAGAGAAATAAAAAAAAATGCTTGACATCTTTACTGAAGAGGGGTCCACAGCATTGTCTTAGTATAGCAATATCACCATTTTCCGTGAGTGTGCAATACAGGGCTCTACGGTAATTGCTGGGCATTTCCCAATGTCATAATCAGGGGATGATGGGAGTTGTATTCTAACTACTGTTAGGAAACACATAAGTGATGCACATTCATCTCCCACCTAGAAATTATTTACACACGAGGCAACTCCCCCAAGTAATACCTAGCCCTTTTCCAAATGAAAGGACTTCCAGAAAGGCTTCAGATCTCTTAGTGACTCACCTGTTATTGCCAGTCAGCGGGACCTGGAGAGTAGGAGGGGGTGATGCTATGGCTGCAGATTAAGTCTGGCACGGTGCTCTTAGTTGGTCACTCGTCACAATGTTGAAGCTCAGCCCGGCCAGCACCTTCTGGGTGGAGACACCTCACAGCAATCCTGTTCAGGACACATCATGCACTGTTGTGCACTCATACTAGGGATCCCAAATGTTTAGACTCATTTTGTACAGGGGCACCCTCCTGTATTTGTAAAACCTCTCTAGCAAATCTGGGATGGTAGACCAATTTACTGAAGTCTTGACTTTAGGTGGGCGATAAACAATACAAAATAGGCATAATGTTTCACTATCACATAATTCACGTCACTGAAGCAGCCAGCAGGCATCGCCACTGAGTGAGCATAGGGCTGCCCGGCTGCTGACAATCACACTGATGGGACACCCTGCAACACAGAACTGGCGGAAGAGCACAAAATAAACATGCTATGGGACGGCAAATTGCCGCCCCTGTCAAAGTGCCGCCTGGGTCCATGGACCCACTGGGACCCATGTAAGGGCCGGCTCTGTATTCGAACAAATACCTAATATTTTTTTATATTTTGCACAGGAACAAATATTACTTGCTCTTGCAGTGGCAATAACTGGAACTAATGCTGGCTGCCTACCTATGCCTAGCCTAATGCTACCTGCCTGCCTACACAACAACTGGACACTCTCTAATCTCTTCTCTCTCTGAGCTCCAACAACGCAATGAGGAAATGCAGGCTGTCTGTCTGTGTGACTGTGTCATTAGTCCAACCCCCATCATGAAATGAAGAAGGCTATTCGAATACAGACAAAAGAGGGAAGTAGTGCATGAAACGGAGAATGGAATTGGACTAGAGACATGGAGGGAAAATTATGGAGGGAAAGTAATTGAGCGCGCACAGGAAGTACAAAAAAGTTCTGGTCAAAAGTAGTCAAAACTTTTGGAAATGTGTCGATTGCCGAAACTTCCTAAAGTTTCGACGAATTTCGGACCTGGGCTGTTCGGAGTCGGATCATTTTTTCCGAATGACCCTTGAGTTTCGGATTGGCCGAATGTCTCCGAATGACCCCATTTTCGACAAAATCCGAATGTCTCCGAATGAATTCGCACATGACTAAATGTAACACAGGACCTGCAAGGCAATCTGTTATCCTGCATTTCTGTACTGACGGAACCAGATGAGTGGGCTAGCCACCAGTCAGCTGATTCAGGTATACAGAGGGCCTGCAAGGCACTCTGTTAACCTGCATTTCTCTACTGACTGAACCAGTGGAGTGGGCTAGCCACCAATCAGCTGCTTCAGGTATACACAGGGCCTGCAAGGCACTCTGTTAACCTGCATTTCTCTACTGACGGAACCAGATGAGTGGGCTAGCCACCAGTCAGCTGATTCAGGTAAACACAGGACCTGCAAGGCACTCTGTTAACCTGCATTTCTGTACTGACGGAACCAGAGGAGTGGGCTAGCCACCAGTCAGCTGATTCAGGTATACACGGTACCTGCAAGGCAATCTGTTACCCTGCATTTCTGTACTGATGGAACCAGATGAGTGGGCTAGACACCATTCAGCTGATTCAGGTAAACGCAGGACATACAAGGCATGCTGTTAACCTGTATTTCCATATGCAAATGTGCCATTGTTGAAGTGTTTAGGGTAAAATAATAAACCTGCCAAAGGCACAACAGATTCATGATGATGTCTTCTGATTCACAGTGATATGATGGTGAAGACATCTCAGTGTATGCTGATGATATGGCATTGACACAAATTTGCAATTATATCTCCAACCTGGGCCCTTACCTCCCTTTAGTGCATCTCCCCCATAGAGTCCCACAGTATGGCTCTCCATAGGAAGAGTATCACCTGGTGTCCACAGTAGAAAATTGCAGTTTAGGCTAAAAAAAAAATATAGGTTTCTGTTACAATAGTTTTTGAAAATCTCCCAGCAGTGAGAGCTACTTTTTACTTGGCAGCAAAAGTCCTATAACATATACATTTTCATAAGAAAGGTTTTCTGTCCCTTTAAGTGAAATGTTGCCTTTTTATCTGAAATTAAATCAAAGTGCCACTGTATAGTGCCAAATCAGTCTTTATAGTCATCTTAACCTCCTGTTGCCGCTACATTTAATAAGGGCAATATGTGCAAACAAAGTGGAGAAATTCTCAAGCACAACAATTGCACCGTAGGGGAAATCTAAAAATCCCCAAAATTCTCATTGATTGAAACTGGGATTTTAACTGTTTTAAATGTTAGAGAGGTGGAGACCTGTCTAGCATGCAAGGGGTTAAAAAATCACCATTTAAAAATCAATGGAGATGTTTAGTTCTCTCTTACAGTGCAATTGCTTTGCCCCAAACCAATTGCCCCAAAGCAATTGCTTTGCCTCCTCTCTTCCATTGCACATATGTTCCTTAATCTATTTTATCATTTATCAATTTATAACAATGAAGATTCTGCATTATTTGCTTAAAGCGAGTGATTTTTTTTTAAATTAAAGGGATAGTAACACTTAATATGTAAGAAAAATATATATATTTATAGGGTTTGCCATCATGATTAAAACAAGGGCCTCCCAGTGCTGACAGGTTCTTTATTAAAAAGTTATTGCAGCTCAAACTGGAACTTTTTTAGGTACAGTATCTCAATGGCCTGAAATTGTACAGTGGCGCTGTTGCTACACCATCCTATGGACAACTCTGGTCATTTGACCATAAACCTCCATAAGATGGTGTAACAACAGCACCACTGTACAATTTCAGGCCATTGAGATACTGCACCTTAAAAAAAGCAAGTTTGAGCTCAATAACTTTTGAATAAAACACCCCTCAGCAATGGGAGTACCGATGTTTTACTCTGGAGCATAAACCTTCAATATCTATCTGCACATATTAAATGTTACTATCCCTTTAATACATTTTCTCTTGGTTTGTTTACGTTTATGAGATTTAGGTAAGATTTGTAGCAAGTAATGTAATGATAAGATAGGAAGTGCCTGCACGGCCTTAAATAGCATCCTACATGAACCTAAACTCAAAAATAAGTTTTATTCCTAAAAAATGGTATAATACAACGTGTAGGCAACTTGTAAAACTCTTTCAAAATCATCAGTTATTGTTAAGCAATAGTGTCGCTTTAAGGATAATTTGTTCTGACTGGGAAGATTAAAGGAGCAGTAAACTTTTTTTTATTATGAAATCCTATATATTATAAAGCTTTTCCTGCTGAGTAAAACAAGGCCATTCCCACAGCTGTCAGTTGTTTTATTCAAAAGTTATAACAGTTCAAATAATCAGGAAGTGAATTACAGTGTTATTACTTCCTGATAGGTCTAACTGACAGGAAGTGACTCAGCAGTGTCTATCACATTCTGTGGAGAACTGTATGTCACTGACTTTCCTCTCCATTAGAGTGTAATCGAATAACTAATTGGAATTTGACCACGAGAGGGTACTGCTAATATAAATATGCATCTCTCGACAGTGGGAGTACTCTTATTTTATTCAACTAGAAAAGCCCTGCAAAATATATATACATATATATATATATATATATATATGTGTGTACAAAAACAAAAAAAGAAGAAAGCTCGGAGCGCTAACTCATCATGAAATATCCATATAATAAATATAAATAACATATAAATATAAAGATGAAAGATATAGATAGCAGCAAGAAATGAGAGGGTTCTCCAGTCCCCCTGACTTTAGGCCTAAACCCAAACGTGAAAAGACATACAAACAAACAACCAAATCTGCGCTACTCTATATGCTGTGAATAATGTGTGCCCTGTAATGGGTATATATAATAACCCTTAGTAAATCTAAGTAAAATAAGTGAGAGTTTCGTCCCACAAATTGGCCAATCTGTGTGTAAGCTTACCACCACGCCAAGGTATCTCACTTTATGGTAAATCCTACTATAATACACCTACAAATACTATCTAAATTTTTAAATCCCTGAAGAAAGATGTTATTTTGAAACGCATCGGAGGGGACCCTTTAAATGGTATTTTGATGTTTTTATTATTATTTGTGGGTCCCAGTGTAGTGCAATTAACATAGTTCTCTATGTAATCACACAATCATCTACGCCTTTTTTTTTATTTTATTGTATGTCTGCTGTTTTTAATTGCACTACACTGGGACCCACAAATAATAATAAAAACATCAAAATATCATTTAAAGGGTCCCCTCCGACGCGTTTCAAAATAACATCTTTCTTCAAGTATTTTTAATTTAGATAGTATTTGTAGGTGTATTAGAGTAGGACTTACCATAAAGTGAGATACCTTGGCGTGGTTGGTAAGCTTACACACAGATTGGCCAATTGGTGTCCGCGCGCCGTCCTGCCTGTCGCCCACGGAAGAGAGGAGAAATCTAATATATAGGTAATTATTCTGGTGAGTAGCACTACTAAGCAGTTAGTCGCCAGATGGGGACTTAGTGAAGGTAAACATTGTGTGGGGTGGTAGTTCCCCTTTAACAGTGTAAATAAGAACTGATAAATTACACTGACTTACCAAACATTGTTCAGAATGGAACGATAGCTTAGAACAAAAGCAAATCTGAAGAAAGAAGGAGAAAAATAAGCAGGAGAAAAAGAAAACCAATAAAGTAAAAAAATATTTAAAAAAATCTGAGTGAACGATCCCAGGGCCCAGCAATCTGATATACATAAAAATACATTCAAGGTCAATACAAAGAACTATCCAATGAATTATTTAAGCAAAGAGCTGAGCAAAGAACAAGAGGTCATCCATTAAGACTAGAGGAAAGGCACTTATGACTAAAACAAAGGTAGGGATTCTTTACAGTAAGAGTGGTAAATCTATGGAATTCTTTGCCTCATGATTGCACTTGCAGATAATGCAACTGATTTCAAAAAAGCAATGGATGCCTATCTAGCACAGAACAATATTGACAGTTATGACAGACGGCTTCAATGCAGATAGGTTGTTGATCCAGGGAAATATCTGACTGCCATTTGGAGTCACAAAGGAATTTTTTTACCCACTTGGGGCTAAATTGGAAATGACTTCAGGGTTGTTGTTTTTTTTTTGCTTCCTCTAGCAGGAGTGTTTTTGGAATGGGCTGGACTTGATGGACGCATGTCTTTTTTCAGCCTCATCAACTATGTTACTATGATATGTGATAAAGAAAGATGGAGGAGCGCTGTGCCTATGTCTGCACCTAATTTCAGCCTCCATCTTAGTGAAGAATTCAAGGGTCTACCAATAATTTAATGACAATGTGAAAAGCTATTACCATAGAGTCTCTAAAGTAGCACCAAGGGATCCACACATCCATATGTATATATAAATTGCCTGTCTCCATCTATCGCAATCCAGGTCCCGTATCTGATGTGCGCTGGCCAGTTCGTGCATATGTTATGCCAAATCGTGGCTCTTCCGGGTTGCATACGTCACGCGTCACAATGTCAGGACGTTTCTAGGCATATTTAAGCCAGTGCAGCCTGTATTCTGGAGCTCTCTTGTCCGGCTCTTTATCTGGTTTGTTGCTTCAGCTTGTTCTTTGTTTCTATGTGATCCTCCGGTTTGACCCTTGCTTTGCCTAACAATTTTTGCTCTAGAATTCTGCCATCCCGTGATCTTGGCCTGCTTATGGTTCTGCCTGACCCTGACCTCTTGGCCTCCCTTACCGCACCAGCGCCTGATCTAGGCTTGTCTCTGACCATTCGTTTTTTGGTTTCTCCTGTGGTTCTGTCGCTTCAGTGTTTTCTTAGTAGGGTCCTTCCTTCTCATCCAAATCATACTAGCTTTTTGCTGACCTCTATGCTTTTCATTCTTCACAGAGAGAGTTCTCAAGAAGCTGACACCATCCCATCAGTCATACTAATCTCTTCTAGTTTCTACACTCTCCCATATCAGCTGTCTAATGAAGGTGTGGTTGGCCTTTTTCAGTATACTGGAAGCAAGGCCTTAGGTGAACTCCATAACTAGCTCAATAATTTGCATTGCATCTTAGAGAGAATTAATGCTTTAGAGAAATTGAAAAACAAGAATATTTGTGGGTTAGGCTGAATATTTAAGTTCAGCTACACAAAACGGATTCCACAGCACTGTACAATACAGAATAGACAGACAAATATATTAAATAGTACAAGTCAAATATGGAGAACAAAAGGATGAGAAGGTCCTGAGATCTTACAGTCTAGAGGAAGGTAGGTTGGACAAAGAAGATGTAAGTGCTATTGGGTGCAAGTGCCTCCTGTGACATGAACTGCCGGACAGTGGGTGGGAGAGAGAAGTGTTATTGAATGCAGAGGTCCAGGGAAGGCATGGTTCTTGGTGATAATGTTTATGGAGGTAGTTGATGGGCTTCCCTGAAGAGGTGAGTTTTCAGGAAGCACCTGAATACATGAAGGCTGGGTGTGAATAAGAGAACTCATCCACCACAAATTCAACATTGAACCAGACTCATTATGGCAGTGCCCGCACAGGAGGGAAGCATTTGGAAAGATCCTAATTCATTTTTGGGAGATGTTGGGTAAATGATTTAAATAAATATGTTAAGTAGATTTTTTTTTAAATTGAGCAGTAAATACATTACAGGATGGTGCTTTCTTTAAAGCTTGTAAACGTGAACCAGTAGACCCATGGAATACCGGAATGTCCCGCTGGGCTTCTCTCTCTGTGATGTGGCTAAAAAGGGGTAGCCGAGCCGGTCCAAGTCCTGAAGATTTGAGAAATGCGAGTCAAAGGGGACTCTTTAGATCATTCCTAGAAGAAGACACACAAACAAGTTGTTGTAGTCCAAGAACACTGTGTGTATACTTTATTGGTACTGGACAAGGTTTATAAAGCAAGAAACAGAATTTTAAGCAGCTCTTACTTCAGACTCCAAATCAAACTTACAGTCCAGACGTAATGTGTTTGATAAGCAACTGTGTGAATGTGTAAACCTATCTCTGATAAGGTAAATAGTTCATCCAGACATTGTGGAAACCAAGTATGCCTGCTCTCGAAATCTCTCTCCAGATTCAAATAAATGCATCGCAATCAGCAAAAATGAGCCAGCACCGCCATGGTTAATTATACCACTTGACACCAGTAATATAAAATCATTCATCAACTTTATTGTAGAAAAATATCAGTAAAAACACCTTACATCATTACAACCCATGTTTGGAGGTAGGAGAAACTTCTATATGGGCGCCAGTCAGATGTTGTGGACCTCCAACTTTGATCAACGCATTTCACGCATATAGCACTTACTCATGATCAAGGCAATAAAGTTGATGAATGATTTTATATTACCGGAGTCAAGTGGTATAATTAACCATGGTGGTGCTGGCTCATTTTTGTTGATTGTCTTGGTTTATAAAGCCACATTACCAGGGGGATGGGGAATGTGACGTGCAATAGGACAATAGGATAGGAACAAATTAATACAATTAACGCATAGCACAATGGATGCAGGTTATACAGACAACAACACTCATCTCATCACACAGACAACAATGGTGACTATACAAAAGTGGTAAAGGGATTAGGGAAGTAATACATAGTCAAACATGGACTAAACAGTGATACACATACCACTGGAGTCAATAAGGTGACAATACACAGATACCACAATTTAACCCCTACAGGTCCATGTAAAACTGTAGTCCAAATAATTTTCTTAAAGGGATAGTAATACTTAGTTCTATCTTTATTTTATTTTGTAGGCATTAAAAAAACATGAAGAACGATATAAGTCTTATCTCTCAAACCTTTATGGTTTGAGAGATATTCACAAGCAAAGTTTCCCCTCCTGCCCCTTTTACCTGGTTTAAGCCATCTCTTCTCAGATGTGGAATCCAGTCCATAGACCAGACAGATAACAGCAGGGGACAATCTTCTTACTATGAGAACAATGAAAGCCCTGCCCCCCTTGACAAGGATTTCAGGTTTTTCCCCTTATCTTAATTGAAGATTGTCCCTCTCTGCAGTCTACCTGCGCACCTCCCTTCTGATTTGGCTGAGCAGTGTTACATCAGTAAAAGGGGTGGGAGGGGGATACTTTATCATTGAATTACTCTTGAACTACAACTCTGACAGAATTGAAATAACACTCTCCAAAGTCCAAATACTATGATGATTAATTAGAGCTGCTTTTATTATGAAACATTACTATACCTTTAAAACAGGGCTCCAGCATCTGTTACATGTATTAGCAGGTGCACTCGTGATGAACAATAGGTCTTTTACATGGCTCTAGCAATGCCCACTCAATATTAGAAAGAACATTGGGGGAGATTTATAAAACTGGAGTTATAAAGAAAGTGTCTGTAAAATTGTTGCGGAGCGACATAAGTATAGGTATAAACGTTTAGCAACATTTTCACTAAGTGCTAACTCCAGTCCGTTGACTTTGAAAAGTGGAGTAGAAATGGTCTTGTCCACATAAGAATTGGGTTGCAATGCATTTATAAGGAAATGTATTATTTACGCCATCCAAAAAAAGATTTTAGTGATTAAAACTAAACCCCTTAAAGAGGAACTAGCACCAGTGTTAAAATTTGGCCCAAATAAATACCCATCTGTCGACTAGCTGCTCAGTAGCGCTGGTCACCAGAAATATTACCTGGTTATTGAGAATTATACACTGTTCCCGGAATGACAGGCAGGAAAGTGCGCAGACATCTTTCCATAGTGATGCCTGTGCACCTGCACGGTCAGTCCCTTTTGGAACCAAACAGCTCCTAGCAACGCCTCCTAGAGCCGGCTGGGACTGACAGCGCAGGTGCACAGACATCACTATGGAAAGATGTCTGCGCTGTTTCCTGCCTGTCAGTCCAGGAATAGTGTTTAATTGTAAATAACCAGGTAATAATTCTGGTGACTAGCGCTATTGATCAGCTAGACGACAGATGGGTATTTTTTTGGGCCAAATTTTAACAGGGGTGCTAGTTCTGCTTTAAGGACCAGGTGATGTGCTATGAACGTCATGGTGTTTATACCCTTAAGGACCGGTGATGATTATATCACATCACATACATTTTACTTACAGCTCTCCTGTGGGAGCACGGTAACTAAAAACAGGGTCTGAATTTGAACGCCCCAAGACAGGAGCGACCTCTCTCAGATCCCAACGCGGTGAACCAGTACTCGGAATAGGTCACATGTATCGAGTCGTAAAGGATCAAATCGGTCCTTTAGGGATGTTAACTTCCCTGGACTGCTGGTACTTAAAGGGATAGTAATACTTCATTTTATCTTTATTTTATTTTGTAGGCATTAAAAAAAACATGAAGAACGATATAAGTCTTATCTCTCAAACCTTTATGGTTTGAGAGATATTCACAAGCAAAGTTTCCCCCTCCCGCCCCTTTTACCTAGTGTAAGCCATCTCTTCTCAGATGTGGAATGCAGTCCATAGACCAGACAGATAACAGCAGGGGACAATCTTCTTCCTATCAGAACAATGAAAGCCCTGCCCCCCTTGACAAGTTTTTCAGGTTTTTCCCTTATCTTAATTGAAGATTGTCCCTCTCTGCGATCCATCCGGACAGTCTTGCTTCTCTGAGGTGAGCAGTGTTACACTAGGTAAAAGGGGCGGGAGGGGGATACTTTATCATTGAATTACTCTTGAACTACAACTCTGACAGAATTGAAATAACACTCTCCAAAGTCCAAATACTATGATGATTAATTAGAGCTGCTTTTATTATGAAACATTACTATCCCTTTAAGGGGTTAAAGCCAGGTATAACCTGTTCCTAATGAAGAAATGTAGGGATCGTTATGTATGTGAAAAATTATTGTCAGCTGTGAATTTTTTGTACATTTTCTCAGAATATTATTAGACATATTTCTAAACTTGACCACTTTTTTTTTATAAATATGACCCATTGTTGTCCATTTTAGTGACAATTATTAAACATAAACTAAGAAGGTTTTTATACATCTCTAGTCCTATCCATGAGTTTATAGTGTGAGCTCTCTCTATGTCTTATCCAGTATCACTAGTGATTCTAAACATAGTAGATGTAACTTACTGCTCTATGAAAGGACACGTCAGTCTGTTAAACAAATGAAGATATTTTTTTCAAAGGGAAAGCTCCCCTTTAAACTGGGCACTCAGTGTACATATGCTGTTCTCAACATTTGTTAGATTTTCTACATTTATACTGAATGGATCCAGAGAAAAGCCAGTAAGAATCCCTGTGAATTCACTGCCAATTTTGTCTCAAAAGGGAAAAAAAAAAATCCTTGACTCCAGGTTGGCAGGCAAATCCCACCCTGAATCATTCTCACTAATCTATTTACACTTGAATTAATTACTATCAACATATCTGTACAAAGATCCGGTCCTCTGTATAGCTACACAGAACAGACACTAATACCAATGTGACAAAACTCTTGGATGCCAGAGCCCCCCACCTCCCAACATGCATTGTAAAGCAATGACCTACAATCATATCTAGCATCTCAAGTCTTAATGTGCAGCAGGAGTTACCTGCAGGGGAAAGGGGTGCGATTATGTTGGGTGGGCAGTGTCCAGGGGAGCACATCTGATCCAGGATTCAGTACATTATAGTCACACATTTCTGAAAATATTTTTGAAATAGGGGGCCCAAAAATGTTTGCACCAAGATCCACCAGTGAGTAGTTCCACCACTGGTGCGGGATTAGTCTATTTTTGGTCCTCCAGCTGTTGGAGACTATATAACTCCCATCACTGGTCGGTTGAGGATGATGGGAGTTGTAGGCCCCAAAAGCTGCACATCCAAAGACTCACATACCCTGGCATAACATGCTAAGGAATCTGTGGCTTATTTACCTGTGGTATTAGGCCAGAGGAAGGTAAAATACGGCCTGTGGATTCAGTTTCCCAGGCCATCAGATCGGTCCGGCATTACACATACAGCAGCTCTGCATGACAGGGAAATATCAATTCTGCATTTACTCTGCAAAGCAATAGTAGAATTGTAACACAGTAACACAGTTGATGAGGCTGAAAAAAGACATGCGTCCATCAAGTCCAGCCCATGCCAAAAACACCCCTGTTGATCCAGAGGAAGGCAAAAAAAAAAAAAAAAAAAAAAGCCCTCTGGAAGAATTTCCAATTAAGCCCCAAGTGGGTATAAAAAAATCCTTCCTGACTCCAAATGGCAGTCAGATATTTCCCTGGATCAACATCCTATCTGCACTGAAATAAACTGTCATAATTTTCAATATTGTTCTGAGCTAGATAGACATCCATTGCTTTTTTGAAAGCAGATGCATAATCTGCAAGTACAGCACCCAGAGTCAAAGAATTCCATAGCTTTACCACCCTTACTGTAAATAACCCCTGCCTTTGTTTTAGTCGAAAGCACCTTTCCTCTGGTCTTAATGGATGACCTCTTGTTCTTAGCTCAGCTCTTTGTGTAAATAATTCATTGGCTAGTTCTTTGTAATGCAATACTGATACATTGTATCACATATGGAACCAATGTCAATTCTCATTGATTTTCTGGGGGCTGTTAACTCATTGAGTGCTAGAGAGGTCTCCAAGCATTGCAGAGCCCCCTCTAGCATTCATAAAGGCTGCTGTTTGGCACCCCGAAATGCTGAACAATAAAATCTGACTTTAATTCATCTTGAAGACTTGAGTGTGCTTATGTTTTTTCATAATAGCAAAGAAACATAGAACCATAGAATCTGACGGCAGATAAGAACCATTTGTCCCATCTAGTCTGACCATTTTTCTACTGTAAAAATCTCAGATCTTTTTTGGTCCTTGGTCTTGTTGTTCAGAACAGCCTTATGCTTATCCCATGCATGCTTACATTCTGTCACTGTATTAACTTCTACCACTACTGATGGTAGGCTATTCCACTTATCTACTACCCTCTCAGTGAAGTAAAAATCTCTTATTTAATATCTCCTAAAGAGGGACACTTGGGCAGTATGGACCCCTAATATCTTCTAAAGAGTGACATTTGGGAGGTATGGACCCCTAATATCTCCTAAAGAGGGACACTTGGGAGGTATGTACCCCTAATATCTCCTAAAGAGGGACACTCAGGAGGTATGGACCCCTAATATCTCCTAAAGAGGGACACTTGGGCAGTATGGGGACATTGCTGAACACCTGCAGATCCAGCAATTTACTTCATCTGTGTTAATTCAGAGAAAAATAATAATTTAATGTTGGAAATATTTGGTTTTCAGCAATAAAAATTTGCATTATCGCAAATGATGCAGCGTGGCTTCTACTGAGTTACCTTTTGTACGAAAAATGAATTCATTATGAAGCAAACCAGTTGTATCATAGGGAGCACAGAAAATGTCCCCAAATCTCTATTGATTAAAATGTACATTTATCCCATTGAGTGTTAAAGAGATGCAACCAATGGATCGATAAAAGCATCCACGCCATTGGATACCCCACTGTCACTCAAAGGGTTATTAAATGAATGCGGAATATTATTGGTAAAGTTCGTTTGATGCAGAATTGTTCCTCTTTCCCTTTGTACATCAGTCTCAATATTTGTACTGAGAATATAGGATATGGAGGAGAAAAGTGCAAGTGGGTTGCTAGGATACTAATCTAGGGTATTCATATGAGAGGAGGGTGACGGTGCTTTAAACACAGAACTGAACAAAGGATCCCCGCCACAAAAGGATTCAGGAAATCTTTCCGCAAACAATTTTAAAACATTACCATGTTCGATGTAAATTCACATTAAAAAAGAACCAAAAAAAGATGAGATTTGGATTTAACCTCTTGAATAGCAGAGACATCACCAATGCATTGTATCTGATGTACAAAGGGGAATGGGAGAATTACACTGCAAACCTTTTGCACTATGAGAACAAAAAACATTCACATTTATTTAAATTGGATTTTAAAGAGATAATAATGTTTCACAAAAACAGAAGCTTCAATTAATCTTCATAGTATTTCGGCCATAGAAAGTGTTATTTGAATACTGTCAGAGTTGTAGTACAAGAGTAATTAAATGATAAAGTATCCCCCTCCCGTCCCTTTTACCTAGTGTAAGACACCTCCCCTCAGATGTGGAATTTGGTCACTTGACCGGACAGGTCGCAGCAAGGGACAATCTTCTTACTGTGATCATAAGGAAAACCCTACCTCCTTAACAGGTTTTTCCTTATGATCACTGAAGATTGTCCCTCTCTGTTATCCATCCGGACAGTCTTGCTGCTCTGAGGTGAGCAGTGTTACATCAGTAAAAGGGGGGGGGGATACTTTATCATTCAATTACTCTTGAACTACAGCTTTAACATTATTGATATAACACTCTCCATGGCCCAAATACTATGCAGATTAATTGGTACTGCTTTTATTGTGAAACATTACTATCCCTTTCATTGTTCTCATAGGAAGAAGATTGTCCCCTTCTGTTATCTGTCTGGTGTATGGACTGGATTCCACATCTGAGAAGAGATGGCTTACACTAGGTAAAAGGGACGGGAGGGGAAACTTTGCTTGTGAATATCTCTCAAACAATAAAGGTTTGAAAGATAAGACATATCATTCTTCATGTTTTTTTAATGCCTACAAAATAAAATAAAGATAAAATGAAGTATTACTATCCCTTTAAGGACCCATGACAGTCCTGGCACGTCATAGGTTGGTGTGCGATAAGGACTCATGACGTACAAGGACCGTCATCGATTTCAGGGCTTCCCATGTGGCTGCTCACCATTCAGGGAGCCCTGATTCGGACCGCATGAAAAAATGGTCCGTGGTCCTTAAGATCCAGTCATGTGCGTGCACAGCCATTCCTTAAGAGGTTAACAACTTGATTGCTGGAGTGGTCTCAAACGCATTGCATTACGTGTAGGAATGGTGATTAGTGTTGAGCGAGCATGCTCGGCCGATGCTCGGATCGGCTCGAGCATCGCTCTGCTCGGCACATGGCGGTACTCGTACGAGTACCGCATGTGCTCGCCCGCCATGTTCGGGTCTCCTCCCCGCACGTTTTGCGGCTGCTGCGCAGCCAATAAACGTGCAGGGAGGCTCTGACATCGGTGTAATGCCAGCAGCCATGTTGGCTGCTGGCATTACACTGATTGGCTGGCCAGAACCCGTGGTCAGGTGCTGTATAGCACCTGACCAGCGAGTTCGGCTCAGTCTGAGCCAGGGAGAGCTGAGGATAGGAAGGGAAAGGCAGTGTAGGGAGGAAAAAAACAAAAATTGTGAAAAAAAAAGAACCAAAAGTCCTTTTTAGGACTACTGTGTGTGGGGGCAGCAGGTTATTTGGTGTGGGGGGAAAAAAACAAAAAAAAAAAAAAAAAAATATATATATTCTGTTTAGTGTGCAAAGTTGCAGATTAGAGCACATTCTGTTTAGTGTGCACAGTTGCAGATTAGAGCACATTCTGTTTAGTGTGCAAAGTTGCAGATTAGAGCACATTCTGTTTAGTGTGCAAAGTTGCAGATTAGAGCACATTCTGTTTAGTGTGCAAAGTTGCAGATTAGAGCACATTCTGTTAAGTCTTCAAACTAAAATATCAAAGTCACGTATTCCATTCAGTGTGCGTCGCCGCAGTTTAGCAGCACATTCTGAGTACTGTGCAGAGTTGCAGAATAGGAAGAAATACTGTTAAGTCTTCAAACTCAAATATCAAAGTCACATATTCCATTCAGTGTGCTTCGCCGCAGTTTAGCAGCACATTCTGTGTACTGTGCAGAGTTGCAGAATAGGAAGAAATACTGTTAAGTCTTCAAACTCAAATATCAAAGTCACATATTCCATTCAGTGTGCTTCGCCGCAGTTTAGCAGCACATTCTGTGTACTGTGCAGAGTTGCAGAATAGGAAGAAATACTGTTAAGTCTTCAAACTAAAATATCAAAGTCACATATTCCATTCAGTGTGCTTCGCCGCAGTGTAGCAGCACATTCTGTGTACTGTGCAGAGTTGCAGAATAGGAAGAAATACTGTTAAGTCTTCAAACTCAAATATCAAAGTCACATATTCCATTCAGTGTGCTTCGCCGCAGTTTAGCAGCACATTCTGTGTACTGTGCAGAGTTGCAGAATAGGAAGAAATACTGTTAAGTCTTCAAACTAAAATATCAAAGTCACATATTCCATTCAGTGTGCTTCGCCGCAGTGTAGCAGCACATTCTGTGTACTGTGCAGAGTTGCAGAATAGGAAGAAATACTGTTAAGTCTTCAAACTCAAATATCAAAGTCACATATTCCATTCAGTGTGCTTCGCCGCAGTTTAGCAGCACATTCTGTGTACTGTGCAGAGTTGCAGAATAGGAAGAAATACTGTTAAGTTTTCAAACTCAAATATTAAAGTCACATATTCCATTCAGTGTGTTTCAACGCCGTTTAACAGCCTATTCTGTGTACTCTACAGAGTTGCAGAATAGTAAGAAATACTGTTAATTTTTCAAACTCAAATATCAAAGTCACATATTCCATTCAGTGTCTTTCACCGCCGTTTAACAGCCTATTCTGTGTACTCTGTACAGTTGCAGAATTATAAGAAATACTGTTAAGTTTTCAAACTCAAATATTAAAGTCACATATTCCATTCAGTGTCTTTCACCGCCGTTTAACAGCCTATTCTGTGTACTCTGTACAGTTCCAGAATTATAAGAAATACTGTTAAGTTTTCAAACTCAAATATTAAAGTCACATATTCCATTCAGTGTGTTTCAACGCCGTTTAACAGCCTATTCTGTGTACTCTGCAGAGTTGCAGAATAGTAAGAAATACTGTTAATTTTTCAAACTCAAATATTAAAGTCACATATTCCATTCAGTGTCTTTCACCGCCGTTTAACAGCCTATTCTGTGTACTCTGTACAGTTCCAGAATTATAAGAAATACTGTTAAGTTTTCAAACTCAAATATTAAAGTCACATATTCCATTCAGTGTCTTTCACCGCCGTTTAACAGCCTATTCTGTGTACTCTGTACAGTTCCAGAATTATAAGAAATACTGTTAAGTTTTCAAACTCAAATATTAAAGTCACATATTCCATTCAGTGTGTTTCAACGCCGTTTAACAGCCTATTCTGTGTACTCTGCAGAGTTGCAGAATAGTAAGAAATACTGTTAAGTTTTCAAACTCAAATATTAAAGTCACATATTCCATTCAGTGTCTTTCACCGCCGTTTAACAGCCTATTCTGTGTACTCTGTACAGTTCCAGAATTATAAGAAATACTGTTAAGTTTTCAAACTCAAATATTAAAGTCACATATTCCATTCAGTGTGTTTCAACGCCGTTTAACAGCCTATTCTGTGTACTCTGCAGAGTTGCAGAATAGTAAGAAATACTGTTAAGTTTTCAAACTCAAATATTAAAGTCACATATTCCATTCAGTGTCTTTCACCGCCGTTTAACAGCCTATTCTGTGTACTCTGTACAGTTGCAGAATTATAAGAAATACTGTTAAGTTTTCAAACTCAAATATTAAAGTCACATATTCCATTCAGTGTGTTTCAACGCCGTTTAACAGCCTATTCTGTGTACTCTGCAGAGTTGCAGAATAGTAAGAAATACTGTTAATTTTTCAAACTCAAATATTAAAGTCACATATTCCATTCAGTGTCTTTCACCGCCGTTTAACAGCCTATTCTGTGTACTCTGTACAGTTCCAGAATTATAAGAAATACTGTTAAGTTTTCAAACTCAAATATTAAAGTCACATATTCCATTCAGTGTCTTTCACCGCCGTTTAACAGCCTATTCTGTGTACTCTGTACAGTTCCAGAATTATAAGAAATACTGTTAAGTTTTCAAACTCAAATATTAAAGTCACATATTCCATTCAGTGTGTTTCAACGCCGTTTAACAGCCTATTCTGTGTACTCTGCAGAGTTGCAGAATAGTAAGAAATACTGTTAATTTTTCAAACTCAAATATTAAAGTCACATATTCCATTCAGTGTGTTTCACCGCCGTTTAACAGCCTATTCTGTGTACTCTGTACAGTTCCAGAATTATAAGAAATACTGTTAAGTTTTCAAACTCAAATATTAAAGTCACATATTCCATTCAGTGTCTTTCACCGCCGTTTAACAGCCTATTCTGTGTACTCTGTACAGTTCCAGAATTATAAGAAATACTGTTAAGTTTTCAAACTCAAATATTAAAGTCACATATTCCATTCAGTGTCTTTCACCGCCGTTTAACAGCCTATTCTGTGTACTCTGTACAGTTCCAGAATTATAAGAAATACTGTTAAGTTTTCAAACTCAAATATTAAAGTCACATATTCCATTCAGTGTGTTTCAACGCCGTTTAACAGCCTATTCTGTGTACTCTGCAGAGTTGCAGAATAGTAAGAAATACTGTTAAGTTTTCAAACTCAAATATTAAAGTCACATATTCCATTCAGTGTCTTTCACCGCCGTTTAACAGCCTATTCTGTGTACTCTGTACAGTTCCAGAATTATAAGAAATACTGTTAAGTTTTCAAACTCAAATATTAAAGTCACATATTCCATTCAGTGTGTTTCAACGCCGTTTAACAGCCTATTCTGTGTACTCTGCAGAGTTGCAGAATAGTAAGAAATACTGTTAATTTTTCAAACTCAAATATTAAAGTCACATATTCCATTCAGTGTCTTTCACCGCCGTTTAACAGCCTATTCTGTGTACTCTGTACAGTTGCAGAATTATAAGAAATACTGTTAAGTTTTCAAACTCAAATATTAAAGTCACATATTCCATTCAGTGTGTTTCAACGCCGTTTAACAGCCTATTCTGTGTACTCTGCAGAGTTGCAGAATAGTAAGAAATACTGTTAATTTTTCAAACTCAAATATTAAAGTCACATATTCCATTCAGTGTCTTTCACCGCCGTTTAACAGCCTATTCTGTGTACTCTGTACAGTTCCAGAATTATAAGAAATACTGTTAAGTTTTCAAACTCAAATATTAAAGTCACATATTCCATTCAGTGTCTTTCACCGCCGTTTAACAGCCTATTCTGTGTACTCTGTACAGTTCCAGAATTATAAGAAATACTGTTAAGTTTTCAAACTCAAATATTAAAGTCACATATTCCATTCAGTGTGTTTCAACGCCGTTTAACAGCCTATTCTGTGTACTCTGCAGAGTTGCAGAATAGTAAGAAATACTGTTAAGTTTTCAAACTCAAATATTAAAGTCACATATTCCATTCAGTGTGTTTCACCGCAGTTTAGCAGCCTATTCTGTGTACTCTGAACAGTTGCAGAATAGTAAGAAATACTGTTAAGTTTTCAAACTCAAATATTAAAGTCACATATTCCATTCAGTGTGTTTCACCGCCGTTTAGCAGCCTATTCTGTGTACTCTGCAGAGTTGCAGAATAGTAAGAAATACTGTTAATTTTTCAAACTCAAATATTAAAGTCACTTATTCCATTCAGTGTGTGTCACCGCAGTTTAGCAGCCTATTCTGTGTACTCTGCAGAGTTGCAGAATAGTAAGAAATACTGTTAATTTTTCAAACTCAAATATTAAAGTCACTTATTCCATTCAGTGTGTGTCACCGCAGTTTAGCAGCCTATTCTGTGTACTCTGCAGAGTTGCAGAATAGTAAGAAATACTGTTAAGTTTTCAAACTCAAATATTAAAGTCACATATTCCATTCAGTGTGTTTCACCGCCGTTTAGCAGCCTATTCTGTGTACTGTGCAGAGTTGCAGAATAATAAGAAATACTGTTAAGTTTTCAAACTCAAATATTAAAGTCACATATTCCATTCAGTGTGTTTCACCGCCGTTTAGCAGCCTATTCTGTGTACTCTGCAGAGTTGCAGAATAGTAAGAAATACTGTTAATTTTTCAAACTCAAATATTAAAGTCACTTATTCCATTCAGTGTGTGTCACCGCAGTTTAGCAGCCTATTCTGTGTACTCTGCAGAGTTGCAGAATAGTAAGAAATACTGTTAATTTTTCAAACTCAAATATTAAAGTCACTTATTCCATTCAGTGTGTGTCACCGCAGTTTAGCAGCCTATTCTGTGTACTCTGCAGAGTTGCAGAATAGTAAGAAATACTGTTAAGTTTTCAAACTCATATATATTAAAGTCATATATATCGTGTAAGATGAAGAAGGCGGGTAAAAAGGGACGGGGAAGTGGACGTGATCCTGAAAGTTCAGGGCGCGGGTCAGGACGCGGAGAAACTGTGCCTGGTGCCAGAGCACAAGAAAGAAAGACATCCACCATACCTAGCTTCATGTCTGATTTCACAGGGCGTCGCAGGACATCACTCTCGAGGTCCGACCAGTGCGAACAGGTGGTCGGTTGGATGACAGCTGATACTGCTTCCAGTCGGTTAAGCACCACCCTGTCTTCCACCAAGTCCACTCTCAGTAGCCAAGAGTCTGGTCAACATAATCCTCACTCTGATCATCCTTCCTCCCACCATACACGGTCTGGTCAAAGAAGTGATCCCACACTGGGATATAGTGATGAGCTCGTCTCATCACCAATCCTTCATTTGACCCTCTCTCCAAGCACGCTTGCAGAGGAACATGACATCTTGTGCCCTGATTCACAACCTCTAGAGGCTACCCAATCACAAGAAGATGACAGATGTGAACGGCATTTAAGGTCAAAGGAAGTAGTGGATGATGATGATGATGATGAGACACAGTTGCCATTAAATCAACCACTATTTCCTTCTCAAGACCTTGTTGAGGAGAATGTTATACAGTTGTCAATGACCGAGTATGTGGTGGGATCAAGACTTGAGGAGGATGATCAGAGTGAGGAAGTGGAGGAGGACTTGGTGGACGATGAGGTGACTGACCCCACCTGGGAAGGTGTAGAGCCGAGCGATGACAGCAGTCCTGAGGGTGAGCCATCTGCAGCACCGCAACAGGCTGGAAGAGGCAGTGGTGTGGCTACAGAAAGAAGGCGGACCGCACCAAACCGGCCCGCAAATGTTCCACGGAGCACCCCCTTGCGTAAATCTACCTTGCCAAGGGGTAGGTGTTCCGCGGTATGGCGTTTTTTTAAGGAAAGTGCGGACGACAAAAGATTTGTAGTTTGCAACCTGTGCCACACCAGAATGAGCCGAGGCATGAACACTAGAAACCTCACCACCACCAGCATGATCCGACACATGGCATCCAAGCACCGTAGTAAGTGGGAGGAACGCCTGGATCGCCCATCTGTGTCTGCAGGCCACACCACTGCCTCCTCTTCCCCTGTTTTCGGTGCCGGCCAATCGCCTGTCGAAGGCGCAGGCCCGCATACCTCCCGCCCTGCACCTGTAGCATCTGAAGCACCATCAGCGACCACATCCACTTCCCTGTCCCAGCACAGCGTCCAAATGTCGTTACCCCAGGCATTTGAGCGCAAGAGAAAATACCCAGCCACCCACCCACAGGCCATAGCACTAACCTCACACCTTTCAAAATTACTGGCCATCGAAATGCTGCCATTTAGGCTTGTGGACACTGAGTCCTTCCGCAGCCTGATGGCAGCAGCTGTCCCTCGGTACGCGGTCCCCAGCCGCCACTACTTTTCCCGGTGTGCCATCCCCGCATTACACCACCATGTGTCCCGTAACATCACCCGTGCCCTGACCAACGCAGTTACTGGGAAGGTCCACTTAACGACTGACACATGGACAAGTGCTTGTGGCCAGGGACGCTACATTTCCCTGACGGCACACTGGGTGAATGTCGTGGAGGCTGGGAGCGACTCGGACCCTGGGATGGCACGGGTGCTACCCACGCCGAGGATTGCGGGCCCTACCTCCATCAGGGTTTCCACCAGCACCTACGTTATTGGCTCCTCCTCCTCCGTTTCCACCTCCGAATTCTCTACACACACCGCCACTCCCCCATCAGCCAGTAGCTGGAAGCAGTGTAGCACTGCAGTGGGGAAGCGTCAACAGGCCGTGCTGAAGCTGATCTGCCTTGGGGACAAACAGCACACGGCCTCAGAGCTGTTGCAGGGGATTAGTCACCAGACCGAGCAGTGGCTCTCGCCACTCAACCTGCAAGCAGGCATGGTTGTGTGTGATAATGGGCGTAACTTGGTGGCGGCTTTGGAGCTCGGCAAGCTCACACACGTACCATGCCTAGCGCATGTATTTAATTTAGTGGTGCAGCGATTTCTAAAAACCTACCCCAATGTGCATGATCTCTTGACCAAGGTGCGCCGCGTGTGTGCACATTTCCATAAGTCATCTACAGCTTCGGCCGGCCTGTTGAAGCTGCAGCAGCGCTTACAATTGCCAGCTCACCGGCTGCTGTGTGACGTGAGCACGCGCTGGAACTCCACCTTCCACATGTTGGCCCGGCTTTGTGAGCAGCAGAGGGCAGTAGTGGAGTACCAGCTGTTACACGGTCGTCGCCTCTCCGTTCAACTTCCTGTAATCAGAAGTGAGGAGTGGGAATGGATGTCAGACCTCTGCGAGGTTTTACGCAATTTTGAGGAATCGACACAGATGGTGAGCGGCGATAACGCTATTATCAGTGTAACCATCCCACTTCTGTGTCTACTGAAACGCTCGCTGCTCACAATTAAAACCGACGCTTTGCATGTGGAAGAGGTGGAAATGGGGGAGGAAGAGCTTACACAAGGTGATAGCCAGAGCACCCTCACTTCGTCTTCTCAGCGACAATTGGAGGAGGCGGAGGAGGAGGAGGAGGAGGAGGAGGAGGAGGAAGACACGGTTGCCTCCGCTACAGAGGGTAGCCATGGAACTTTAGTTCCATCTCTTCAGCGTGGGTGGGCAGAAGAGGAGGAAGAGGATGAGGATATTGAGAGTCAGCCTCCTGGTGAGGACAGCGAAATCTTGACTGTTGGTACTCTGGCACACATGGCTGACTTTATGTTAGGCTGCCTTTCCCGTGACCCACGCGTTGTACGCATTTTAGACAACACGGATTACTGGGTGTTCACCCTTCTGGACCCCCGCTACAAAGAGAATTTCTCATCTCTCATTCCTCCGGTGGAGAGGACAAGCAAAATGGTGCAATACCAGAAGGTTCTTGTTGAAAAATTGCTCCAAAATTTTCCATCTGACAACGCTGGCGGCAGAGTACGTGCTACCTTGGCCAACAGAGAAGGGGAGAAAAGGGGAGCACACAGCAGTTCCGAGAAAGGCAGGGCAACACTCTCCAAGGCGTGGGACACCTTCATGACACCCCGCCAGCACCCTCACCCTGATGCGCAGCCTAGTGTCACAAGGAGGGAAAAGTTTTGGAAGATGGTGAAGGAGTACGTAGCAGACCGTGTCAGCGTCCTCAATGATCCCTCTGTGCCTTACAACTACTGGGTGTCCAAGCTGGACACGTGGTATGAACCGGCACTCTACGCCTTGGAGGTGCTGGCCTGCCCTGCCGCCAGCGTTCTGTCTGAGCGGGTATTTAGTGCTGCTGGTGGCATCATAACAGATAAGCGTATCCGCCTTTCCACCGACAATGCTGATAGGTTGACACTTATAAAAATGAACAAGGCCTGGATTTCCCCTGACTTCTCCACTCCACTGGAGGAAAGCCCCGGGGGAACATAAACTCACTTTATATATGTTATTTACAATGATGGGAATACTCTGTATTCCCATTCACCCCTTCCACCCAAAAAACGGGTATATGGTTGACTCTTAATCTTCTCATCCTCCTCCTCCTCTTCCATATGCCCTGTGCTATAATTTTTATATAGGGCCAGCTCACCAGCGTGCCCTGGGATATAATTTTTATATAGGGCCAGCTCACCAGCGGGCCCTGTGATATAATTTTTATATAGGGCCAGCTCACCAGCGGGCCCTGTTTGCCAATTTTTATATAGGTCAGCTCACCAGCGGGCCTTCTCATATAATGTATTATTGGGTCAGCTCTCTAGCGGGCCCTCTCATATAATGTTTTATAGCGTCAGCTCACTAGCGGGCCTTCGCATATAATGTTTAGGATGGTCAGCTCTGCAGCAGACCCTCACCCATAATGTTTTAGATGGTCAGCTCAGCGCACGTTTCCATCTTAATCATGGCCTCAGTTCTGAAAATCAAGGAAATTTTTGGGAGAATTTGCCTCTGCGCACGTTTCCCTCTTAATCATGGCCTCAGTTCTGAAAATCAAGGAAATTTTTGGGAGAATTTGCCTCTGCGCACGTTTCCCTCTTAATCATGGCCTCAGTTCTGAAAATCAAGGAAATTTTTGGGATAATTTGCCTCTGCGCACGTTTCCCTCTTAATCATGGCCTCAGTTCTGAAAATCAAGGAAATTTTTGGGATAATTTGCAGATGATATACAAGTAAATATACAGCAAATATTGTTTGGTAACAATTTTTCGCCTAAAGTCGTTTTTATTTTCCTTTTTGTGTGTTTTATGGTCAGTCTGTAAAAATGGCGTACTACGGGCGAAAGATCGTTCCCAGCAGCGATGTTGGAGTCCAAGGTGCATCCAGACATCCTCCCTATGCTGTCCCTGAACCATTTCTGTAGTGTTTCCATCTTTTTCTGCCCTTTTCCTATGGACCAGGCACCCTCCCCTCATCAGAGCAGGGGGTGCCTGGTGTAATGCTCGAGTCCTCCCATTGACTTCAATGGGGCTCGGGTGCTCGGCCGAGCACTCGAGCCTCAGGGGGTGCTCGGTCAGAGCACCCGAACATCCGAGCATTGGGGTGCTCGCTCATCACTAATGGTGATGTGTGTGTGTGTGTGTGTGTGATTGATGACGTGTTCATGTGAGAGTGGTGATATCTGTGGGGGAGTGAGTACAGGTAGGTGCACATGTGTGTATGATGGTAAATTAGCGTGAGACTTTTGACGTGTGCATTAGAGGGATGATGTGTGTGTGAGTGAGTTATGACACGTGTGAGAATGGTAAAACGAGTGAGTAATGACGTGTGGGTGCAAGAATGATGACCAGTGAGTTTGATGGCGAGTGTGTGTGAGTGATAATGTGTGTACAAAAGTGAGGAGTGTGTTCATAATGAGTGTACATACTGGATATTTAAGTCAAATTAAATCAATGGGCTTTGCCTTCTGGCACAGACACAGACATAATTCTACTGACGTTTTCCTTCTGCAGAAAGGACAACCATCTCTGATATTCAGTGGAAATTCCCATAGTAAGGAAATTAAATGTTCTTTTCCATACCTAGGTATTTCAGACACAAAAAAATCAAACCCAACTCTGTGGAAATTAACCATTTGAGTGCCAGAGAGGTACCGAACGCATTGCAGTTGGAGCTTGTTGCTGGCTCTACTGGATGTCATTTTAGGATAGACTAAATATTGTGGTAATTTAGCACAGTGTTAGGTTTATTCACCGAGGCTTCTTATCTCTCCCTAAGAGATGTCACTTCTTTCAATGTGTCTCATAAACGCGTCTAAAATATTTCCTTCTTTGATGTAAAATTCCCTAGTCAGTATTTTTACATTATCATATGAAATCACACAGAAATGCAAAGTAATTGAATGTGTTCACAAAATAGAAAAATGGAAATCATCTGCAAGTCTCTAGAGGCTAACAATTTTAATACCTCCACGCTTAAGTACACTCAACTTCGTTACATGCAAGGCAGTTTTAATCTGGGGAAAGTATGAAGGAACAGACCCCTACGCAATGCAACCTCGCTCGTATCTAAGGGGTTGAATAATAATGACATATTTTCTAGTCCTGCTAAAAGTGACTACTCAAGCTTACAATAGCTTCACACAATTATGATAACACTCACCTGATCCACGTATTACTAAGTGTAATCCCTACAGTTACTGCCTCTCTCACTAAACAAGTACCCACTGAAGTAATAATTCGTATTATATAAAACTGGAAAAGAAAAACACAAAAAAAGATACACAACTAAAAAACTAAGTTCACATGCAGACCAAATATCCTTTAACCCTTTAATGATTGGTTATGGTCCTGGCACATTACTGGTATCCTTGCCTTAAAGCGATAGTAATGTTTCACAATAAAATCAGCTCTGATTAATCTTCGTAGTATTAGGGCCATGGAGAGTGTTATTTCAGTACTGTCAGAGTTGTAGTTCAAGAGTAATTGAATGATAAAGTATCCCCCTCCCACCCCTTTTACCTAATGTAACACTGCTCACCTCAGATGTGGAATCTGGTCACCTGACTGGACAGATCACAGCAAGGGACAATCTTCTTACTGTGATCATAAGGAAAACCCTGCCTCCCTTGACAGGTTTTTAGGTTTCTCCCTTATTCTTAATGAAGATTGTCCCTGTCTGCTATCCATCTGGACAGTCTTGCTGTTCTGAGGTGAGCAGTGTTACATCAGTAAAAAGGGGCAGGAGGGGGATACTTTATCATTCAATTACTCTTGTACTACAACTCTGACAGTAATGAAATAACACTCTCCATGGCCCAAATACTATGATGATTAATTGGAGCTGCTTTTATTGTGAAACATTACTATCCCTTTAAAGGGACAGTAATACTTAAAATGTAAAAAACATATGTTGTAGGGTTTATCTCCCTGAGTAAAACAAGGGTACTCCCACTGCTGAAAGGTGTTTTATTCAAAAGTTATTACAGCTCAAAGTTAAATTTTTTAGGTGCAATATCACAGTGACCTGAAATTGTACAGTGGCGCTGTTGCTATACCATCCTATAGACAGCTCTGGTCCCGGGACCATAACTCTCCATAGGATGGTGTAGTAACTACACTGTACAAAATTTAACTTTGAGCGGTAATAACTTTTGAATAAAAGACCATTCAGCAGTGTGAGTACTCTTTACTCAGGGGGATAAACCCTACAACATATTTTCATTTACATATTACTATCCCTTTAAGGACTGGTGAAGGATCTGGCACGTTATGGGTGTTGTGATCACATCACTCCTATAGGAGGCTGTGATCACTACAGGAGTCTAACACTGATTGCTCCAAGATCGGAGCAGTCGGTTTCGGCCTCTCTTTCTGCAAGCCGATACACATGATCTATATGCACCAGCTCTCTGAATGACATCTCTGCTGTCCTTAAGTGTGATCCGACACCTGGACCTATAGACATTATGGGGTTAAACTTAAAAGGTCTGCTAAAACTAACAATCTATGTCCAGACTGCCCAGTAATTGAAGGTCTCCGCTGCTAATTCTGTATGGGTTTGGCTCCCAAAAAATTGCTTTCTATAGACAAAATGCCGAAGCAGTGAAGAAGATCTTTCTAGATGTAGTAGTTCATACTTAGATCAGTCCTTCACCTAAACCACTGTAAAACATTTGGAAATCTACTCACATTCTTCAGAGGCTGTATCCTACCTTCAGATACAATTGCCTACACTGGCTGTCACCCCACTATGGTGTAGTATCTTCACTTGGATAAATCATCTTCCTTTTTCAGATGAGTGAAGGAAATGTTGGGTGTATGGCAGCTTACTCAAGGTAGTAACACTCCTGGAGGAGATGCACTAAGGCATGATAAACAGGTGATAAAGTGGAGATGACTTCTCCAGTGATGTCACTTCTCCAGTTCTCTACGTTATTCTATAGAGCCTATGCACTAACATTTCTCCAGCTTTGGAGATCTTAGTGCATAGGGTCTACAGAATAACATAGGAACTGGAGAAGTGATAACACTGGAGAAGTCATCTCCGCTTTATCACCTGTTTATCGTGCCTTAAAGCAGAACCCCACAGATTTAAATTACTGTCTTCACCTCTATTAATTGCACCCTTGAGGGTTAAAGGGATAGTAATGTTTCATAATAAAAGCAGCTCTAATTAATCATCATAGTATTTGGACTTTGGAGAGTATTATTTCTATTTTGTCAGAGTTGTAGTACAAGAGTAATTCAATGATAAAGTATCCCCCTCCCGCCCCTTTTACTGATGTAACACTGCTCAGCCAGAGCAGAAGGGAGGTGCCCAGGTAGACTGCAGAGAGGGACAATCTTCAATTAAGATAAGGGAAAAAGCTGAAAAACTTGTCAAGGGGGGCAGGGCTTTCATTGTTCTCATAGGAAGAAGATTGTCCCCTGCTGTTATCTGTCTGGTCTATGGACTGGATTCCACATCTGAGAAGAGATGGCTTACACTAGGTAAAAGGGGCAGGAGGGGAAACTTTGCTTGTGAATATCTCTCAAACCATAAAGGTTTGAGAGATAAGACTTATATTGTTCTTCATGTTTGTTTAATGCCTACAAAATAAAATAAAGATAAAACAAAGTATTACTATCCATTTAAAGTTATTCCACTGAAAGCCATTAACGCTCAACAGCAATAATAAATATAATGGAAATACATAAGCATATAAATGTATTAAAAGTATATCTAAAGTATATATGACAATACTATAATATAAAAGGCTAGATTTATGCTTGCCCAGTGCAATCATGTACAGTAGAGACTGCCCGAACCCACAGAATGCTGGGCCCATGTACACAGACTGTTACACTAGTAAACACAATAAAAGAAAACAATTTATCAATTACTGAGTCTCTTTACTAGTTTTGTGACAACGTGTCACTTTTTCAGAAGTCACACAATTCTGAACTTGCATTAAAGGAACAGTCAACCCTCCTACACTAAACTCTATAAAACATAGTAACATAGTAGATAAGGCTGAAAAAAGACATGCGTCCATCAAGTCCAGCCCATGCCAAAAACACCCCTGTTGATCCAGAGGAAGGCAAAAAAAAGCCCTCTGGAGCCATTTCCAATCTAGTCCTAGGTGTGTGGGGGGGAATTATTCCTTCCTGAGTCCAAATGGTAGTGAAATAGTTCCCCGGATCAATATCCTATTTGCTTTGAAGCCATCTGTCATAATTGTCAATATTGTCCTGTGCTAGATAGGCATCCATTGCTTTTTTGAATGCAGTTACATTATCTTCAAGCACAACATCCCGAGGCAAAGAATTCCATAGCCTTACCGCCCTTACTGTAAAGAATCCCTGCCTTTGTTTTAGTCGAAAGCGCCTTTCCTCTAGTCTTAATGGATGACCTCTTGTTCTTAGCTCACACTGGCTATGTACCCCTGACTACCACTAACGTGTTCCAGTAGGCCATGTGTTAATATGTACTGAGTCACATGGCTGATCCCTAAGACTAATGAGTAGGAGCCAAAGCAATTGGCGACAGTTGGTCCACAGTTGGCAAATGATGCTATTGGAGTTGGGACTGATGTCTCAAGCCCCCATACACCCAGTTCACAAAGCTAAAATTACACAGAACACACTGGCTATAGGAGGGCTTGAAATGCCAATCCCAGCTCCAACACCATTAGTGGTGGATCATGGACCAGACATGAAACCTCCTTTCTTCTTGCCTTAAGGGAGAACCATGGGAGTTGGGATGGCCAAATGACTCAGTGTGCATTAACCCAAGCTACCAGAGCAGGTAGGTAGTAGACAGGGGAACATAACCAGCGGTATAGTTATTTTCGTGTAGGAGGGCTTACTGTTCCTTTAAAATACAATGCACTGGATACCTTTCTGGCACTGAAAGGGTTAACTTTCTACATTGTTGCTCACACTTATGTTCACACACTTCTAAGAGCTTCCATCCACAGTAACTAGACATAATACTGAGTTTTTACACCCATCTCAACCTAATGCTGAGTTTTCACACCTGACGACACATTTACTGTTAAAGGGATAGTAATACTTCGTTTTATCTTTATTTTATTTTGTAGACATTAAAAAAACATGAAGAACGATATAAGTCTTATCTCTCAAATCTTTATGGTTTAAGAGATATTCACAAGCAAAGTTTCCCCCTCCTGTTCAGCTAGATCAGAAGGGAGGTGCCCAGGAAGACTGCAGAGAGGGACAATCTTCAATTAAGATAAGGGAAAAAGCTGAAAAGCTTGTCAAGGGGGGAAGGGCTTTCATTGTTTTCATTGTAAGAAGATTGTCCCCTTCTGTTATCTGTCTGGTCATACAACCAGATTCACATCTGAGAAGAGATGGCTTACACTAGGTAAAAGGGGCGGGAGGGGAAACTTTGCTTGTGAATATCTCATAAACCATAAAGGTTTGAGAGATAAGAGTTATATCGTTCTTCATGTTTTTTTAATGCCTACAAAATAAAATAAAGATAAAACAAAGTGTTACTATCCCTTTAAGGTTATAAGCCATCCTTTAAATAAAAACAAATAAGGCAGAATCTAGCAAACACATAAAAATACCCGCTCCCAAAAAAAATACAAAGGTGAAATATGAAAATATTTATTTTTTGGGGTATTTTTATATGTTTGCTAGATTCTGACTTATTTATTTTTATTTAAAGGTCGGTTCATAAGGGAGGTGCCCAGGAAGACTGCAGAGAGGGACAATCTTCAATTAAGATAAGGGAAAAAGCTGAAAAACTTGTCAAGGGGGGCAGGGCTTTCATTGTTCTCATAGGAAGAAGATTGTCCCCTTCTGTTATCTGTCTGGTCTATGGACTGGATTCCACATCTGAGAAGAGATGGCTTACACTAGGAAAAAGGGACGGGAGGGGGAACTTTGCTTGTGAATATCTCTCAAACCATAAAGGTCTGAGAGATAAGACTTATATCATTCTTGATGTTTTTTTAATGCCTACAAAATAAACAAAGTATTACTATCCATTTAAAATGTCTCCGCTACATTGCATATAGCGAATCATTTCAAAGGCTGCAGCTGCAATGATGGTAGTATGTTCTTCCCATTCATTCAGTGGAACATGTGATGGCGGCTATATTTACACAAGGGTTTGCAAATGTTGCTGAAATGCATTCAGGAGGCTAAGATCTGAAGCAGAAAATAGACAGCTGAAAAGAGAGAAAAACTCAAAAAAGTTCTTCAAGCTGCAACTAAGATACTGGTAATTATTTCAGTAAATATTAACCATTTGAGTGGCAGAGGAGTATGCAATGCATTGCTTTGCAACACATTGCATACCCCTCTGGCATTCAATGGGTTAATGTCCTTGGATGCTAGAGGTTTCTCAAACAAACTTTTGCTGAATTCTTGCTGTGAAAGTAACAGCTAAAAATAAAAAGCCATAATCCAGACTAGATTTCTTTTTTCAGATAGGCAAAGTATGCAAGCCTGCAGGATCAGCTTTCACACTGGGCAGAGCAGACAACAGCATAGAGCAGGGTTGGGCAACACGAGAACCTCCGGCTGTTGCTGGACTACAAACTCCCATCATCCCTGCTGACTGATGGATTGTGGAGGATGAGGGGAGTTCTAGTCCGGCAGCAGTTGTAAAGCCAAAAATTGCCCACCTCTGACTTATCGCTCCAAGTTTTCAGAGGAGGAGTTTTAGCCGTGTCAGCCACATCTACCTTCTAGTCATGGGCTTGGCCAGGGCAATCCCAAAACCTCTATACCAAACACCAGATTAAATACCCCTTCACTGGCCAAAATTCAACCTCTTTTTTTGTGCTTGTACGTTATAGGTGAATGATATTCTCTATAACAGGCAGTAGTGGATGGGACTTGGGGTGTGGGTGGGGGCAATGGATGGGGTTTAGAGCGTCTTTGACACCTTGCCTATGAGAGACTGATAGGAAAATATAGCCATTAAACTTATATATCCTAGATTATAATTTGTAAGGATGTTTGTCAGAAGCCATCATGCACAGTAGAGACTGTTGCACACGCTGCAGTCATGCGCAGTAGAGACAGCCCGCTCTGCAGTCATGCGCAGTACTGACTGCCCAAACGCTCCGTGGCTGATATGGAGCTGGGCACTCCGAATTCAGACCGAAGTCCTCTCTGCGCACCTTCCTGGAACCGCTTGGTCCCAGGAAGGTGCGCAGAGAGGACTACGGTCTGAGTGCTCCCGCTCCATATCAGCTGTGGTGCATTCGGTCAGAACTGCGCATGACTGCAGTGCCGCCAGTGAGAAGAGAGGCTCCGACTACCAGCCAAGGTTGCTGGGTGGCACTGTGGCCCATGTACACGGGCTTTAAAACTAATATTTTACATAATAATATCACTTTTATAGTAAAAAAAAGGTTATTATTTAGTGCAATACATCAATTTATATTCATGTTGACAACGACTAATAATAAAGGAAGGATAATGTTTTATTTTGGCAACATATTCTTCAAGTGAATAATAGGTAAATTATTATTGCCTTTTCTATTTTTTCCAATTTTGCACACTCTTATGTCCTTGACAGTGAGCTCCCTGATCATCTCCTTCCAAAGAGTTTTCTGTTTATTCGACCATCAAAACAGTGACTGGGGTACAATTTAAAGCAGCCCCTGTAGCACTTTGTATGCTCCGTGTGCTGTATATTAGCTTTTTTCTCCTTTTATTTTATATTGTATCACTATCTCTGTTTACATAGTCCCTGACCGAAATCTCTCTGTCTAACCCCAATGTTAGAGATACAAAATATAAATAAATGTAAAATAATTGGTGAGAATAAAAAAACTAAATATATAATAAAAAAAGTATACGGAATTTGATTTTACATGTTATGTACCTGCAGAACATGTAGAGTCAAAATAACTACCGTAAAATCTCGGGTATAATACGCACAGTTTTACCCATCTTCACCTTATGTGAAGTGGGGGGTGCGTATTATTCAGCATTAAAAAAAAAATGTTAGAGCTTCCAGCTACCTTCCCTTCCTCCCCCAGCGCAATCCGGCGACAAAGTAAAACTTACTTCTTGAGGCTGCCCTTTCAATATGCTTATGGTGTATCTGAAAAAGATCCCTCTCTCACATCCTCCGTGCGGGCGGCATGCTTGCATTTTCTGCACGCTTCCTTCATTCGGCTTGCAGGACCTTCAGCCTACGGGACCTTGAGATCATCACAGGGCTTTACCATTGGCTGGCGGCTGAAGGTCCTGCAAGCTGATTGAAGGAAGCGGACAGCAAATGCAAGCGTGCAGCCTGCAGGGAGGATAAGAGAGAGGGATCTTTTTCAGATACACCATAAGCATATTGAAAGGGCAGCCTCAAGAAGTTTTACTTTGTCGCCGGATTGCGCTGGGGAGGGAGGTAAGATAGCTGGAATCTCTAACATTTTTTTTTTTTTAGTAAGGGAGAAAACCAGGCACTCTTGTTTTCCCCTAAAATATCGGGCATAATATTAACCTACGTATTATACACAGGTGCGTATTATACCTAAGATTTTATGGTAATTACTATTAGTTATGAAAGAGATAGTAATATCTCATTATAAAGTAAGGTTCATACCAGTGTAGTTTTTGTGCTATATTCTAAAGTTTCCCTCTCCCGTCCCTTTTACATAGGTCACTATTCAGAAAAGAAAGCAGTTCACCTCGCAGTTCAAAAGGGACTGACAGCGCAGGCGCACGGACGTCACTGTGAAGAGAAGTCCGTGCTTCCTGCTCCTGTCACCATGGGTAAAACGCCGATATCTGCAGAACCGGGTAATATTTCTGGCGACTAGCGCTACTAAGCAGCTAGTCGCCAGATGAGCAATCAGTGAAGCTTAAGTTATTGCGGGGTGGTAGTTCCCCTTTAATAATTAGACACGTTCTCAGAGACAATTTTTGTAACTTTGATGCAGCTTTATGACAGATTGATGCAAATGATTGTTACAAATGATTGATACAAATGATTGGTACAAATGATTGATACAAATGATTGAAACAAATGATTGGTACAAATGATTGATACAAATGATTGATACAAACGATTGGTGCAAATGATTGATACAAATGATTGATGCAAATGATTGGTGCAAATGATTGATGCAAATGATTGATACAAATGATTGGTACAAATGATTGATACAAATGATTGGTACAAATGATTGATACAAATGATTGATACAAATGATTGGTGCAAATGATTGATGCAAATGATTGATACAAATTATTGGTACAAATGATTGGTGCAAATGATTGATGCAAATGATTGGTGCAAATGATTGATACAAATGATTGGTACAAATGATTGGTACAAATGATTGATACAAATGATTGGTACAAATGATTGATGCAAATGATTGGTGCAAATGATTGATACAAATGATTGGTACAAATGATTGATGCAAATGATTGGTACAAATAATTGATGCAAATGATTGATACAAATTGATTGGTGCAAATGATTGATACAAATGATTGATGCAAATGATTGGTGCAAATGATTGATTCAAATGATTGGTGCAAATGATTGGTACAAATGATTGATACAAATGATTGGTGCAAATGATTGGTACAAATGATTGATACAAATGATTGGTGCAAATGATTGGTGCAAATGATTGATGCAAATGATTGGTGCAAATGATTGGTACAAATGATTGATTCAAATGATTGGTGCAAATGATTGGTACAAATGATTGATACAAATGATTGGTGCAAATGATTGGTACAAATGATTGATACAAATGATTGGTGCAAATGATTGGTACAAATGATTGATACAAATGATTGGTGCAAATGATTGGTACAAATGATTGATACAAATGATTGGTGCAAATGATTGGTGCAAATGATTGATGCAAATGATTGATACAAATTGATTGGTGCAAATGATTGATACAAATGATTGATGCAAATGATTGGTGCAAATGATTGATTCAAATGATTGGTGCAAATGATTGGTACAAATGATTGATACAAATGATTGGTGCAAATGATTGGTGCAAATGATTGATACAAATGATTGGTGCAAATGATTGGTGCAAAGGATTGATACAAATGATTGATACATATGTTCTATTGAAACACAGTTATCAGAACAGAAGGCACATTCAGAAAGCTAAGGAGGAGCAAATTATCTGCACCATAGTGAGGACAGATAAAAATACCAATAACGTTTAACCCCTTCAGGATCCATAACGGTCCTGGCACGTTATGGGTTGGACATGCGATAAGAACCAATGAAGTGCCAGGACCATCATGGATTTCAGGGCTACCCACATGGCAGCACTCTATTCAGGAATCCTTACGATGGATAGGAAAAAAAAATGCTCCATAGTCCTTAAGCGTCAGCCGCAAGCGCACGTGGCCAGTCCTTAAGGGGTTAAATGGGACATTGAATTTGTTGAATGCTGAAGAGATCTCGAACAGTTAAAAGCACCTTTTAAATTAATGGGAATTTGGAGATATTTATGTTGCCCCTATGGCGCAGTAGGTTTGCCCCAGAATTCCTTCCCATTGCTTTTATACATAAGGTCCAAGACATTCTCCATAATTATTTATAATCGCTGGTATGGCTGACTCATACATATTGCCCCAATTCTCTCCCGCACTGGGTAGGTGCAGACACACTGATGAGAAAACTAAACATAGACTAATATTATATTACAAGGAGTTAATGGAATATGGTGCTAGAACTGAGCTGGAATATATTTCTCAACACCTCACTTAATGAAACCAATCAATCATGTTGATGGTTATACAGATGATGGATGGGGATGGGTGAAATGGTTTGCTCAAAAAGAGAAAAATGGTACTTTTTGCCTTTAGTGGGAATTTGCCCAAAAAAGTGCAGGGTTTTTTCACTTTTTTCCTCCGTCACTCTCCACTGCATTGGTACCCTTAGGACCACCCAAACCGACCCCCAGCCTTGTCTCATGGAAGCGATATAGCCATAATTACTGACCCCTCCATCCTTATCCCACTGTCAAATAAAAATTACACATACTTACCTCCAAAACTTGATCTACTGCACTAGTAGCCGTATAACCACACCTACTGACCCCACAGCTTTGTTCCACTGCACTGGTAGCAATAGAACCACACATACTGACCACCCAACCCTGTCCCACTGGAAACCATAGAAACACACAAAATAACCTCTAACCTTGTTCCACGGCACTGGTAGCCACAGAACCACACATACTAACCCCAGTCTTATCCTATGTTATTGATATCATATAACCACACTTACTGATCCCTAGTCTTGTCTCACGGCACTGGTTACAATAGAACCACATACTTGTCACGGTTATCAAGAATACAACAGGAGTCAGTACTGTAATTGTAAAACCCCCTTTATTGAAGAGTAATAAATACAGACAGTAAAATCGTAGCAATCGCAGAGGGTACCGAGGAAGCTAGCAATTCCTACCAGAAATAGGATGCCGCTTAGAGTAACCTTTCTGCTAGAGACTAGGCAGACGCCAATGGTAGTCTCAGAATGGCGATCACAGAAACCAGAGAGGAAAGTCTGCCAGAGCCACAGGTCCGCATCAGATTGGCTGTCTACTATGCAGAATAGACTTGTGCCATTCGGTTTGGCCAGCCTCGGAATTCAGCTGATTAAGGCATATTCGGCATCATTTGGAACTTCTGAATGCCGAGGTCTACCCCAAAGCAGATGTTTAGGCTCTGTTATTGGGGGTGGGGATTGAGGACACCAGGCCCGTGTACCTGTGGTAGGTACCCCCCTAATGCTACAGGGGTGGGTGCCTGCTGCGGGGCCATCACAAGTATGTTTATCTTGGACAGGACATTTCAACAGATGGATGCACCATGATGGAAACTGAGCAAAGAATAAAATTGGAATGGTAAAAATTTGGAAAACTTAGTAGTACTGTCTTTAAGACAAATTTACCCCTCTGCCTCAAATAAATGGTTTTTGACTACTGTGTCCATCCAGTTCTTAGATATGGCTTTGAAACATGGACACTGAATGCCAAATCCAGACAATGTGACCACCCTTAATATTGCCACCAGGGCAAAATAACGTCTAGTTACACAGCGGTCATTTGGAAAAGTGATGGAATTTATCCATTTGTTTGTCTATCTATCTCTAATCTATCTATCTATCTATCTATCTATCTATCTATCTATCTCATATCTATCTATCTATCTATCTATCTATCTCATATCTATCTATCTATCTATTTATCTATCTATCTATCTATCTATCTATCTATCTATCTATCTATCTCTCATATCTATCTATCTATCTATCTATCTATCTATCTATCTATCTATCTCATATCTATCTATCTATCTATCTATCTATCTATCTATCTATCTCATATCTATCTATCTATCTATCTATCTATCTATCTATCTATCATCTATCTCATATCTATCTATCTCATATCTATCTATCTATCTATCTATCTATCTATCTATCTATCTATCTATCTCATATCTATCTATCTATCTATCTATCTATCTATCTATCTCATATCTATCTATCTATCTATCTATGTATGTATCTATCTATCTATCTATCTATCTATCTATCTATCTATCTACCTATCTCATATCTATCTATCTATCTATCTATCTATCTATCTATCTATCTATCTCATATCTATCTATCTATCTATCTATCTATCTATCTATCTATCTATCTCATATCTATCTATCTATCTATCTATCTATCTCATATCTATCTATGCTAAATTAATGAGTTTCACAAAATGTAATATATTTTTCATTGGCCTAACATTCAACTTTAGGGACAAGGTTTTGAGAGCAATGCACCCTTTTTCAATTCAAAAGCATACTGATTTTAAAAACAAGAAAAATGTAGTGTTAGTCCAATAAAAAGGTATGATTACATAATGCAATATACTATACCAATGTACTAACTCAGCTATCCTAAATTAAATATATATGTATATCTATATATATCTATCGATATATATATATATATATATATATATATATATATATATATATATATATATAAAAGAAGACTTTGTGCTTGGCAAGACACACCCAGGGGCGGCAGTAAGGAGGATTACTGCTCCCATTGGGTGATTCAATGGGGGTGTGATTTTTGGATTGCCCCCACTATCCAGCCCGCCCACCACTATCTAAGGCTGAGAAAAAAAATGGCTGCCACTCACTCCTACACCACAGACACACACACATGCCCCACACACACTGGCAGACACATACACACATATACACACACTCATACAGAGACAAGCAGGCACGCTGAGCAGCTGAGGATGATGGGAACTATGTTCAAGCTACAGCTGGAAGGCCACGGTCCAGTCTGTATTATGCAGCTTCTTTATTCCCTGTCTGTGCACAGCCCTGCCAATTACTACAAGTGAGCTGATTTCTAACCAATCAGCAGGCAGGATGCTGGGGAGCTGACTTGCTAGCACAGAGAAACTGGGAAAGTGGAACAATGGGAGAGACATGATCAGGCAGCGCAGAGCAGGACTTCAGCTGAGCTGGTAAATGACAGAGACATGTGTGTGACTGTATTTATATATTGCACAGAGAGAGAGAAAGAGAGCAGATTGTTTGTCAGTCTGTCTGTAAGTAGAGGTGCCAGTTCCTGCAATCATCTCCATGCTGTACATAGCTCACTGTATAGCATGTATGACAAGCTATTTATATATGGTCTGGCACTGTATAGTATACAGTCTGCATGTGTCTGTGTATAAGGACTGGCACTATACAGTATAGGTGGGACAGTCCCTGTTTCAGACCAAATCCCTCTGTTTCTCTAGTTAGGATAGCCTGACCAGACCTCACCTTTAACCAGGGACGCATAGGAAAAATACATACTGCAGGACTGCATTGATTTCAGTGAAGTACTGAAAAATGACTATTTCCTATGTGTCCCCGGTTAAAGGTGAGATCTGGTCAGTCTAATGTAGGAGATCACACTGTGTGGTGTATATACAAGTGTATCAGATTGCTCCATGTGGGTATAAACCTGTATATATCTGTTACATTAGTCTGTGTAAAAAATACTTTCATCTTCTTCTAAATCATTCACTTACAGAAAGAATAACTTAACCATTTCAATGCCAGAGGGGATACAATACATTACTTACCCCCTGGCACTCAAAGGGTTAAGAATTATCTACAATGGTCTGGCACTGCATAGCAGTGGTTCTCAACCTGTGCTCTCAGTGGCTACTAACAGGTCAGGATTTTAGAATTTCCTTTTAAGAGCACAGGTGAGTTAATCAATAGGACTGAGCCTCTGATCAACACACTTGTGTTCTAGCAGGGAAATTCCTAAGTCCTGGCCTGTTAGTGGCCACTGAGGGCATGGGTTATGAACCACCGCTGTATAGTATACAGTCTGCATGTGTCTGTGTATAAGGACTGGCACTATACAGTATAGGACAGTCCCTGTTTGACACCCAAATCTCTCTGCTCCTCTATTTAGGAGATCACACTGTGTGGTGTATGTACCAGTGTATCAGATTGCTCCACATCAATAAAACCCACAGTAATGTGGGAATAAACTTCTGTATATATCTTATAAATTAGTCTGTGTAAAAAAATACTTTCATCTTCTTATAAATCATTCACTTACACAAAGAGTAACTTAACCATTTCAATGTCAGAGGGGCATGCAATGCATTGCTTACCCCCTGGCACTCAAAGGGTTAAACATTATCTAAAATACACCACCAGCCACGCCCCCAGTAACACCACGTTGCTTACACTGCTCACACTGTATGTATGTATGTATGTTCTGCTTTGCATGTGTGTGTCACTGTTTGTGTATGTCAGTGCATGTGTGTGTATGTATGTATGTGTGTTGCATGCTTCTCTGTCACTGTGTGTACCCCCCTATGTGTGTGTTTGTACGTGTGTCTGTGTATCACTGTGTGTACCTTTCTGACACGTACACCCTACGCTATATTTCACTATCATAACATTTATTAAAAAAAAAAAAAATCCCTACATAACATGATGGGCAACGCCGTCCCAAATTGCTAGTATATATATAGATATATATATATATATATATGTATATATAATTCACAGGACTCCCACCCACTGAAAGGGACGATGCTGGGTCTCCTGTGGTTGGACATGGGAGTCCTTTTGGGTTAATTGCTCACAGGAATCTTCCTCTATTCCTTCTTGCTGTCCTAGTAGGTAGGTAGGTAGGTAGGTTTTTTTTGTCTGAAATCTATCTGGCGGGTGATTGGCTGTGTAGCTTGATATGGAGGAGGGTGAGGCTCCACCCCTGCACTTCTTACTAGAATTGTTCCAGTGCACTGGGAGGAGCTGTCAGCTCTCCTGTTAGTTATATGGACTAAGAGAAAAGGATTTAACAGGTAAGACTGTACAATTAGGCCTCACCTCAAATATATATAGTGCTATTTTATGGCACCAGTTCAGAGTGCAGAGAAGATTTGTTTTTAAATATGAAGAACATCTATTCAAGCCTGGTTTACAAAAGAGTAAAGATGCCTAAGAATCTTATTGCCCCGTCACATCATTTCTGGGTCAACTGGCCAGCCACACAGAAATAATACAAAGGGGTGATTAGAATTTAACCTTTTGAGTGTTAGAGGGGTACAGAATGCATTGCCTTTCAACAGATTAATCTCAGATGAAATTGGAGAATCAGACAACACTGAGTAATGGAACCTCCATGAACGTGACACCCAGGAGTGACTGGAGATACTATCTACTTGAAGAAAATCCATAGGGGACATTTGTATTTTCTGGCCATAAAGTCAAGTCTATTGGAGAGGGGTCAGTATCAAAATATACGTAGTAGCCATTTCTTATTTCAAACAATAGTTTATGAGATATTTCCTTTATTTATTTGTCAGCTAAAACAAATCAGCTAGTACTGGAGTGACAGTTGGTAATGTAGAGCAGTGTGGAATGTTAGTATCTGGCCAGCAGGGAATGACAGTTGGTAATGTAGATCAATGAGGAATGTTAGTATCTGGCCCGCAGGGAATGATATTTGGTAATGTAGAACAATGAGGAAAGTTAGTGTCTGGCCTGCAGGGAATGACAGTTGGTAATGTAGAGCAATGAGGAATGTTAGTATCTGGCCTGCAGGTAATGACAGTTGGTAATGTAGAGCAGTGTGGAATATTAGTGTCTGGCCTGCAGGGAATGACAGTTGGTAATGTAGAGCAATGAGGAATGTTAGTGTCTGGCCTGCAGGGAATGACAGTTGGTAATATAGAGCAGTGTGGAATATTAGTGTCTGGCCTGCAGGGAATGACAGCTGGTAATGTAGAGCAATGAGGAATGTTAGTGTCTGGCACGCAGGGAATGAGAGTTGGTAATGTAGAGCAATGAGAAATGTTAGTGTCTGGCCCACAGGGAATGAGAGTTGGTAATGTAGAGCAATGAGGAATTTTAGTGTCTGGCCTGCAGGGAATGACAGTTGGTAATGTAGCGCAGTGTGGAATGTTTGTATGTGGCAGGCCTGACTGGCAGATTTGCATTAACTGACAAATTAATAAACCTAAATATATTTTAAACTATGCATTTTAAATAAGAAAGTCTAAAACAGATGATTTTGAAAGCTCTTTGAAAACTCTTATTTGTTGCAAAGTGACTGTTCCACTTTAATTGGAATCAACTTCATTCATTATTTATTTATTTATTTTTTTGTCTTCCCTTGCATCAACGTGGAGGATTTGACAAATACCGATCTAGATGGACACATCTTTTTTTCTGCCTCATCGACTATGTTACTATGTGTTCAACTGACCATTAAATGGATAAGGATGATGTGAAACATCAAGCAAGCTGAAGAGCCACATGTTGCCCACCCTGCCTCCTGCTCCCTTGAGATGAGTAACCCATGGCTCTCCAACTTTAGTTTGATTACAACCTTTATTGTCCTAAGCCAACTCCACTAATTTAGTTAAAGGGACAGTAATACTTCGTTTTATCTTTATTTTATTTTGTAGGCATTAAAAAAACATGAAGAACGATATAAGTCTTCTCTCTAACCTTTATGGTTTGAGAGATATTCACAAGCAAAGTTTCCTCTCCCGCCCCTTTTAGCTAGTGTAACCCATCTCTTCTCAGATGTGGAATCCAGTCCATAGACCAGCCAGTTAACAGCAGGGGACAATCTTCTTCCTATGAGAACAATGAAATCCCTGCCCCCCTTGACAAGTTTTTCAGGTTTTCCCTTATTTTAATTGAAGATTGTCCCTCTCTGCAGTCTACCTGGGCACCTCCCTTCTGATCTGGCTGAACAGTGTTACATCAGTAAAAGGGGCGGGAGGGGATACTTTATCATTCAATTACTCTTGTACTACAACTCTGACAGTATTGATATAACACTCTCTAAAGTCCAAATACTATGATGATTAATTAGAGCTGCTATTATTATGAAACATTACTATCCCTTTAAACTACATTACTAATAATAATATTAACGTAGTTAGATTACTCTTAGGGGGCACCTATATGGAGGTGACATTTATCAATCAATATATAACCAGTGCAGACTTCTCCTTAGATTTGTTTCTCATATGGAATGTTGATATCCACTGAGACTCAGCTCTGCGGAATCCTGAGAACTAGGTGGTGACATCACTGTAGAATCATACTGACACAGCTCTGTGGGCTAGATTATGACATCACTGTGTATCCGTGGTGGATGGAACTATTGAATCCTTTTATGTGGCTGCAGTGGCACACATCAGTCATTAAACGTTACAACTTGACCGGTGCAGCTCAGTGACTCTTACAGATCAGAAATGACTGGAAGAATGTGGCTGTTCTTTTTTTTAATGTTGGTTGCAAAACCAGCTCTTGGAGAGAACGAACATTTTAAAGACCGGATGAACATAAACGCTGAGACACAGAAAACAGCGTATGGACATGAATTTGTCCCTACCAAAGAAACTGTGTATGGGAACATTGCTGTGAAATCAGCTGAGATCTACCCCAAAGTAATTCCGCCTATCAAAGGCCCTGACGATTTAAAAATTGTCTTGGAACTGGCAGAGAGCATACCCAAAGCTGTCAAATATCTTGAAGATGGCAAGAGTCTGATGACCATTACCAAGACCAATGTGGATATCGTGACACACAGCCATAAAGAAAATGGTCCTGTTCCTGATCCTGTACATGGAAAAGGTCACATGAAGAAAACCGTGACGGATTCCAGTGTAGATAGATTCACACCTGATCATAAAGGAGATGTAGTGAACCGAACTCCTGGCTATAAAGGAACCACTCCTTCCTCTGATTCTGGACACACAAACAGTCTTGTGACAACGACACAGACTATACCTGGCCATAAAAAACGTCCTGAGAAAACATTTGTAACTGGTCCATGCTCAGCAACATGTGGCATCGGCTTTCAGGACATTTATCGTATTAAAGGGTGTCCAGAAAATAAATCAAGATGTCGTGTTGGGGTCCAGGAGTGTATAGTGACCCCGGATTGTGGATGGGGTAAACCTGTGTTAAACAATGAAGATTCAGTGCTCATGGACTGCAGTTACAAATCACAGACAGAACGATTCACCTATATATGGAGACAACTGGTTCAAGGTGAACGGCCTCAAGTGTTACCATATTATAAGAGCGTTTTGGCAGTCCCTAGAAGTTCAGAAGATGTCATTTATGAGTGCAACACCATAGAGAAAATTAGATTAATTGCCAGAGTCAGATATAAGTTTCCCTCAAAGGCTAAACCGACAGAGAAGAAGGAGACAGAAAAAAGTGACTATACAGAACTAACATACGCTATAGGTAGCTGTCTCGGTATTGTTACCCTAGCAGCAATAGTATATCTGGTGGATTTTATTTATGGTAAGATCTGCTTAAAGAAACAGAAAGACATTGAAAGCAAGGGAGAAGCTGACGAGAGGATCACAATCAGTATAAATGGGTCTGATAAGAAAGATCCAGCATCAGACCCCGGGCAGCATCAGACCCTGGGCCCCGAGACTATTGATATAGAAGTGAGAGCCTCATCTCCTGTCATCGTCCACTGAATTGGAGTAATTACATCTAGTAGAGAACATCACACAAATAAAGTTTCTATTCAGTGTGAAATCTGACTTTGTCCTTATCAATCCTCTCTATTGTCACAGTCAGTTGTATTCTCCTGACTTCACTGAAAAAAGATGCAGATTTAGTATTCTAAAATCCTCATTGTGCTTTAACCCTTTGATTGCTGGAGAGGTATCAAATGCATTACAAGGCACATACCTCTGAAAGGCTATAAAAGGAGAACTTTTTTAATTCTCACAACCGGCCCCTGGCACCAGGATCCAGACAAATTGGACTCTTGGTCTGCTCAGATCCCTATATCCCTGCTCCCTCATTTCCCTGTATGCGCTGATCATGTAGAGCACCAAGGTATGACATATCCTGGATCTCTGTATCATTAGACCACGTCAGCTGTGCAGGGGGAGCAGTGATATAGATGTCTGTGCAGAGGAGCAGTGATAGAGATGCCTGTGCTAGGGATCAGTGATAATGATGTCTGTGCTAGGGATCAGAGATATAGATGTCTGTGCTAGGGAACAGTGATATAGATGTATGTGCTAGGGATCAGAGATATAGATGTCTGTGCTAGGGAAAAGTGAGATAGATGTCTGTGCAGGGGGAGCAGTGATACAGATGTCTGTGCTAGAGATCAGTGATATAGATGTCTGTGCTAGGGAACAGTGATATAAATGTCTGTGCGGGTGAGCAGTGATATAGATGTCTGTGCTAGGGATCAGTGATATAGATGTATGTGCTAGGGAACAGTGATATAGATGTCTGTGCTAGGGAGCAGTGATATAGATGTATGTGCTAGGGAACAGTGATATAGATGTCTGTGCTAGGGAGCAGTGATATAGATGTCTGTGCAGGGGGAGCAGTGATATAGATGTCTATGCTAGGGATCAGTGATATATATGTCTGTGCAGGGGAGCAGTGATATAGATGTCTATGCTAGGGATCAGTGATATAGATGTCTGTGCAGGGGAGCAGTGGTATGGATGTCTATGCTAGGGATCAGTGATATAGATGTCTGTGCAGGGGAGCAGTGATATAGATGTCTGTGCTAGGGATCAATGATATAGATGTCTGTGCAGGAGAGCAGTGATATAGATGTCTGTGCTAGGGATCAGTAATATAGCTGTCTGTGCAGGGGAGCAGAGATATAGATGTCTGTGCAGAGGAGCAGAGATATAGATGTATGTGCTAGGGAACAGTGATATAGATGTCTGTGCTAGGGAACTGTGATATAGATGTATGTGCTAGGGATCAGCGATATAGATGTCTGTGCAGGGGAGCAGTGATATAGATGTCTGTGCTAGGGCACAGTGATATAGATGTCTGTGCAGAGGAGCAGTGATATAGATGTATGTGCTAGGGAACAGTGATATAGATGTCTGTGCAAGGGAACAGTGATATAGATTTCTGTGCAAGGGAACAGTGATATAGATGTATGTGTAGGGGAACAGTGATATAGATGTATGTGCAGAGGAGCAGTGATATAGATGTCTGTGCTAGGGAACAGTGATATAGATGTCTGTGCAAAGGAGCAGTGATATAGATATATGTGCTAGGGAACAGTGATAAAGATGTCTGTGCAAGGGAACGCTGATAAAGATGTATGTGCAGGGGAACAGTGATATAGATGTCTGTGCAAGGGAACGGTGATAAAGATGTCTGTGCAGGGGAGCAGTGATATAGATGTATGTGCAAGGGATCAGTGATATAGATGTCTGTGCAGAGGAGCAGTGATGTAGATGTATGTGCTAGGGAACAGTGATATAAATGTCTGTGCTAGGGAACGGTGATATAGATGTCTGTGCTAGGGATCAGTGATATAGATGTCTGTGCAGGGGAGCAGTGATATAAATGTCTGTGCTAGGGATCAGTGATATAGATGTCTGTGTAGGGGAGCAGTGATATAGATGTCTGTGCTAGGGAACAGTGATATAGATGTATGTGATATATTTATATATCTATATATATAAAAGAAGACTTTGTGCCTGCCAAAACACACCCAGGGGTGGTATTAAGGAGGAGTTACTACTCCTATTGGGTGATTCAATCATGCAGGGAGTTGGCCCGCCCCCACTATGCAGCCCGCCCACCACTATCAAAGTCAGAAAAAAACAATATGGCCGCCACTTGCTCCTACACCACAGACAAACACACATGCCCCACTCACACACACAGACCACCACACACACATATGCCCCACTCACACAGCACCAAACACACATGCCCCCACTCACACACACACAGCACCACATACACACACAAAGCCAGAAATAAATATGGCTGACACACACACACACACACACACAGTCACTCACCCTGACTCCCAGTGGCCTCAGCAGGACCTGTAGTGCAGCACCAGGGGAACAAAATGGCACTCAAAGGGTTAAGGTAGGCCCTCATTGCTCAATTATTTCTTCACTGTCATCATTTCCCATGCAAGACACAGGACAGACAGCCATCAGGTACACACTTAACCCACTGACTGCCACAGGGTTCTGTATCAAGTTTTACCCATCAGGGAGTGTGTTCAAACCCCTCACACTGTAAACTTGCATTTCCCTCCCACTTCTCCTCCTTCCCCAGCCTATTACTAACACTTTTCCATATTTATGTTAAGCCCCGCCCCCACTCGCGATTAAGCCCCGCCCCTTTAGCCCAAATTGCCCCATTGCTCTCTCCACATCAACACCACATGAGGGACTCCACAAGTTAAAGTTCCTGGGTGTTACACACACATGCCCCACTCACACAGCACCAAACACACACAAAGCCAGAAAGAAATATGGCTGACACACAGTCACTCACCCTGACTCCCAGTGGCCTCAGCAGGGCCTGTACTACAGCCACTGAGGAACAAAATGGCACTCAAAGGGTTAAGGTAGGCCCTCATTGCTGAATTATTTCTTCACTGTCATCATTTGCCATGCAAGACACAGGACAGACAGCCATCAGATTCACACTTAACCCACTGACTGCCACAGGGTTGTGTATCAAGTTTTACCCCTCAGGGAGTGTGTTCAAACCCCTCACACTGTAAACTTGCATTTCCCTCCCACTTCTCCTCCTTCCCCAGCCTATTACTAACACTTTTCCACATTTATGTTAAGCCCCGCCCCCTACTCGTGATTAAGCCCCGCCCACTTTTAACCCAGATTGACCCATTTGTCTCTCCACATCAGCACCACATCAGTCCCCTCTAGTGACTACACAAGTCAATGTTCACAGGTATGAATACACTTCCCACTGCTATTTAACTCTCACATGCCTCTCTATATCTTAACCATTTGAGTGCCAGAGGGGTGCACAACTCACAAGCGCATGTGTTTCTGCTCATATATGTTGCGTGTGTGTTTGTGTACATCTCTGTTACATATGTGTGTCCATGTGTGCATCGCCGGTTTGTCTGTGTGTGTGTGTATGTGTTTTGCATGTTTCTGCCGCTCACTATGTGTATGTGCATACCTCCCAACATTTCACATGGCCAAAGAGGGACACTGTAGTTTTAGGTGATATTGTTGGGGGCGTGGCTGGTGGGCGGGGCATTAGTAAGAATTTTTAGGTTATTTCATGACCTATTACTGGTTATTTATGTAACTGAATAAATAATTTAGTGCAAGACCAAAGTATTTTATTTGCACAGACTAATGTATAAACGCATATACTGAAGTTTATTGCTTTATTGCTGTAGAGCAAAGTAATACACACCACACAGTCAGGGCTGGTTCAAGAATTTTTTCCACCCTAGGCAAAACATAATTTTGCCGCCCATTTCGCTTCGCCCCTTGTGTCCCACCCCTTTATACCCTGCCTACTTATACCCAACCTCTTTTCATGATTATCCTCTCTCTGCCCCCTGAGCCACTCTGCCCCTGGTCTGGAGATGCCTGTAAGAGATGCCCCCCACCAGCTCCAACTTGCCCCTTATCAGCTTCACTTTGGCCCACCAGCTCCACTTTGCCCCTATCAACTCCACTTTGTCCCCCATCAACTCCAACTTGCCGCCTCAGCTCCAACTTGCCCCCCATCAGCTCCACTATGCCCCCCATCAGCTCCAACTTGCCCCCATCAGCTCCACTTTGCCCCCATCTGCTCTAACGTGCCCCCACCAGCTCCATTTTGCCCCCTATTCAGCTCCATTTTGCCCCCTCAGCTCCAACTTGCCCCCTCAGCTCCACTTTGACCCCCATCCTCTCCAACTTACCCCCATCAGCTCCACCTTGCCCCCCATCCGCTCCAACTTGCCCCCACCAGCTCCACTATGCCCTCTCAGCTCCACTATGCCCCCATCAGCTCCAACTTGCCACCATCAGCTCCACCTTGCCCCCCATCCGCTCCAACTTGCCCCCATCAGCTCCACTTTGCCCCCATCTGCTCTAACATGCCCCCACTAGCTTCACTTTGCCCCCTCTTCAGCTTCACTTTGCCCCCTCAGCTCCAACTTGCCCCCTCAGCTCCAACTTGCCCCCATCAGCTCCACTTTGACCCCCATCCTCTCCAACTTACCCCCATCAGCTCCACCTTGCCCCCCATCCGCTCCAACTTGCCCCCACCAGCTCCACTATGCCCTCTCAGCCCCAACTTTCCCCTCTCAGCTCCACTATGCCCCCCAGCAGCTCCAACTTGCCACCATCCGCTCCAACTTGCCCCCCCATCCGCTCCAACTTGCCCCACCAGCTCCACTTTGCCCCCCCTCGGCTCCACTTTGCCCCCCCTCAGCTCCAACTTGCCCCCCCTCAGCTCCACTTTGACCCTCATCCGCTCCAACTTGCCCCCACGAGCTCCAACTTGCCCCCATCATCTCCACTTTGCCCCACATCCGCTCCAACTTGCCCCCTCAGCTCCACTATGCCCTCTCAGCTCCAACGTGCCCCCCATCACATACCTGTAGCTCCCGCGCAGTCTTCTCTTCAGTAATGCAGAGCGCGGCGGGAGATCATGAATCCCAGCGCACTCTGCATTACTAAAGATCCGACCCAATGAGGGAGCACTGTAGCAACACAGACCTGACTGTGTTGTGGTTCCCGGCGTGGTGTGTGCGGGCGCAGCTCTTCTCCGCTGCATGCCCGCGCCCCCAGTACGTGTGCACCCTAGGCCGGCGCCTACCTCGCCTATAGGTGGAGCCGGCCCTGCACACAGTCTGACCTCCTAAAAAGAGGGACAACAGGGTGGGAAAGAGGGACAGAGGGATTTGGCCCTCAAAGAGGGACACTTGGGATGTATGGTATGTGTCTGCCTGTATGTTGCATATGTCTGTGTTTATCAGTGTGTCTGCATTTCACACACGTGCGCCCAACAGTCATGACATGACGGGCAACGCCGTCACACGTTGCTAGTATATATATACTAGTTGAACAACCCGTTACACAGGCCACGGTGCCACTGCCACCCGGTCGCGGGGCAGTCACGCGCTGTGGAGACTGCCTGCGCCATGGCTGATACAGAGCTGGGCGCTCCTTCGGCGCGGGCAGTCTCTACTGCGCATGACTGCAGCACACGCAGCAGTATCTACTGGGCATGTTGCGGCGTTACACACGATTTAGCGAATTATTATATAGGATATATATATATATATATATATATATATATATAGACACACACACATACAGGCACATCTTACGATAGAGAATAACTTTCAAAGTTTTCCAATAGATATTTCAACCACTGATTGCAGAAGAAGCACTAGCAGCAAGGCAGGTACTAATGCCACTTTACTAGTTCATCCTCACTTAAAGCGATAGTAATGTTTCATAATAAAATAAGCTCTAATTAATCATCATAGTATTTGGACTTTGGAGAGTGTTATTTTAATACTGTCAGAGTTGTAGTACAAGAGTAATTCAATGATAAAGTATCCCCCTCCCGCCCCTTTTACTGATGTAACACTGCTCAGCCAGAGCAGAAGGGAGGTGCCCAGGTAGACTGCAAAGAGGGACAATCTTCAATTAGCATAAGGGAAAAACCTAAAAAATCCATGAAGTGGGGGTAGAACTTTCCTTATGGTCACAGTAAGAAGATTGTCCCTTTCTGTGATCTGTCCGGTCAAGAGTCCAGATTCTACATCTCAGGGGAGGCAGCGTACACTAGTTATTCATTGTGCATATGTAATAGGCTCCGAGTATATAGCCTATTTTTAGAATTGGAACTAATAGGTCTTATACTGATCAGTGTATACAATGTTGCGTCAGCTATGTTATGATTTACATTGTAGCTAGATTAACGTTTCTATGCTTAGATCCCATAGTGACCGGATATATTTATTTGAGACATTTGCTTCATTTGAACTTTCAGATCTTTAAATGATGATTATATTGTGTTGCATTAGCAACACGTATGCAGGGCTGGATTTACATCTCAGGAGCCTGAAGGCACAGAAATCTAAAGTGCCCCCCCATTGGCCATCTCCACTGGACACCTCCACAATGCTCCTAATGTCCACATTGCCCCCGTCCTCTCTTTATTGCCCTCACATTGCCCTATCAGCTCCAACTTGCCCCCATCAGCTCCACATTTCCCCCACCATCTCCATATTGTCCTCACATTGCCCCCATCAGCTCCAAATTGCCCTCACAATGCCCCCCTTTGGGTACAACTTGCCCCCACCATCTCCATGTTGCCCTCACATTGCCTGCCTCCCTCCCATTGTCCGTTTCCTACCTCCCTGGCAGGAGATCTGTTGTCTGTGCCTCCTTTGGTACAGTCAGTCCTGTGGTTGCTGAAGCTCCCGCTCAGTCTCCTATTCAGGAATGCAGAGCGCTTGGAGATGATGTCATCTCCCAGCGCTCTGCATTCCTACAGAGACGACGAGGGAGCTTCAGCAACTACAGGACTGTCTGTACCAAAGGAGGCACAGACAACAGATCTCCTGCCAGGGAGGTGCAATGTGAGGGCGACATGGAGTGGGCACCGGTGCAGCCAGCGCAGTGGCCATTTTTTTTTTTTTTTTTTAATCTTTTCAAAGAATAAAGAAAAAAAGTATCCCATTGGCAGGCGCCCCTCAGTGGTGTGCGCCTGTAGGCAGGTGCCTACTTTGCCTTATGGCACATCCGGCCCTGCACGTATGTTATAGAGTGACGTTCTGAAATGAAGTGTCTGCTTGAGACAATTGCTCATTTGGCATATTAGGCAGCATAAAGGCAGGAATGTGATTTATACGTAATTTTTAAATATATTTTGCCACTTTATATTGAATCATTAATAAAGTTTAGATTTTATCTTTATTTGTATCTACTTCCCTGACAATTTGGATACTTAAGGGTTTTTGCCATTATTGACAATGTGAGTACTCAATTATGCAAGGTTATTTTTTCTCTTTTTCTTATATACCGTCTATTTTTCCTTGTGAGTACCAGTCGCCAATTATTTTATATATGAATAAGCCTTTGGGTGTGCATCAGGGTTTTTTTTATTTCTTTATTTCAATAAACCCTTGTCTTTCCTTAAAAAAAAACTTTCTTCTCCTGATAGCACCTCATTTCACCAATATTCATGGAATCCCTACCCACATATGTGCTGAGACAATCTAAAAGGGCTGATAGAGCCAGATCAGTATTTTGTGTAGATGATACTAACCCAGGAAGTAGTGGGGCCACATGGGAAGATGATTTTACTCTTCTAAAGGATGCACAATATAGACATCTCAAATCTTGGTGGACAAGAACTACATACCAGAGATATATAGAAGTAAAAATAGTTCCTAGGGGGTTACGTATCAATGTTCTGCCTCCTTACAGATTTGAGGATGATAAATATAAATCTAGATGGGAAGAACTTGGAATCAAATGTTCCTTGGTTTTTCTTAACATACTAGCACACCTCCTAGCCAGTGGAAGGTTGGGAACCATTTTGGACAGAGATTGGCCATATAAAAGCTAATCTCTGTTCAAATTTCCCACAGAAAGGCTTGGGCAAGATCCCAGGAGGTAACTCTAGGGGGGATTTTTTTTTGTGCATTTCTGTCACCACCACCATAGACAGCAACTACAGAAGCAGCAGCTGACTTTAAACATTTGACTGCCACCATATCTCTTACATTTCAACTGGCACCATATGGTTTACATTAGGACTGGCAGCAACAATTAACCCTCTGAGTGCCAGATAGGTACACAACACATAGCTCTACAATTCTTTGCGTACCCCTCTGCCACTCAAAGGATTTAGGGCAGTATATATGACATGTATATTTTTGGGGGGCATATTGAACTTAGATATTTTTTTATTATTTTCAGTGACATCTGTGGGACGCAGAAGAAGAAGAAGAGAAGACAGAACTTAATAAGATGAAAGGAAAGAATACAAGATTACAGAAGAAGAAGAGAAGACAACATAAGAAGATTAAAAGAGAAAAGACAGAAGATTACAGAAGAAGAAGAGAAGACAGAACATAAGAAGATGAAAGGAAAGAAGATAGAAGATTACAGAAGAAGAAGACAGAACACATAAGAAGATGAAAAGAAAGAAGAAAGAAGATTACAGAAGAAGAAGAGAAGACAACATAAGAAGATGAAAGGAAAGAAGACAGAAGATTACAGAAGAAGAAGAGAAGACAGAACATAAGAAGATGAAAGGAAAGAAGATAGAAGATTACAGAAGAAGATAAGACTGAACACATAAGAAGATGAAATGAAAGAAGACAGATTACAGAAGAAGAAGAAGAGAAGACAGAACATAAGAAGAAGAAAAGAAAGAAGATAGAAGATTACAGAAGAAGATAAGACAGAAAACATAAGAAGATGAAATGAAAGAAGACAGAAGATTACAGAAGAAGAAGAGAAGACAGAACATAAGAAGATGAAAAGAAAGAAGATAGAAGATTACAGAAGAAGAAGAGAAGACAACATAAGAAGATGAAAGGAAAGAAGACAGAAGATTACAGAAGAAGAAGAGAAGACAGAACATAAGAAGATGAAAGGAGAGAAGATAGAAGATTACAGAAGAAGATAAGACAGAACACATAAGAAGATGAAAGGAAAGAAGACAGAAGATTACAGAAGAAGAAGAGAAGACAGAACATAAGAAGATGAAAAGAAAGAAGATAGAAGGTTACAGAAGAAGATAAGACAGAACACATAAGAAGATGAAATGAAAGAAGACAGAAGATTACAGAAGAAGAAGAGAAGACAGAACATAAGAAGATGAAAAGAAAGAAGACAGAAGATTACAGAAAAAGAAGTGAAGACAACATAAGAAGATGAAAGGAAAGAAGACAGAAGATTACAGAAGAAGAAGAGAAGACAGAACACATAAGAAGATGAAAAGAAAGAAGACAGAAGTTGACAGAAGAAGAAGAGAAGACAGAACACATAAGAAGATGAAATGAAAGAAGACAGAAGATTACAGAAGAAGAAGAGAAGACAGAACACATAAGAAGATGAAATGAAAGAAGACAGAAGATTACAGAAGAAGAAGAGAAGACAGAACACATAAGAAGATGAAATGAAAGAAGATAGAAGATTACAGAAGAAGAAGAGAAGACAGAACACATAAGAAGATGAAATGAAAGAAGACAGAAGATTACAGAAGAAGAAGAGAAGACAGAACATAAGAAGATGAAAAGAAAGAAGACAGAAGATTACAGAAAAAGAAGTGAAGACAACATAAGAAGATGAAAGGAAAGAAGACAGAAGATTACAGAAGAAGAAGAGAAGACAGAACACATAAGAAGATGAAAAGAAAGAAGACAGAAGTTGACAGAAGAAGAAGAGAAGACAGAACACATAAGAAGATGAAATGAAAGAAGACAGAAGATTACAGAAGAAGAAGAGAAGACAGAACACATAAGAAGATGAAATGAAAGAAGATAGAAGATTACAGAAGAAGAAGGGCAATAGCTGACCAGGGTGCAGAAGATACCACTGGACATCAGAATTACAGGTAAGTATTTATTTTCATGTGCATGTAATGTTGTTAATTTCAGTCGGATTAAGTACTCTGGATTTATTGATATGGGGCTTAGGGCCTCGTATCAATACATCAGTGGGTGAAATGTCCCGTCTCGTTCCCACAAAAAAATCCACAAAAACCATATGTTTGTCCTATTTTTTTCATAGGAAAATCTGCTTTAACCTCTTAAGGACCAGCGGTCCCCTTAAAGACCAGATTGAAAACTTTGACGTGCCAGCCACCGTGACTGATCACGTGTGCCAGCACTCCGAATGGGGGACTTGGAGCAATCGATTTCAGTCCCCGCTATTACTCAGAGCTCTCCTGCAGGAGCGCTGTCAGTAAAAAGTACGTGATGTGCCAGGACCATCATTGGTCCTTAAGTACCGGACAGCCGTGACAGTCCTGGTACATCAGTGGACGGGAAGGGGTTAAATAAAGTGAATAACATCTTCGTAGTTTTCGCCCATCGGCAACAATTTTTAGCTGTATTTTCAATGGCTAGAAAGTTTTCCCTCCTTTAATCACATTTTTTGCATTTTCTTTATAAAGACTTGCCATTTTCCAGGAAGTGAAACACAATAAAAGGAGAGAGAGAGAGAGAGAGAGAAAGAGAGAGAAGGAGAGAAGAGAGAGAGAGAGAAAAAGAAAGAGAGAGAGAGAGAAAGAGAGAGAAGGAGAGAAGAGAGAGAGAAAAAGAAAGAGAGAGGGAGAGAGAGAGACAGAGAGAGAGAGAAAGAGAGAGAAGGAGAGAAGAGAGAGAGAAAAAGAAAGAGAGAGAGAGAAAGAGAGAGAAGGAGAGAAGAGAGAGAGAAAAAGAAAGAGAGAAAAAGAAAGAGAGACAGAGAGAGAGACAGAAAGAGAGAGAGGCAGTAGGCTGTTGTGCTGTGAGTTTATAGCAGAACTGAGGCAGGAGAGCTTATAGTGACTGCTATCACTATGAGCAACTTTAATAATAATTAAAGGAGGAGATGGAAGGACCATTATGCATCCAGTGAGTCTGAGGAGGAGGAAGTGACCAAAACCTACATGAAAGGGTCTGGATGCCCTGGTTCCCCAAACCCAATGATGGCCAGTCCCCCTACTTCACCCCTAGGGAACTTGAGGAATGTTATCTTACGGGACGAAGAATAGGGTAGTAATAGTAGTTTGAGCAGGAAAAGTCAGTTACCTGTGCCTGCTGCCAGTGCTGCACCTGCTGCCAGTGTGCCTTGTAATTCTCGGGAGGAGGAGATGTTACCAAGTGTGATAGCAGGGGACCCTAATTCACCCTTGCCATCCTCAAGCAGTTCCACCATTTGTCCTACTACTAAGAAGGTCCAACAGCTTGTACAGAGTGTTAGGAGTGAAGGAGGGGGTAATCATATTACTAGTGAGGAGGAAGACTGAGGGACTGACATTGATGTGGCTGGTGTTAGGAGTAATACTGACGACAAAGCAGCTGACAGGACTAGCATTACTGGAGTGGTAGGGGAAGTAATGCAGAGTGGCCAGACTAATGGTCAAGGGAGCCCACATTCCCCTGAAACTGGTAGTTCCCTTTTCCCAGTCCCAATGGCAGTGTCCACATGGAACATGATCCTGAAGAAGCCAGAACTGTTGGCTAGCAGCAATAATGCCACCACCACCAGGGGTACAGATCAAATGCATGTGCCTGCTGCTAGTGCCAGTCTGCCTTCTTCATGTCAACAAGAAATGGCAAGTGTGACATTAGGGGACCCTTTGTCACATTTCTCATCTGGTGAGATGTCTGTGATAGAGCAGCAACAGCAGCAAGGAGGGACTGGTGGTGGTGATGATGATGGTGGAGAAGCTAGGGAGGAAGAGACATAAATGGCCTTTAGCCCAAACTGAAAAGGAATGGGAGACAGGGACGGGGATGGGCATCACCACCAGCAGCAAACTTTTTGGAATTTGAAGACTTTGCAACTGCTCTAATTCCTGCTGCTGTTGAATTGCAAGGGCAGCAGGATGCTGAGGAGCAGGCTAGTGTGCTACAGACCACGGTGGAAACAGTGGGAATGAAGTCAACAAGTGATGCAGGAGTAGGACAGGTTCCACTTGCCAGCACCAGCAATACTCCTGATTCTAGTTGCAGTGCTGATTCTGAGGCAGTAGCAGCAACAGCAGCAACATCATCCTCTGCCACAGCTAGTGAAGGTAATGTGAAGGACAAGAAAATAGAGACCATTCTTCTTCCTCTGTTCCCTATCCCTCCTCCCTTAAGTCATGGGTGTTCAGTGGTCCCTAGATCCGGCTAATCAAAAGCCTACTATACAGGCTGTGATTTCCTGGGCAGAACTCTCGGTGGAGGTTCTGGCCCTAGTGGATTCCGGCGCAGCTGGGTATTTTATGGACAGCTCATTTGCAGAGTTACATAAAATTCCACTGATTGAGAAGGAAGCTCCCTTTGCTATTGAAGCCATTGATGGCAGGCCGTTGGTACCAGCTCTTATTACTAAGGAAACTATACCACTGTCTATGCGCATTGCGGCGCTCCACACTAAAAAAAACATTTTCAGATTATCCAGTCTCCTCACCATACAGTGATCCTGGGATTCCCATGGCTCCATATGCACAACCCTAGATTCGACTGGCGTAATTGTGAAATCACTGTTTTGTCTGAATACTGTAATATGCACTGCATCTCTCATCCTACCAAGATTCTGTGTACCTCTCCCTCTGTGCCGGCTGAATACCATCAATTCAGCAACGTTTTTAGCAAGGGGGAGGCTAGCGCTCTGCAGGTTCATAGGGCCTACAATTGCGCTATTGATCTGCCTCCTGCCGCCGTTCCTCCTTGGGGGCAGACATATCCGTTATCCTGCGAGGAAAATAAGGCCATGGAGGAATACATTTCGGGTGCTCTTGAGAGGAGTATTATCAGGAAGTCATCCTCTCCCGTGGGGGCTGGTTTCTTCTTTGTCAAAAAGAAAAATGGCGGTTTACGACCCTGTATTGATTATCGCGGCTTGAATAAACTTATGGCCAAAAACGCATACCCGATACCACTCATCATGGAACTATTTGACAGGTTAAAGGGTTCCTCCATTTTCACCAAATTAGACCTACGTGCAACTTATAACCTGATTAGAATAAGAGCTGGTGATGAGTGGAAAACGGCATTCAGTACCAGATCTGGACACTATGAATACCTGGTGATGCCATTTGGGCTGTGTAACACTCCCGCAGTGTTCCAGGAGTTTATTAATGACATCCTCCGTGACTTGCTCCAGTCGTGCGTTGTGGTTTATCTCGATGATATTCTCATACATTCATCCAACCTGTTGCAACACATCAAGGATGTGTCCACAGTTTTGCTTAGACTCCGTGAGAACAAACTTTACTGTAAGATTGAGAAGTGAGAATTTCACAAGCCTATGGTCCCTTTTCTAGGCTTTGTGATCTCTAAGGATGGCATTGCAATGGACAAAGAGAAGCTGGCAGCAGTCCTGCAGTGGCCATGTCCTAAGGAACTCAAGGCTATCCAACGCTTCCTTGGCTTTGCCAACTATTATAGGAAGTTTATTCGGAATTTTTCCACGATTGTTAAGCCACTGTCCGATCTCACACACAAGGGTGTAATCCCTCCCAATGATCTCAGGAAGCTGAACTTGCTTTTGAATCTCTGAAGTCCGCATTCGCTTCTGCTCCTGTACTGTCCCACCCCAACCCCTCCCTTCCATTCATGTTAGAGGTTGATGCCTCAGAAACTGGGGTAGGGACAGTGTTGTCACAGCGTATGAACTCTGGGAGTAGGTTAAGTCCATGTGGCTTTTTCTCTAAGAAGTTGTCCAGTGCTCAGAGCCACTATGATATGGAGGACAGAGAGCTGTTGGCAATCATTCTAGCCCTTAAAGAATGGCGACACCTACTTGAGGGCACTAGAACTCCGGTATTGATTTTGACTGATCATAAAAATTTAACATACCTTTCTGAGGCAAAGAGATTGTCCTCTCGGCAGTCCTGTTTTAATTTCAATGTATCCTACCTGCCCGGGTCCAAGAATATTAGAGCGGATGCCCTGTCCAGGCAATTTGGTCCTGAAACTGAGATTGACGAAACTCCGGTACCCATTATTCAGCCAGATCGCATTTTGGCCACCTTACGTACTAGCACCACTTCACCACTGGGGGAGGAGATTCTTGCTACCCAGCCTACCGCACCCCCTGACACCTCGGTGGGCAAGTGTTTTATGGCTGAACCTTTCCGTACCCGCCTACTCAAAACCTATCATGCATCTCGGGCAGCTGGGCATGTAGACAGGGACCAATTGATCTGGTCTCTTTTGCAGTTATTCTGGTGGCCTTCCTTACGTGCTGATTGCACCGCCTACACGGCAGCATGCACTATTTGTGCCAGTGCCAAGTCCCCTAGGCACCTTCCTGTTGGCCTACTTCAGCCAGTACCTAATGGCAAGCGTCCCTGGTGCCATGTCTCGATTGACTTCCTGGGAGAATTGCCTGTGTCTAAGGGATATTCATTTATTCTGATGGTGGTTGACAGATTCTCTAAGATGGCACATTTTGTGCCCCTTCCTGGCCTTCCCTCTGCCCAGGAATTGGCTGTTGTCTTTGCCCAAGATGTGTTTCGGTTGCATGGTGTACCTAGGGTGCTGGTATCTGACCGAGGGAGCCAATTTGTGTCCAGGTTTTGGAGGGCATTTTGTGATCAGATGGGCATACAATTATCCTTTTCTTCTGCCTACCATCCCAAGACCAATGGGGCCGCCAAGCGCGCCAATCAAGGATTGGAACAATTTCTACGCTGTTTTGTGTCTGATCATCATGACAATTGGGCCAACCTGTTGCCGTGGGCAGAGTTCGCCAGGAATTGCGTAGTTAACTCATTGTCCGGAAGCTCCCCGTTTCTCATCAATTACGGGTTTCAACCATGCTTGTTCCCGGACGCAGCAAATTCCAGCTCTGGATGAGCATATAGAGCAACTCCATTCCACTTGGACACAGGTACAGAGGACCTTCAGTGCTTCATTCCAGCATTATCAACCTCACGCAGACGGCTGCCGGCGGACTCCTTCCAGGTTGGGGACAGGGTATGGCTTTCCTCCAGAAACCTTAATCTGCAGGTTCCATGTAATAAGTTGGCTCCTCGGTTTGTCGGTTCCTTTAAAGTTATCCACAAGATCAACCCAGTTTCTTATGCTTTAGATCTCCCAGCATCCATGCAGATTCATAATGTGTTCCACGTATCCCTGCTTAAGCCTCTAGTTTGCAATTGTTATACTACTACTCCTGTGGTTCCTGGGCCTGTGCAGGTGCAAGGTCAGGAGGAGTACGAAGTACAAAGCATAATTGACTCCAGGAGTTTTAGAGGAAAGTTGCAATATTTGGTTCATGGCCCTGAGGAACGTTCCTGGGTTGACCAGAGTGACCTCCATGCTCCCAGACTGCTGCGCAGATTTCATGCTAAGTACCCTCAGAAGCCGGCTCCCTCCTCGTGGGGGGAGGGGATCTTTGAGAGGGGGTACTATCACGGTGCCCGTGTATTGCTGGCGACATTTTGACACATTGTTACTGACGCCTTCATATTGGCTAGCGTGAGATTGCTCCACCCAGTGGTAGCCTTTAAGTACTGTGCCCTGTCACTCATGCAGGGCCCTTTCATGGTGTTCCCGTTGCTTAGTGCTTGCTGTCGTTATCATGTGAATCTTGTGTATGACCCAGACTGCCTGACTACTCCCTCTGATTCTGTTCCTGCTCCGTGAACCGACCCAGCCTGGCTGACGTTCCTGTTCCGTGTACCGACTTGGATTGGCTGACATTCCTGCTCCGTGCACCAACCCGGCATGGCTGACGTTCCTGTTCTGTGCATCGACCCGGATTGGCTTCCGTTCCTGCTCTGTGTGTCTGGCCTGGTCCACTACCGTGCCCGGTATTCTGGTAGAAAGTACTTTCCGGTGCTCTGTCTAGAGCGTGCTGACCCAGTGGTTGCCTCGAGTGCTGTTTTACTGTTCTGTTACTGCGACCCATTTATGCTCCTGTGCCTAGTATCTCCATACCCCAGGGGTGAAGCTGATCTCGTTTGCTCACTATACGCTCGGCTTGTTACTGCTCCCCTACTGAGGTTGGTCTCCTGGGCGCCTCAGTCGTCTCTACCACCTAGCAGTCGCCATCAAGCCTGAGCGTCTCTTAACCCTTGCTGTCTGGTGTTCACCCGGGTAGGAGATATTCTCATTGGCATATTATACCCTTGGCTTGTTACTGCTCCCTTACTGAGGTTGGTCTCCTGGGCGTCTCAGTCGTCTCTACCACCTGGCAGTCGCCACCAAGCCTGAGCGTCTGTACCCTTGTTGTCCGGTTCCGTTATCTTTGGGTCGCAGTTTGTGCAGATTCCGGTTGGCTTTCCATTGATCATCCGGTTACAGCACTGTCCGGTAATCCGTGATTCCTTCAGGGCCTCGCTCACCCTTTGAGGACTTAATCGCTGTTGTGTCACTCTCCTGTACAGAGTGCTTCCTGGGCCTCGCTATTAGGGCCTACCAGCCTCCCGGCCTATTAGTACCTTCAATCGTTATATCACTAATTCACAAGAACTGTAACCTGACCTGTGTCAGTATATGTATTTGTTCTCTGATATATGTACTGGACCCATGTGAGTTAATGCTATTTTGTAATCTGTCCTGTGTCTGTATTGAGTGTGTACTATTGCTGGACCCGCGAGGGTTACTTTATTCTGTCTGGTTTCAATAAAACTGTGTTTTACCAAACTGCCTGCCTCTGAGTGTACTGAAAACCGTTACAAACCTCCCTGATACACACGACACACAGACACCATGACATGTATGTGAAACATGTAAAAGCCAAACATTCACCAAAGAAATCTGACACAGCTGTTGTTGTACCCCCTGCCAACAAGAGGCAAGGTGGAAATCAAGGAGGAGGAAGAATAGAGAAACCCAGACAGAGCCTGAAAGTTCGATGGGAAGCAAAACACCTGGTTCATCATCACCTTGCTCTAGGGTAACCGCCTCTTCTGGTGATCCATCTCATTCATCGTTACTCCCCCACCTGTTGATAGCCATTTAGTTGATGTCAGAATGAGGCAGTTTGTGTCCACCCGTTGCACACTGTGTGGTGCACTGACCACACATGCCAGTGGAGGATAATCGCAACCAGGGCATAAAGTGGCATCTGAGGAGATTCCATCCTGCTGAATGTGCTAAGTTGGTGGCAGGGAGGGTTCATCATTATTATTAAACTGTCCTGCCTGCAAATTGTCACATGTCCTTAGTGGGGAGTGGACAAAGGGCATAGTGACAGCAGCAGTACTTGTTTTCTGGTGATATGATTTCACATTGGGGACCCTAAGCGTGATGGTGTTTGGTTACTTCTTCTTTTCTCCACATATACCTGAAGAGTTGGGGGCAAGTTATAGTGCTGCTACTGCCTCAGACACATCATTGAAGCTAGTCGTGGTAAGTGGAACCTTCATCGTCCATCACCCATGTTACTGCTGTTGTTGATCACATTTCCTTTCAGCTGCCTAATCATCCTGCTGCTTAAACAACTCAACAGCAGCAGAAATAACAGCACTCGCAAATTCTGCATCTACATCAGGGCATTTGACAATGGCCAGTGGGCGCTGGACAACATGACATGACCTGGTGACACTAGGCTAGTAGGGCATTTGTTTTTCCCTCAGGGCTTGTTCTTAAAAAAAAACAAAACAAAAAAAAAAACATAATTGGGGCTTAAGAAAATAAAGATCAAAGGCATTTTTTTTTTTTTTTTGCTCAATGGAGTCAGGGGTCCCCAAATGGCGTGCAGCTGAGTAGGAAACCCTGAATTCCATGATGTGCCGGGACAAGTTTTCCCATGACAGTCACAGCACGACATGGGTCCTTAAGAGGTTAAAGTGGGTCCCTTAACGCATGTTCCTACCTAATACATGCAATTGAATTGCAAATTAAGACTCTTTTTTTCATGTGTTCAAATGGGTGCTGATGGCACAAAATTTAGTGCCCAACTGACTTTTTTTCCAGCTATATTTTTTACTGTGCTTGGAAAAATACCGTTGGCAGTTTTTTTTGCCCAATGGGGACAATTGAATCGGGCCCAAATGGGACAAGTGGCTCTTATCTGCCATCAGATTCTATGTTTCTATGATCATCTGGATTCACAATATAGTGAAAGAATATCTGTGGCTTCTACAGACATATAATTTGCTGAATATGGATTGGAATGACCCCACCAGTGACTTTAACCTCTTGAATGGTAGGTAGATATACAACAGGGTTAAAAACATCCCCACAGAATGAAAAGCAGCCTGAAAAGATAGAGTGATAGAAATGGTAACAGATGGGAGGGAACACATTCATTTTTCTTACTTGAAGGCATCTTGCAATAATAAAGATTCACTTGTAAAGATTCAAAATGAAGGCTCGTCGCAAATGTAAATGCATTGATGTGAAAGAGCTAAACCATAAATAGACAATTACTCAACCTAGTGATAATGTCGCCAACAGTATTATAATACGTGATTTACTTTAAATAACTTTTTCTGTTTTAATTTGATTTTTCCTTAGTAACCATCATATTATCTCTATGGAATACTTCACATATCAAGAACAATGAATATCTATGGTTCATCCAGATTATATAAAGTGGCACTTCATCTCTGTGGGTCTGTATAATTTGTGCTATAAATGGGCTGAACAAACTGTTTTTCTATTTTATTTACTAAAATCTGTTAGTGCTGCTACATGTGCTTTGTTGAGTTTTCATGTGAAGTTATAGGAGATGTTCTCTGTGCCTTTCTTATCATCAGTCCTGTATAGTGGCTACTTCTGACTCCTGCATCCAAACAATATACACTATGGAGTGATAACGAGGACAAAACACCTCCAGTGATATCACTTCTCCAGTTCCTATGTTATTCTATGGAGCCAATGCACTAAGATTTCTTCAGCTTTGGGGATCTTAGTGCATTGGTTCCATACTGTAGAATAACAAGGATAACAAACGAACTGGAGAAGTTATATCACTGGATAAGTTATCTCCACTGTATCACCTCTTTATCACTTCTTGGTGTCACCACTGAATTTTTTTCCACCCAGTCCAGGTAAAACATCCAGTATAGATAGATAGATAGACAGATAGATAGATAGATATGAGATAGATAGATATGTGATTATATATATAGAATATCAAAGTATATTACCAGGAAGGATACATTGAGATCGTCTCTTGTTTTCAAGTATGTCCTGGGGGTATAGATATTATTACCCATATACACACACACATATAGATAAATATGAGATAGATTTGAGATAGATAGGTGATAGATAGATAGATAGATAGATAGATAGATAGATAGATAGATAGATATGAGATAGATTTGAGATAGATACAGATAGATAGATAGATAGATAGATAGATAGATAGATATGAGATAGATTTGAGATAGATACAGATAGATAGATAGACAGATAGATAGACAGATAGATAGATCTGAGATAGATAGATAGATAGATAGATAGATAGATAGATAGATAGACAGATAGATAGATATGAGATACATTTGAGATAGATAGATAGATAGATAGATAGATAGATAGATAGATAGATATGGGATAGATAGATAGATAGATAGATAGATAGATAGATAGATATGAGATAGATAGATAGATAGATATGGGATAGATAGATAGATAGATAGATAGATAGATAGATAGATAGATAGATTTGTGATAGATAGATAGATAGATAGATAGATAGATAGATATGAGATAGATTTGAGAAAGATACAGATAGATAGATAGATAGATAGATAGATAGATAGACGAGATAGATAGATGATAGATATGTGATATGTCATATATATGAGATAGATAGATAGATAGATAGATAGATAGATAGATAGATAGATAGATAGATGTATGATAGATTTGTGATAGATAGATAGATAGATAGATAGATAGATAGATAGATAGATAGATAGATTTGTGATAGATAGATTTGAGATAGATGATAGATATGTGATATGGCATATATATGAGATAGATAGATAGATAGATAGATATGAGATAGATAGACAGATAGATTTGTGATAGATAGATAGATAGATAGATAGATAGATAGATAGATAGATAGATAGAAAATAGATAAATTGATAGATTTACCAGGGCTCAAAATTTCCACTCGCCACTAGCCAATGGCAAGTGAAAATTTAGCCCTGGTGAGTAGAAATTCAGCCCTGGTGGGTATGTTTTGGCTTGCAGTGGCGAGTAACTTTTCAGGTGTGGCTAGTAGCAAAGGACTTAAAATTATAAGCCCTGGATTTATGATAGATAGATAGATAGATAGATAGATAGATAGATAGATAGATAGATTAACAGACAGACTGATAAATTCCATCAATTTTCTAACTATGACCTCTGTGTAACTAGAAGCTACTTTGCACAGGTGGCAACAATGGAGGGAGGTCACATTGTATGGACAAGTTTATATCACTAGGTGACACAGACCCAAGGTTCAATGCATCAGCAGAGGATCTCTGAATGTCTTCACATGACGTGGAAAAACAGAGGGAAAGCAATTTGCTTATAGTGGCAGTGAGCGGCTATCTCATGATTCATCACCCGCAGTGCTGACAGTTAACCCTCATGCTGCCAGTGGTGTGTACAATGCATTTGCTTTGTGATACATTGGATTCCACTTTAGTGCTGAAAGGGTTAATGAAGAAAATGGAAAACACTCACCAACACTGTTCTTATTGTGCTGGCAGACAGCCATTGTGTGTGATGGAGTCAGCGGCCACTAGCCAAGATGGGGAACTGGCCTGACTTTAAGGGCTGCATGATAGCGCAGGCGAGCTGATGGGCACCATCACACCTACACCCCCTGTAGTTATACCCCTGTAGGTTTGAACAAACTCTGCTTTGTGCAGTTCCAAAAAAAAGGAAAAATACAAATAAATGTTATTTTTCTTTGGTTTCATAGAAATAAAATAATGTAGTCTTTTTCATACCAACAACAACAGGACATTGCTGAAGGGATTAGGTAGTATTAACCCTTTATTGATCAAAGGAGTGTGTGACACAATACACTGTGCACTCCTATCGTCCTTAATGACTAACCTCACCATACACAGATTGAGAGACCTGCATACGCTTCTCCTAGTCTAAATAGGACTTGACCAGGACTGAAGAGCAAGTAAGGCAGAAAGCTTGGGTCACAAGCCAAAGGTCATGGTAAGCAGATCAAGTGCAAAGATCAGGGTCATAGGTAAAAGGTAAAGGCAAGTGAAAGGCAAGAATGGAAACCAGTTAGCAAAACTCAGATAGACTAAGGTTAGGCTATTAGACCAGGGTTAGGCAACCTTTGGCACTATAGATGTGTAGACTATATCTCCCATTGTCACGGTCTGGCTGGACTGTTCTAACACTCTGCAGTTGTATACTAGCTGCCTTTCCTTCCCTGGGTCAGGCTCACTCAGCTGATGAGTAAAGAATTGCCTTTACTTCTCTGTTACCACTGTTACTCACCTGACTGTTATCAGCCAATCCCTTCCAGGGTATTTACAGCAGCTTGGCTCACTTCCTCATTGCCCTTGTGTTGTGTCTGGTTACAAGTGCATTCTCCTGTGTTCCTGATTATCCATGCATGACCTGGCTTCCTCTGACGTGCCTTCTGGCTCCTGACTCCTGGCTTGTTCCTGACATCGCTGACCTCCGTATTCCTGACCCCGGCTTGTCTGAGTACCCGTATTGGTTCCTGATCCCAGCGTGTCTTTCGGTTTATGCTCCTGGATCTATTTTGCTTTGCTTGCTTTGGTTATTTCAATAAAGATGTTTTGCAATTTACTTTTTTGTGTCTGTCTGGTTCCTGGTTCCTAAAACCCATATTCCCCATCAAGCCAGCAGTTGGCTAGAAATGATGGGACACCCCAACAACTGGAGAGCCATGGGTTGCCTGAAATAGACAATTACCAGTTACAGATGGCCTTGTTTAGGCATAGAATGGTTACAAACAGTAGGGATTTAGTGGAATACAAAAAGGCTAACCAATGCACTCGGAGGCCAAACGGAATAACTTTTGAAGTTCAGAAAAATCTAATTGATAAACTAGCAGTGCAGGAGAGGATAAGTATAGGAAACAAATACAGGAAACCCTTTTTTTATAGCACTCAGTATAAGGATTCAAGAATGATATCTCAACTGAGGACTAGGAGAGAAATAAAATGCAACCTTTATTGGTATATGTTATATAGAAAAAAGCCAAAATGAATTTAAAGGGATAGTAATACCTAAAATGTAAAAAAAATATGTTGTAGGGTTTATCCCCCTGAGTAAAACAAGAGTACTCCCACTGCTGAAAGATGTTTCATTCAAAAGTTATTAATTTTCAAAGTTGAATTTTTTAGGTGCAATATCACAGTGGCCTGAAATTTTACAGTGGCGCTGTTGCTACACCATCCTATGGAGATTTATGGTCCTGAGACCAGAGCTGTCCATAGGATCGTGTAGCAACAGCGCCACTGTACAATTTCAGGCCACTGTGATATTGCACCTAGACAATTCAACTTTGAAAATTAATAACTTTTGAATGAAACATCTTTCAGCAGTGGGAGTACTCTTGTTTTACTCAGGGGGATAAACCCTACAACATATTTTTTTTTACATTTTAGGTATTACTATCCCTTTAAAAAAGTGTAGTGCCGGGGCAAAAAAAAAAAAAAGGCTTGCCATAAATCAAAGATAAAATTACCTGAGCCGAAATGGGCATACGAGATGCCAGTGGTAGCTACTGCCCAAAAGAAAAATTTGAGGCATATGAAAATGGATTAAGCCAGCAGATAAAAAGACAGCCATTAGAAACACCTTACCATATTACAGATAACCTTGTTCAAGCATAGGATACTTACAAACAGCAGGGAATTACTGGCCTCATACAGCTCAAACTAAAGTCCTATTTCCCAACCATTTTTCTGCTTTCTGACACATTTCTTGAAACAAAAGACACAAAAGCAATCTTTATCATGGGCCAAACTACCTTTCTCATTACTGACACCTGTTGGCAGAAAGGCAAAAGTGCATGAAAGCAAGGCTGAGCAGTACAGAACGTTGGCTGTTTATGTACCATAAATTTATACATTTATACTTTTTAGTATATCTTGGCTATGGAGTATCTTGTTTTTTCACTATTCATTAAAGGTGCAGTAACAGTAAAACAAACAAAAATGTTTTTATTGCATTATATGGTCTTAAAGGGACAGTAATACTTAAAATGTAAAAAAATATATGTTGTAGGGTTTATCCCCCTGAGTAAAACAAGGGTACTCCCACTGCTGAGCAATATTTAATTAAAAAATTACAACAGCTCAAACTTGATTTTTTTAGGTGCAATATCAGAGTGGCCTGAAAATTTACAGTGGTGCTGTTGCTACACCATCCTAGGGAGATTTATGGACAACAGACCAGGGCAGTCCATAGGATGGTGTAGCAACAGCGCCACTGTAAATTTTCAGGCCACTCTGAAATTGCACCTAAAAAAATTCCAATATGAGCTGTTATAATTTTTCAATAAAATATCTCTCAGCAGTGGGAGTACCCTTGTTTTACTCAGGGGGATAAACCCTACAGCATATATTTTTGACATTTTAAGTATTACTATCCCTTTAAAGAGCGTGGCTAAGGTAAGTCACATTTTTAACCCTTGAATATCAGAGAATTATGCAATGCATTAATTTGCATTGCACTGTATACCCCTCTGGTCTTCCAGTGGGCAGTTCTAAGCAGGTTTAAATATCAAATAATTTTTATCCCACCTTTTCAAATACTGTAGAGTGTACATCTGCAGTGTATGCACGGGGAATGATGAAATATGGGTCAGTGATGACATACAGTTGTATGCAATTGGGCATCTCTGGCCAAATTATGTGTTTTGCTGATTTTGTAAGCGAACAAAAGTTAACACAACCTCTACAGTGCACAAACTTAAGCTTGACATATACCTGCAAATTTTAAAACACGGCTACTATTTATGTGGCAAGTACATCTTTCCAAACATAAATTTGTGAAAATAAGAAGAGCCATCAAGGAAGTCACTAGCCTGGAGTGACGCTTAAAATTTCAGCGCAGACAGTTTACAGTGAGAGGCAGGAGAAGATTTTGTTATATGTGAGCAGACTACTTGGAGGGAGTAGTGTTGACATATTAGTGCAGTGGTTCTCAACTCCTGTCCTCAGGACCCACTAACAGGCCAGGATTTGATGATTTCCTTGTTAGAGCACAGGTGAGTTAATCAATGTGAATGAGCCTCTGATCACATGATTTCCTTGTTAGAACACAGGTGAGTTAATCAATGCGAATGAGCCTCTGATCACATGATTTCCTTGTTAGAGCACAGGTGAGTTAATCAATGCGAATGAGCCTCTGATCACATGATTTCCTTGTTAGAGCACAGGTGAGTTAATCAGTGTGAATGAGCCTCTGATCACATGATTTCCTTGTTAGAGCACAGGTGAGTTAATCAGTGTGAATGAGCCTCTGATCACATGATTTCCTTGTTAGACCACAGGTGAGTTAATCAATATGAATGAGCCTCTGATCACCACACCTGTGCTCTAGCAGAGAAATCCCTAAATCCTGGCCTGTTAGTGGGTCCTGAGGACAGGAGTTGAGAACCACTGTATTAGTGAATCAATGACTGCTATGTTTAGAAGTGTTTTGTTGTGCTGTTCCTTTTTGGCTTTCACTTAGTAAATTACAGCCTCTAATAGCCTTACTGTTCTAATTTTTGGAGTTTTCGCCCACTTCTCCCTGAGGAATGCTTGTAGTTCTGAACTTTTCTTAGATTGTCTTGCATGCACTGAATGTTTGAGGTCTACCCATAGATTTTCAATGATATTCAACTCTGGGAACTGTGAAAGCCATTCCAAAACCGTAAACTTTTTTTTAATATATATATTTCAAAGTCTTTATTAAAAATTAAGGCGATAACAAACAAGCACAAGGTAATCCAAGTTACCTTCAGGATAAGAATACAAATTACAAGCAATGATTCAGAAAGCTGAAATATGTCACAGTTTCATACACAATATATGCAGTTAAGAGAAAATTAAAGGGATAGTAATACCTGAAAATAAGTTTATTTTATATTGTAGCCCTTAAAAAACATGAAAAATTATATAAGTCTCATCTCCCAAACCTTTATGGTTTGGGAGATATTCACATGTAAAATATAGTAAAATGCTCTTTTCCTGGCTGTTTCAGCCAAGTCTGCCATCTAGAGGACAGATTTGGAATTCGGTCCTCATAGCAACCGGCAGCTCTTTAGCAGTGCAGAGATCACGATCTTTGAAAAGAACTACTTCATTGGAACTGTGTACAAAGTCTGCCTGGCTTGAAAGCACACTTTGTAGACCATTCCAATTAAGAAATTATTTTTAAAGAAGGTGATCTCAGCACTTCTGGAGAGGCACTGCTGGTCCGGCGACCGGATTCCAAATCTGACAGCTAGAGCGGTGACGTCACTCAGGGGAGGGCTGGCCTGGGGGGCAGAGGGGCAATTGCCCCCTGGGCTTGTCACATGTCTGGGCCATCGGGCCACTGCCTCACTCAGTCTCCTAATTACTTCTGTAAATGGAGCTACACTAGTGATACCACAGAGCTTACAACTGAAATGGAACTACACAAATGATACTACAGAGCTACAATCCAAATAGAGCTACACTAACAGCATAACCCATTACCCTTGTAAGATCTATGGTATCAGTCATGTCGCTGTACTTACATTGTAAGTTATATGGTATCACTAGAGTAGCCGCATTTCAGCTGTAGGCTATGTAGTCTCGTTTGCCTTAATTAACAGCATTGATGCCAGTATTAAACATAACTAAAGGGGATGGGCTGGGACACTGGGCTGGAGCAATGGGCCAGTAGATTGTATTTGCCCCCCAGGCCACAAGTTCCCAGCCCTCCCCTGACGTCACTCCAGGGGAAACTTTACTTGTGAATATCTCCCAAACCATAAAGGTTTGGGAGATAAGACTTATATCATTTTTCTAGGTTTTTTAAGGGCTACAATATAAAGTAAACTTATTTTCAGGTATTACTATCCCTTTAACAACATCTGTAATAAAACAGAGAACAAGAGCCATATGATTTTAGGTTTTAGCTTTTGTGACTGAAAGTTTGCATTTGAGAAAGTAGCTAGGGAGCTACGAAACGTTATGCAATATCTATTAGTCTAGTTTTAATATATTTTTATTTTAAGCTCATAAGAGCTTATTTTATTTTGTATGGAGAAAAAAAAAATTGTATTAAAACCTTTTTTTATATTAGACTGCAGCATGGTTTTTTGAATCCCTTCAACATAGTAACATAGTAACATAGTAACATAGTAATTTAGGTTGAAAAAAGACTTGTGTCCATCTAGTTCAACCCTTTTCCTATTCCTGTTTACCATCGTTGATCCAAAAGAAGGCAAAAAAACACAACAATACAGCAATTTCAAATTCTGCCCCGAATGGGGGGGGGGGGAGAATTCCCTCCTGATTCCAAATGGCAATCAGATTTCTCCCTGGATCAACAAGCCCTAAGTAAAATATTAATCCTAATACTAACATACATAGCCCTCTATGTTATGCTCTTTTAAATAAGTGTCCAGGCCCCTTTTAAAGGCATCTAATGTATTCAATAGCACCACCTCCTCAGGCAGTGAATTCCATACCTTTATTGTCCTTACAGTAAAGAACCCCTTCCGCTGTTGTAGATTAAATCTCCTTTCCTCAAGTCTAAGCGGGTGGCCCCTTGTCCTATGTACTGTTCTGTTAATGAACAGGTCTTTGGAGAGCCCTTTGAGGAGACCTGAGCAGAGACAGGTGAAATCTCTCTGCAAGCCTGTTGTGTTATTTGTGGGTATAAGCCCCCGAGTAACATTTATACTTGTGAGTATACTCATAGTCTTTTACTTGTTAAAAGTGGCATTGTTGGATAACAGGCACGACTGGGCGCCCTCCTGTTTGTGTTTATTTCTAAGAGCCATATGATAGCACGCTGTGGTACCCAAGTACAATGGTGCTGTTGAATGCATATAAGTGGAAAATTACTTGTAGCTAAGAAGTCATCGAGTTAGTCATGAACAAGATGGGAAGAAGAAAAGAAAGAGAGCTAAAAAGAAGATGAAGTGAAGAAGGGAAAGAAAAAAGAAGAAAGGGAGGAGAGAGAAGGGAAGAAGGGGAAATAGAGGAGACCGATTCCTTGCAAGCCGCAGCCACACAAAAGGCAAGGAACAACATGTCCTAGTAATCAAGCAGAGGAGATTGCAACCGGTCTGTGAGTCGAGAAGAAGACTTCCCATGGAGACCATACCTCGCGAAAAGTGCCTACAGAATTCATGGCCATTGCATGAACATTCTCCAAGGAGTAGACAGACTGAGTGCGCTCAATAACCGTAAACTTTTATTTTATTATTACTTAGTAGAATCCATTATTCCCTCTACCAGTACAGTATCTCCTGTGCCGCTGAATGCTCCACAACATTAAAGGGGAACTTTCACCTGATAAAAACTTTTTACCATCTGTTCAAACACATAACCAGTATCAGGAAACGGTATGCTTAGGTTTTATTTTCCAGTGCTATTAAAGATATTTGATTTTCCAAGACGAGCACTTCCGCATTCAGCGGCACAGTGCATCTTCTGCACAGCTCTCAGGACTTCCCAGCGCTATTACAGCCTCCTCCCACCTCCCTCCCAGCTGCCCCAGCGAGCGCGTTCACATTTCACTTCGGTGTGGTGTGAACAGCTCCTAACATTACAGCAAGCTACAACTGGCATTATAATGAGGTTGCAATCTCAGTATAATGCCAATTGTAGCTTGCTATAACGGTAGGAGCCGTTCACACCACACCGAAGTGAAATGTGAACGCGCTCGCTGGGGCAGTTGGGAGGGAGGTGGGAGGAGGCTGTAATAGCGCTGGGAAGTCCTGAGAGCTGTGCAGAAGATGCACTGTGCCGCTGAATGCGGAAGTGCTCGTCTTGGAAAATCAAATATCTTTAATAGCATGTAAAAATAAAACCTAAGCATACCGTTTCCTGATATTGGTTATGTGTTTGAACAGATGGTAAAAAGTTTTTATCAGGTGAAAGATCCCCTTTAACAGTTGACAAGGTATTCTTTTCTTCAAATGAAATACTGTAAATAGAGGGCGCAAATAATATGTCACAAGTCTGACAAATAAACAGTAAAATTATAGGTGGGTACTCACAATTGTAGTCGTCAGCTGTAGATAAGGCTGACTAATGCGTCATGTGATTCCAATTCAGATGTTTCTGTGACACATAGGTTATGCATCTTAGACTGGCTCAGTTAAGTATTCCATAGTGGGCTATGGTGATCGTCCGACTGGGTAAGCATTTGGTAACCACCGATTGGTTCAGCCCATACCAATAGAATTTGATTGTTTGTTATTTAAATGTGAATTGCTTAACGGCTTCTTCAGACTGATTGTTTATACTCTACCATTTACATTTTTTTTTGATAAAGCGGCATTTATAGCCGAGAAACGTTTTAGATAGGATATAGTCATTTGTTACTTGTATTATTATTGCTTTTTTATAAATTAAACAAGACTTTTTTACTTTGAAGCCATTTTTTTATATCACTATTTCCATTATTATTTTCAAGCAGTTTTTTTTATTTATCCTCATTACGTCATTATACCACTTTTTGGCTGAGCTTGTGATTTCCTGATTTTTTGCAGCTACCGGAACGGAGACGGGTTATATTCTCCTTTTGTGCATTAGTCAGCCTTATCTACAGCTGACCACTACAATTGTGAGTAACCACCTATAATTGTACTGTTTATTTGTCAGACTTGTGACATATTACACTATCGGGCGCCCTCTATTTACAGTATTTTATGTGTGAGACGAGAGAACGTTTTATGAGGAGCAGCCTGATACATATCTAAACTATTGCATTGAACAGAGGCCATTTGAGTGTGGGGGCAGCTCTATATTTTCCCCATCGATATTACAGCTGTTTTACGCATCCTATATAATAATTCGCTAAAACAAGTGTAACAACAGTCATGCACAGTAGAGACTGTTGTGTGTACTGCAGTCATGCTCAGTAGAGACTGTTGTGCGTACTGCAGTCATGTGCAGTAGAGACTGTTGTGTGTACTGCAGTCATGCACAGTAGAGACTGTTGTGTGTACTGCAGTCATGCACAGTAGAGACTGTTGTGTGTACTGCAGTCATGTGCAGTAGAGACTGTTGTGTGTACTGCAGTCATGTGCAGTAGAGACTGTTGTGTGTACTGCAGTCATGCACAGTAGAGACTGTTGTGTGTACTGCAGTCATGTGCAGTAGAGACTGTTGTGTGTACTGCAGTCATGTGCAGTAGAGACTGTTGTGTGTACTGCAGTCATGCACAGTAGAGACTGTTGTGTGTACTGCAGTCATGTGCAGTAGAGACTGTTGTGTGTACTGCAGTCATGCACAGTAGAGACTGCCCGCGCCGCGGCTTTGGACCATCAAGCTCTGTATCAGCCGCGGTGCGGGCAGTCTCTACTGTGCATGACTGCCACGCGACCAGCTGGCAGTCGCACTGTGGCCCGTGTAACGGACTCTTCAACTAGTAAGTGTATATTCAGCATCTTTGTTTGTGAGTAAACACTCGCTGTGGTGCTCTGGTGGAGGTTGGTTTTTGAAGGATTCAACACTGGGGGAACCTCTTGTTTCTCTCTTTTGTTTTCTTCAATTGCTTCTCCTTTTTTCTCCAAACATACGCTACCATTCAAATGTTTGGGGTCACTTATACATTTCCTTGCTTCTTTTATGGGAGCAGCTTGACCGTATGGTAGGAAAGAAGTGCCCATCGAGCCAATCAAAACTGTGGGAGGTGCTTCAGGAAGCATGTGGTGAACGTTTCATATTACCTCAACAAAGTGACAACTAGAATGCAAAGGCCTGCAAGGCTGTAATTGCTGCAAATGAAGGATTCTTCGACGAAAGCAAAGTTTGAAGGACAATTATTATTTAAATGAAAATCATTTCTAGGCTGGTCAACATTTCAACTGTATTTCCTATTCATATTGCAACTCATTTGATGGAAAACAAGGACATTTCTACGTGACTCCAATCTTTTAAACGGTAGTGTACCTTTGTTGATTGTAACAAATAGTTCGGTTTTAACTTCATCAGATCACAGCATTAGGAAGTGTTGAGTTACATACTTCAGACATTGAATTTTGTGATAAGATTGTAAGTAAGGATTCTTTCTAACATAGCAGATAAGGATGAAAAAAGACATGCGTCCATCAAGTCCAGCCCATGCCAAAAACACCCCTGTTGATCCAGAGGAAGGCAAAAAAAAAGCCCTCTGGAGTCATTTCCAATCTAGTCCCAAGTGTGTGTGGGGGGAATTATTCCTTCCTGACTCCAATTGGTAGTGAAATAGTTCCCCGGATCAATATCCTATTTGCTTTGAAGCCATCTGTCATAATTGTCAATACTGTTCTGTGCTAGATAGGCATCCATTGCTTTTTTGAATGCAGTTGCTTTATCTGCAAGCACAACATCCTGAGGCAAAGAATTCCATAGCCTTACCGCTCTTACGGTAAAGAATCCCTGCCTTTGTTTTAGTCAAAAGCGCCTTTCCTCAAGTCTTAATGGATGACCTTTTGTTCTTAGCTCAGCTCTTTGCATAAATAATTAATTGGATAGTTCTTTGTATTGACGTTGAATGTATATGTAAATGGTAATTATATCACCCCTTAGATGTCTCTTCTCTAATGTAAACAAACCCAGTTTAGCTAGTCTCTATTTATAACTCAGATCCTCCAGTCTGATTATCCATCCATTCAGAACATGGTTGTGTAAGCAGAGCTGCATAGTGGACTGGTGCACCATTACTCCTGTGCAAGATAAACTTTCCTGCAGGTCCTTTGCAGTAATATGAGGGTTTTGTTTTTTTCACTCCTCTCCAGTCTACAAGCAGTTCTATTGGATTTTTTTTTTTTTGGTCTTCCAGTTCTTGTCTCGACTTCAACAGCTCCATTTAACTCTCATTTCTTTATGACATTTCGGAGAGTGGAAATTGCTAGACAGAAGCATTTAAATATCTTTTTATATCCATCCCCTGATTTGTAAGAGTCAATTACCTTTATTTTCTGAACCTCAGTCAGCTGCTTAGAGGGACCCATGATTGCTGCTTGTCACCACAACACCCTAAGGTGTTTGAAGATTCAGAGAATTTATTAACCCTTCGAGTGCAAGAGGGGTAATGCGTTGGGTACCCCTGTGGCACTCGGTTCGCTTTTGAAAAGTCGAATTTTAAAAGTCGTGCGGCTAAACGCCACATTAACCATGTCACATTGTTTAACCCCTTAACGACCGGCGGTCCTGGGACGTTTCCGTCCCATAATGACTGCATAGGACCATTTGGACGCGCCGGTACACGTGACCTGACGTGTGTATCGGCGTGTCACTATGGGGCCTGATAGAGATCACTCCGATCTTGGAGCGGTCAATTTCAGGCCCTATTTTTACTTACAGCGCTCCCGGTAGAGCGATGTAAGTAAAAAGTACGTGACGTACTATGACCGTCATCGGTCCTTGAGTATTTCAAGGACCGTGACGGTCATAGTACGTCACATGTCGTTAAGGGGTTAAAATGGCGACATGACAACATCACAATACATAAAAGCGCGAGGTTGTCATGTCGCCTCTTTAAACTTCGCTACCGCATACAGATCATATCATCCTTACCATGATTCTCTTTAAACTTCGCTACCGCATTCACTGTAATAGAAAGGAAAAGAAGGTGAGGAATAAATCTGCATGGATGTAAAGGCATTCACATTTTCTCTATTTATCTCTAATTAATAAAAGCTCCTTACCGTAGTAAAAACAAGACAGATGATGAACCTTCAGCCGCCCCCCAACCCTGCACCGGCTCTCTCTCCTCTGCTCCGTGGCAAAAACAAGGCATATGAAGAACCTTCAGCTAAACCCCAGCACTGCACCGGCTCTCTCTCCCCTGCTCCGTGGCCTGTTCTACAGGCAATCCATGGACAGCAATTTAAGGTCCTACCGGAGCTGTATTCTGGCGGTGAAAAGACCAGAATACAGAGAGCTGGTGCGGTGCTGGAGGTTCAGGGGTGGCTGAAGGTTCTCCATGTGCCTTGTTTTTGCCACGGTAAGGAGCTTTTATTAATTAGAGATAAATGGAGAAAATGTGAATGCCCTTACATTCATTCAGATTTATTCCTCACCAATTCCTTCTTTTCCTTTCTATTATAGTGAATCTGGTAGCGAAGTTTAAAGAGAATCATGGTAAGGATGATGGGAGCTGTATGCGGTAGCGACGTATAAAGAGGTGACATGACAACCTTCCGCTTTTATGCAGCGAGAGGTTGTCATGTCGCCATTTTAAACAATGCGACATGGTTAATGCGGCTTCTAGCCACATGACATTTTAAATGCAAATTTTCAAAAGGATACTGTGGCACTCAAAGGGTTTAGCTCTGTAATTGTTGTCACTTAATTTATATTAAGGCTTAACGAATCAGTTAAATTCTGAGATCTTACAAAAAAATAACACTAGTAGATTAACTGGAAGGATGCCCACATTTTGACACATGGCACATTTTCTGTTTTATTTTTTTCTAATAAATAATAACTCACTATGACATGAGCACCATCAAGTCATCCTTCCTCCCAAAACCCCACTATACACTCCCGCTCCCCTAAAATATACTCACACACCTTGGATGGATCGAAAAGTCCACAGCATTTTATTATAAACGTATAACTCATGTTAATATTTAACCTTTATTAACAATTACAATACAAATAATCATTCCCACCAAAGAACCTAGTGCTTGCTTGTACAATCATTGCCTGACTCTCCCCATCTAACAAATCCATGAATCTTCTAGCAAACAATTTGACTGAGGGCCATGCCACCATCCACACTAGCTATTTGTTTGTTGCAAGTTGTAGCCCAACAGCCGTATGCCTCCGACGCATAGGACCACAGCCAAGAGCATGATCCCATACCATCACCACCAAGCACATGCTTTGACCAGCAAACACCATTCCTGTAACGGTTTTCTGACACTCAGACCAGGGTGTAAAGTAAAAACACAGTTTATTGAATCAAGGAGTAATACAATGCCCCTAGGGGCCAGCACAGGAATAACAGTAATAGCAAACACGAACAGAGTGAATGCAATACAGCAAATATAATGGGCAATGAATAGATGGGAAATAACCCCAAAGGGTTAACAAGTGCAAGAGGAGAAACTCAGTCCTAGTTTGGCCAACGCCCAGGATATATAGCAGTCTCTTGAACACAGTTCTGGAATAACAAAGCTGGAGCAAAGTGTCAGTCTCTGGAACACAGTTCTTGAGTAACAAAGCTGGAGCAAAGTGTCTGCACTGAATTCACTCTCAAATAGGATAGGAAGGCACAAGTGCCAGAGCTGAGCTAATACCACCGACGTGGGTTATGGAGAAGTGCTATTGCCAAGCTGAAGTACAAGAACCTGAATCGCCCTTAACTGAGAATGGAAGTTAACCCTGCGTGTGCCCAATGGATAGTGCCCTGACACCATTGGATGTCAATAATGATAGCGACTGCACAAGCACTGACAGCCAAGCACTGGATAGTGCAGATGGATAGCGTAACCTCTGAACGTATGTAGGCCGGAGCCAGGACACCCCTCCGGTGCTGTACGGAACTTTCCCAGCAAGAGCGAACGGATACCAGTGCCAACAGGCGCGGTCACGGTGCACACCGAACACCGGACAGGCAATGCTCTGCAGAAGGTAGTGAGGCGTATCAGAGGTACTAAAGAGCGGCTCTTAACGGATATTAGTATGCTTGGCAAGATAACTGAGGCACAAGACTGGAGACTACAAGGCACCGCAGGAGTTAACAGGTTCTGTACAGAGAGACAGCAACAAACAACGTATGGCAAAGCAACCTCTATCTCAGCTAGAGCGGTGAGAGGAACAGCGAGTCACCAAGTGATCAGAATGTCGCGGACGCGACCGAGACCGTGCAGGTACACCGGAACAGCAGACTGGAACTGGGCGATAACCGGAACAGGAGCACAGCAGGAACAGCAGCCGAAGAACAGGATCAATCACAGAGCAGGGTCGTCTACCAGAGCCGGGTCATACACAGAGCAGGATCATCAGCCAGAACCGGATCAATCACGGAGCAGGGTCGTCAGCCAGAGCTGGGTCATACACGGAGCAGGATCATCAGCCAGAACCGGATCAATCACGAAGCAGGGTCGTCAGCCAGAGTCGGGTCATATACGGAGCAGGATCAGCAGAAGAGTCAGACAAGCCGGGTCGGTACACAGGAGAACTGGAACACAGCAACAAAGCGCAGATACTGGAACACCACGAAAGGGCAAATCACAAGTGCCCAAGCTCCAGTGTATAAAGGCACATCCTGGGCGGGCCAATCAGCATCCTCCAATGCACAGGTAGTACAGTCAAGATTGACAGCATAGCACGGGAACCGTGATAGTACCCCCCTCTCAAAGACCCCCTCCCCTGCCGGAGGGTCTTGGTTTCTGAGGGTATTTAGAGTGAAAGTTGCGCAACAATCGTGGAGCATGGAGGTCTTTGTGGTCGACCCAAGAGCGCTCCTCAGGCCCATATCCCTTCCAGTGGACCAAATATTGCAACTTGCCTCTAAATCTCCTCGAGTCAATAATGCTCTGAACTTCGTATTCCTCTTGGCCCTGCACATCCACCGGCCCAGGAACCACCGGAGTGGTAGTATAACGATTGCAAACCAAGGGCTTTAATAGTGACACATGGAACACATTGTGAATACGCATAGTATTAGGAAGTTCCAAAGCGTATGCCACAGGATTGATCTTGCGAATAATCTTGAATGGCCCAATGAACCGGGGGGCCAGTTTGTTCGAGGGTACCTGCAGGTTGAGATTCCTGGAGGAAAGCCATACCCTATCCCCAACCTGGAAGGAGACAGCTGGCAGTCGTCTGCGATTGGCATGCCGCTGATGTCTGTGGAAGGACTGACTGAGGGACCTTTGTACCTGTGCCCAAGTGGAGCGGAGCTGCTCCATGTGCTCATCCAGAGCCGGAATCTGCTGGAACTGAAATGAGTCTGGGAGTAGACAGGGCTGGAACCCATAATTAACAAGGAATGGAGAGCTCCCAGATGATGAATTAACCGCGCAGTTCCTGGCGAACTCTGCCCACGGCAACAGGTCAGCCCAGTTATCATGATGATCAGTCACAAAGCAGCGTAAAAACTGCTCCAGTCCCTGATTGGCACGCTCAGCGGCCCCGTTGGTCTGGGGGTGGTAGGCGGAGGAGAAGGATAATTGAATGCCCATCTGGCCACAGAATGCCCTCCAGAATCTTGACACGAATTGACTCCCCCGGTCTGACACAATTACTCTGGGCACCCCGTGCAAGCGGAATACTTCTTTGGCAAAAATTGATGCCAATTCCTGGGCCGAGGGAAGGCCAGAGAGGGGCACGAAATGAGCCATCTTTGAGAATCTATCCACCACCATCAGGATAAACGTATAGCCCTTGGAACTCGGCACCTCTCCCAAAAAATCAATAGAAATATGGGACCATGGACGATCACCATTTGGCACTGGTTGGAGCAGACCCACTGGGAGATGTCTGGGAGTTTTGGCACGGGCACAGATGGCGCAAGCAGCAGTGAATGCAGAGCAGTCGGCTTTCAGGGAGGGCCACAGTGCGATCGCCCATCTGAATTACCATCAATTTCTTAGCTGCCAAGGTGGCTTGCCCTGGTGTCTCGAATACTCTGCGAAACCGTCTGACAAATTCGTTAAAATTCAGAGTACAGGGTTTGGCCTGCTCCCATAAAGGATTAGCCCATGCCAGCGCTTTACCAGTTAACAGAGATATCATGAACCCCACTTTGCTACGGTCATTCGGAAAAGCATAGGGTGTGAGTTCTAAGAATATCTCTAGTTGGTTAAGGAAACCTCTGCACAGTGTGGGTTCGCCACCATATCTGAGCGGTAACGGCGCCACTGCCGTGAGACTTCTGGAGGGAGCCAGCTATTGCCCAGTAGCATTGTCCGGTGTCATGACTGGGGGGACCACCGGATTTTGATTCGGTTTCTCGAGATGTACCGTACGTTCAAGCAAGGTTTGCATGGCCAAAGCCAATTGATCTAGGCGTTGCTCGTGAACATCCATCCTCCAGTGGAGGTTCTGTGTATTACTGTCACTCTTCCCGTCTGAGGTCATGGCCCTTTCGTACTGTAACGGTTTTCTGACACTCAGACCAGGGTGTAAAGTAAAAACACAGTTTATTGAATCAAGGAGTAATACAATGCCCCTAGGGGCCAGCACAGGAATAACAGTAATAGCAAACACGAATAGAGTGAATGCAATACAGCAAATATAATGGGCAATGAATAGATGGGAAATAACCCCAAAGGGTTAACAAGTGCAAGAGGAGAAACTCAGTCCTAGTTTGGCCAATGCCCAGGATATATAGCAGTCTTTGGAACACAGTTCTTGAGTAACAAAGCTGGAGCAAAGTAGCAGTCTCTGGAACACAGTTCTTGAGTAACAAAGCTGGAGCAAAGTGTCTGCACTGAATTCACTCTCAAATAGAATAGGAAGGCACAAGTGCCAGAGCTGAGTAATACCACCGCCGTGGGTTATGGAGAAGTGCTATTGCCAAGCTGAATAACAAGAACCTGAATCGCCCTTAACTGAGAATGGAAGTTAACCCTGCGTGTGCCCAATGGATAGTGCCCTGACACCCCTTGGATGTCAATAATGATAGCGACTGCACAAGCACTGAGAGCCAAGCACTGGATAGTGCAGATGGATAGCGTAACCTCTGAACGTATGTAGGCCGGAGCCAGGACACCCCTCCGGTGCCGTACGGAACTTTCCCAGCAAGAGCGAACGGATACCAGTGCCAACAGGCGCAGTCACGGTGCACACCGAACACCGGACAGGCAATGCTCTGCAGAAGGTAGTGAGGCGTATCAGAGGTACTAAAGAGCGGCTCTTAACGGATATTAGTATGCTTGGCAAGATAACTGAGGCACAAGACTGGAGACTACAAGGCACCGCAGGAGTTAACAGGTTCTGTACAGAGAGACAGCAACAAACAACGTATGGCAAAGCAACCTCTATCTCAGCTAGAGCGGTGAGAGGAACAGCGAGTCACCAAGTGATCAGAATGTCGCGGACGCGACCGAGACCGTGCAGGTACACCGGAACAGCAGACTGGAACTGGGCGATAACTGGAACCGGAGCACAGCAGGAACAGCAGCCGAAGAACAGGATCAATCACGGAGTAGGGTCATCTACCAGAGCCGGGTCATACACGGAGCAGAAACAGCAGCCGAAGAACCGGATCAATCACGGAGCAGGGTCGTCTACCAGAGCCGGGTCATACACGGAGCAGGATCATCAGCCAGAACCGGATCAATCACGAAGCAGGGTCGTCAGCCAGAGTCGGGTCATACACGGAGCAGGATCAGCAGAAGAGTCAGACAAGCCGTGTCGGTACACAGGAGAACTGGAACACAGCAACAAAGTGCAGATACTGGAACACCACAAAAGGGCAAATCACAAGTGCCCAAGCCCCAGTGTATAAAGGCACATCCTGGGCGGGCCAATCAGCATCCTCCAATGCACAGGTAGTACAGTCAAGATTGACAGCATAGCACGGGAACCGTGATAATTCCATGCTGTGACATAACACATACCTCGGCCACCTAATGGCCCATACCACCCACACCACATATGCCAGCATCCCTTTAGCTCAGCCACCACCTACCATGAGTTGATGGCACCCAGGGAAGTAGGGGTGAGCAGGTGGGGAACTCCTCATCGTGCCTCTGCTAACACAAAATGGCTCCTGGACCACAATTCCCAGCAGCCAGTGTTTCTTGACGTGCTCTGTCAGGCCCCCTTCAACTGTGCTGCACTCCTGCTCGTGGTTCTCATTACAATTTGCAGGACTATGTGAAGTTTTAGTTTGTTCACTGCAGAGGTTGTGTTAACTTCAGCAAAACATAATTTGGCCGGGGTGGACAAACTTTGGAATACAATTGCTCTGGGGGGAAATTTACATTTTGAGTTACATTTCTACTTTAAATCCTTGAATGCGCTAGAGGTCACAATTGCATTTTGAAGCTATTCCTCTCTATAGCATTAAATCAGTAAAATCCACATATAATTCAAAGGACTTTTTTATTTCTTCTTTATGAACCAGTTGACTTTGCCACAGAATAGCACCATATATCCCTTGGTTTATTAAACAGTACACATATAACAATGCCAAACAAAGCGGGAGATAACCCCCAATAGTGATACATTACAACTCTCAGCAAAAAGGACAGGCTAATAACTGTGAATTCTATTACAATTCTCCTAAAAATAATATTAGTTTCATGGAGAAAAAAAATGTGATAATAATCAATGTTCCTGACTAGCTGCTTCTTAAATATTTTCAATCCCTCCAATGTGTGTTTCCATAAGATAAGTGAAGTTTAAGCTGCGCGGCATGATTGGATAGCGGAATGCGCCTGGTGATTGTGGAGATAATATTATGACCTTTCTGTCTGTGTTTTTCCTTAAGGCTTCAACTGAAAGATCGTCTTAACTCTTTATGTGCCAGAGGAGTATACAATGCCATGGCATTGCTCACACGTCTGGCAGCCAAGGTCCTAATTAGCATCAAGGTGATTTCTGATATAGATAAATGTAAATTAAGGGATAATGGGAAAAACTGCAAAATCTACAGGCAGTTCTACTTGTCTGTTGTGTGTAGTGTGTATCTTTCTTCTGTCTTCTAGCCCCTTAGGAACAGAGGGGTACAAGGCATTGAACAGCCCAATGGTGCTTAAAGTGTTAATTTGTGAATAGGGAAAATGATATAGAGATAAGTAATCCTGCTTCGGTTTGGTAATGGGTTAATCTTGGTACCTGAAAAGTCTGAGATATAATGAACAGGTGTGGAGTCATCATGACAGACAGAGAGAGAGAGAGAGAGAGAGTGAGAGAGAGATAAATAGAGAGAGAGAGAGAGAGAGAGAGACAGAGAAAGGAGAGGAGAGAGAGAGAGAGAGAGAGAAAGGAGAGGAGAGAGAGAGAGAGACAGAGAGAGAGAGAGGAGAAATAGAGAGAGAGATAGAGAGAGAGATAAATAGAGAGAGAAAGAGAGAGAGAGAGAAAGAAGAGAGAGAGTGAGAGAGAGAGAGAAAGGTAGAGAGGGAGAGGAGAGGGAGAGAGAGGAAGACAGAGAGAGAGGGGAAGAGAGAAAGAGAGAGATAGAGAGAGAGGAAGAGAGAGGAAGACAGAGAGAGAGAGAGAGGAAGAGAGAGGAAGACAGAGAGAGAGGGGAAGAGAGAAAGAGAGAGATAGAGACGAAGAAAGAGGAAGACAGAGAAAGAGAGGAAGAGAGAAAGAGAGAGAGAGAGGAAGAGAGAGGAAGACAGAGAGAGAGAGGAAGAGAGAGAGAAAGAGAGAGGAAGAGAGAGAGAGGAAGAGAGAGGAAGAGAGAGGAAGACAGAGAGAGAGAGGAAGAGAGAGCGAGAGAGGAAGAGAGAGAGAGAGAGGAAGAGAGAGAGAGGAAGAGAGAGGAAGAGAGAGAGAGAGAGGGGAAGAGAGAGAGGAAGAGAGAGAAGAGAGGAAGAGAGAGAGAGAGAGAGAGAGAGAGAAGAGAGGAAGAGAGGAAGAGAGAGAAAGACACAGAGAGAGAGGAAGAGAGAGAAGAGAGGAAGAGAGAGAGAGAGGAAGAGAGAGAAAGACACAGAGAGAGAGAGGAAGAGAGAGAAGAGAGGAAGAGAGAGAGAGAGGAAGGGAGAGAAAGATACAGAGAGAGAGAGGCAGGGAGAGAGAGAAAGGTAGAGAGAGAGCAAAGAGAGAGGAAGAGAGAGAGTGAGAGAGAGAGGAGAGAGAAGGAGAGAGAGTGTGAGAGAGAGAGAGAGAGAGAGAGAGTGAGAGTGAAAGGAGAGAGGGGGGATTGAGAGATAGAGGGGGCGAGAGAGAGAGACAGAGAGGAAAAAAAGAGAAAGAGTGAAAAATGAGAGAGAGAGAAATAAAAAAGGGAGTAAGAAAGAGAGGGACAGAGAAAGAAAGAGAGAATGAAAAGAGAGAGGAAAAAGAGACAGCGAGAAAAAAGACAGAACAGAGTGAGAAAGATGGAAAGAAAAGAGAGAGGAAATAAAGAAAAAGAGAGAGAAAGAGACATAAAGAAAGAAAGAGTGAGGGAGAGCGCAAAAGAGAGGGAAAGAAAAAAGAGAGAAAAAGAAAGAGAAATAAAGAAAAAAGAGTAAGAAAAAAGAGAGAAAAAGAGAGCGAAAGATTTTGAGAGAGAGATAGAGATCCTTCCCAGACTCCGAGGTCCACCCCCCGGCCAGTAGAAGTCCTGCATGGCTCCCCACACAGGAACCAACTCCAGCTGACACAGAAGCCACAGAAGGTTCCTGTGTGATTGTTATGACTTCCTGGTATCACTTTCCTGTGTTTCTACTGAACAAAATGGCTGGATCCCAAAATCTGGTTGGGACGGGCCTTCTGAAACTGTACAATTTGTCTGAAAAATGAACCTGCAGAAGAAATTGGCTCATCTCTAGTGAAGACCATGAGTAAATGAGTAGATTACATACTACAGGGTATGTTTTGCTTGAAATATGCCCAATCATGCTATTTCAATAGTACAAAGTTCCTACCAGAACCAAAGAGAAATGTGTTGTTCAGAGCCAATAAGAGTTTCACTAACTGACAGGCCCGGATTTACATCTCTGGGTTTCTAGGCAAGGACATCTAGTGGCCCATGACCACACCTCTACTCCTTATATGACCCTGCCCACAGCTTCATCTACTCTTTCCTGTCACATTGGCCTGTACCAAGCAAGGACAAAAAAAGTGCAGAAAAATAAGGAGAGAAAAAGAGGGAGGCGCCCCTTGTGTGGAACCAAACAAATAATTAGGACCTCCACCAGTCACCCGAGTGGACTGTACTCACTAAATCAATGGCTGTTTCTACACATATGTGGGGAAACAGCTGCAGCACTTATGGGGATAATCAAAGCTGCCCCGAAACAGCAACTCTGTGGTCTACTACCAGAGGTGTAACTAGAAGCCGCTGGACCCTGGTACAAGAAGTGCCACGGGCCCCCCACCACCACATTGGCCCCCCTCGACCACATTGACCCCCTCCAGAATGCCCTTCAATCTCCACAATGCCCCCATCTCCTACCTCCTACCTGGAGCTCCCGCACGGTCCTCTTAGTAATGCAAAGCACTGGGAGATGATGTCATCTCTCTGCATTACCAGAGCACCAGCAGGAGATTGCGGGCACCAGGCGGAGGGGTCTATCACGGTGCCCGTGCTCAAGGCCGCAGGCGGTGACATTATTATTCCTGATTCACTACCTCTCTCTTATTGGTCTTGTGATCCTGACTCCGCCCAGAGCCAGCCTTTATATACTCTGTCATGTCTATACTGAGGCGCCCTTTCGTGGTGTACCCGTTCCTGACGTTAGTTCCAGTTTTGCTCCGATCGTGTATGACCTGGCCTGTCTGATATGTTCCTGCGCATCCTGTGTTGCTGTTTCCATTACTGACCATATCTGGCTGAGAACCCACTCCATTGCTGACAGTAACTGGCTGTAGAACCTGCTCCGTTGCTGACCTTATCTGGCTGAAGAACCCGCTCCATTGCTGACCGTATCTGGCTGAAAACCTGCTCCGTTGCTGACTGATCTGGCTGAGAACCCACTCCATTGCTGACAGTATCTGGCTGTCAACTGCTCCGTTGCTAACTGTGCCTGGCTGAACCCATTGGTTGCTTGTTTCTGGCTAGCATTCCACTCTGCTGCCTTCCTGTTGCGCTTGTCTGTAGTAACGCCGCGTGGCACTTCCATTCTCTTGCCTAACGTAGGGTGAGCATTCATGAGATAGCCACTTACTGAATAACCGCCTCAGGCGGTGCGCATATACGAAGTACTGGTTCAGTGCAGTATAGCACTGACTGAGTTACTCTGATCTCCATCTGTGTCCTCCTCCTCCGCTTACATAGCTGGGCTCACTCCATATGGGAGTTGCAGACTTCTCTCTGGGGGTTACCTTTAGACCCTTTCAGTGCCTATATCCTCTAGGCAGGGTCAGTGCTCCATTCCCTTCTGCAGTAGCCTCCAGCCTCAAGAGCCAGCTGTTGCATTACTCCACACTTGCAAGTGTGAGGGGACACGAGTTGCCTTCATGTAGTGTGTCTCGAACCACCCCTAGCGTCCTACTGTGACCCTAGTCCCTAGGGTCAGTTTTGCCTCATTACTACTGGGTTCAGTGCCTCCCAGGCATCTGGGTCTCGTGCCAGTTACCTACTACTGGACTCCTAGTGGACTCCTAGTGTTCTAGGGTCCTCCTGCCAGTACTTGGGATGCGTAGCCTCCGCTAGCCCCTAGTCCGCTAGGGTTTTGTCACCTGTTGTCTCGTGAGCCTCCAGTCATTTGGGTTCCAGTTTAGAACTCTGTCCAGCCAGCTGTTGCCTCCATCTCTTCCTATATCTCAACGGACTGACTTGTTATTGCTATATGTGTTATGTTATTGTGGGTTTGTGGGCCTATATTTATTGAATATACTTTGTCCTAATAAAGTCATTTTAACCATACCAGTCGGGTCTGAGTGTTCATCAAAAACCATGACAGGGTCGCAGGGGGAGGCCGGGCCCCTGTAGCGCACGGGCCCAGTCGCAGGTGCAACCCCTGTGACCCCTATAGTTACGCCACTGTCTACTACAATTCAGCAGGCAGCTCCTTCACAAATTGCTCTCTCCAAAACGATCGACCATACAGAAACAAAGAGAAGGGTGCTCAATAGTGTACCGTTATCTTCATTAGTGATATATATAAAATAATAATAGGTACTCACAGTTAAAGTGGTCAGTTCAGTACTTGCTGACTGTCACACATACGGAGAAAACCAACCCGTCTCCACTTGGGACTGACCACTTTAACTGTGGTTAAAGCCGGAGCCAAATGGCTCCTAGCAAAGCCTCCTAGACCCGGCTGGGACTGACAGCGCAGGTGTGCAGACGTCACTGTGGCAAGATGTCTGCAGTCCGTGCTACTGTCAACCATAGACGAGAGCAGAAATCAAATAAATAAGGTAATAATTCTGGCAACTAGCGCTACTAAGCAGCTAGTCTCCAGATGGGGACTTAGTTAAGCTAAAGATTTTGCCGGGTGGTAGTTCCACTTTAATGAGAGTGTTATGCTTAAAGGGATAGTAATACCTAAAATGTAAAAAAAATATGTTGTAAGGTTTATCCCCCTGAGTAAAACAAGAGTACTCCCACTGCTGAAAGATGTTTCATTCAAAAGTTATTAATTTTCAAAGTTGAATTTTTTAGGTGCAATATCACAGTGGCCTGAAATTGTAGAGTGGCGCTGTTGCTACACGATCCTATGGACAGCTCTGGTCTCAGGACCATAAATCTCCATAGGATGGTGTAGCAACAGCGCCACTCTACAATTTCAGGCCACTGTGATATTGCACCTAAAAAATTCTACTTTGAAAATTAATAACTTTTGAATGAAACATCTTTCAGCAGTGGGAGTACTCTTGTTTTACTTAGGGGGATAAACCCTACAACATATTTTTTTTTACATTTTAGGTATTACTATCCCTTTAAGTCCGTGTGGATTATATACCTTACAGTGCATTTATATTGGGGATGACTGCTAGTACAACAGGGTTTCTTTCTTTTTCTTAGAAGATCTTCTGCACGGTTTTTATGTGTTTTTTGTCACAGTGAGCATTTGATGCACAGCATTCAACATTCTCTTGGGTTTATGGAAAGGAAGTATATATAAAAACATATGAACTGTCCATGCCCGTTTCACTTTATCTAGTGATAAAAAGCTGAATGCGAATATGAAGTAATCCTCTCATTGGATTTAGGACAGGACGTTTATATAAAATACGAATTAATTGTTCCAGTTATTTCTTAGAACATCTGCCTCGGTATCTCCTTACAAAGTTATAAAAACAGTGACGAGTGTAAAGGTTTATCTTCTTCTTTTAGTTGGCTAACACATACATTTATATTCGTTTCTGAAATCCACATTAGCAGCATGTAAGCTGTGATAATTCCCAGCCATATAAACAGTGCATGCTTCTGTATTGTTAACATGATTAATGCACGCTGTGGGTGCCATTACATAACCACTGCACATCCGCATGCAAAGTACAAAACAGGGAAAAGGCTCTATTCACATTGGAAAACGTTATTGCGCTGACATTTTAACCAAGCAATTTCCCTCCAGATGAATGACTCTGAAAATTGGGAATGAAAAGTGACATTTTATTTTATGTGTTTTGTGAAATATGAGCACTTTTCATCTTCTCTTTATAAAACAGTCTTCAAAACAACAGTTTGTCTTTTTTGTGTATATTACATGAGTGCTAGGCATGGTGTTTTTGTATAAATATTCTGCAAGTTTTACAGTAGAAGTCGCTAAAGCACTTAAAGGGATAGTATTACTTCAAAATTACTATCCCTCATATTGTAGCCCTTAATAAACTGAGTTAAATGACACCAGCGGCATCTCTCAGACCTTTATGGTTTAAGAGATAGCTGCTTTCAAAATTTCCTCTCCCCTGCTGTCAGTGATCTGCTGCCAGCAGGGGAATCCGGTTCCCGGGACAGACGGAGGCTCTTAAACAGAGCCGATATCTCGTTATGGAAGGAAACATGATTAATTGAAACAGTCTTCTACGTGTGCTTGGTTACCAAGCAGACGTAGAAGACTGTTTCAATGAATCATTTTTCCTTCCATAACGAGATATCGGCTCTGCTGAAGAGCCTCTGCTTGATTCATAGACCGGATTCCCCTGCTGGCAGCAGAACGCTGACAGCAGGGGAGAGGAAACTTTGAAAGCGGCTATCTCTTAAACCATAAAGGTCTGAGAGATGCCGCTGGTGTCATTTAACTCAGTTTATTAAGGGCTACAATATGAGGGATAGTAATTTTGAAGTAATATTATCCCTTTAAAAGGCTTGTACAGTTGTCATATATTTTAAAATAAATGATGGGCTTTATTATAGTAAAACACACAGCATAAAAAGTTACACTGACCCACCAATGTGCTGAGAGACCCTCATCAAAGCTTCCTGCTGTCTAACACATTTCATGTATCACTGCACTTACTGATAGACATCAAGTCAACTCTCGGGATAGGTAACAACCTTCCCCTAAAAAGAAAAAAGTGAGAAAAACTGCACCTTTCTCCTTCTGCTGGAATTCTCTCCAAACGTATAACGTTTCCACTTTTTCTACAACCACGCCCTATCCACCCTTATTTATACTGCTAGTTAAAAATACCCCTAGCCTTTCACAGTGATAGACAATCTTTGTCTATCCATCCACTGGCTGGTTATGGATGATGTGAGTTTTAGTTTTCAACAGATGCTGTTGAAGGTCACCTATCCTTATAATATTTATTTATTTATTTAGAAAATGCTTTACCAGGAAGAATACATTGAGATTTCTCTAATTTTCAAGGATTTCCTGGAGAACTTCTACAGGTAGAAGTTACATATTTCCAAAAATAGAGAAATAATACAAAAATGATGTACAGTTACATATTGTTTGTAGATACAGAAGCAGCTATCTTTATACATTTTAGACAATGATGGTTAGTGTATTACATTGAAGGACAAAGCTACATAATGAATATATATATATATACAGAGTGTCAGGTTTACCTAGATGGATTTGAGGTACAGAAGCATACACTACATTCCCACAGTCCATGGCTGGCAGCCATTAGCATCTGATGAACAATACATTTTCTTAGAAATACTGTTTCTCAGAGTTTATATAGAGCAGACAGGGGTGATAGACTGTAACCCCTGAGGAAGTGGCAAGTCATCTACGATACGTGTTGGGTCTAGAACATTGCTAGTCAGACCTCTTTCGTTCTGAGCAGCTCCTGGACACGCCCCCATGTGGATGCGAGTATACGGACAATAGGAACACCACTGCACCATGTAGTTACAAGCATTCAAACACATCTCCCTGTATCTTATATTTCTGCAGTAAAAGAACAGAGTGACTGGAGGAGAGATAAAGCGAAGGAATTGGAGAGTGATAGTGGAGAAGGTGGAGATTCGGAGTTCGATACATCAGAAGCATACGGGGTGAGGGCAGATGGACCAGGAGCTTATATGCTATGATTAGCACCCGAGCCCCATTGAAGTCAATGGGAGGACTCGAGCATTACACCAGGCACCCCCTGCTCTGATGAGGGGAGGGTGCCTGGTCCATAGGAAAAGGGCAGAAAATGATGGAAACACCACAGAAATGGTTCAGGGACAGCATAGGGAGGATGTCTGGATGCATCTTGGACTCCAACATCGCTGCTGGGAACGATGTTTCGCCCGTAGTACGCCATTTTTACAGACTGACCGTAAAACACACAAAAAGGAAGATAAAAACGACTTTAGGCAAAAAATTGTTACCAAACAGTATTTGCTGTATATTTACTTGTATATCATCTGCAAATTCTGCAAAAAATTTCATCGATTTTTCGGAACTGGGGCCATGATTAAGAGGGAAACGTGCGCAGAGGCAAATTCTCCCAAAAATTTCCTCGATTTTTCTGAACTGGGGCCATGATTAAGAGGGAAACGTGCGCTGAGCCGACCATCTAAAACATTATGGGTGAGGGTCTGCTGCGGAGCTGACCATCCTAAACATTATATGCGAAGGCCCGTTAGTGAGCTGACGCTATAAAACATTATATGAGAGGGCCCGCTAGAGAGCTGACCCAATAAAACATTATATGAGAGGGCCCGCTAGAGAGCTGACCCAATAAAACATTATATGAGAAGGCCCGCTGGTGAGCTGACCTATACAAAAATTGTCAAACAGCGCCCGCTGGTGAGCTGGCCCTATATAAAAATTATATCACAGGGCCCGCTGGTGAGCTGGCCCTATATAAAAATTATATCACAGGGCCCGCTGGTGAGCTGGCCCTATATAAAAATTATATCCCAGGGTATATGGAAGAGAGTCAACCATATACCCATTTTTTGGGTGGAAGGGGTGAATGGGAATACAGAGTATTCCCATCATTGTAAATAACATATCTAAAGTGACTTTATGTTCCCCCGGGGCTTTCCTCCAGTGGAGTGGAGAAGTCAGGGGAAATCCAGGCCTTGTTCATTTTTATAAGTGTCAACCTATCAGCATTTTCGGTGGAAAGGCGGATACGCTTATCTGTTATGATGCCACCAGCAGCACTAAATACCCGCTCAGACAGAACGCTGGCGGCAGGGCAGGCCAGCACCTCCAAGGCGTAGAGTGCCAGTTCATACCACGTGTCCAGCTTGGACACCCAGTAGTTGTAAGGCACAGAGGGATCATTGAGGACGCTGACACGGTCTGCTACGTACTCCTTCACCATCTTCCAAAACTTTTCCCTCCTTGTGACACTAGGCTGCGCATCAGGGTGAGGGTGCTGGCGGGGTGTCATGAAGGTGTCCCACGCCTTGGAGAGTGTTGCCCTGCCTTTGTCGGAACTGCTGTGTGCTCCCCTTTTCTCCCCTTCTCGGTTGGCCAAGGTAGCACGTACTCTGCCGCCAGCGTTGTCAGATGGAAAATTTTGGAGCAATTTTTCGACAAGAACCTTCTGGTATTGCAACATTTTGCTTGTCCTCTCCACCGGAGGAATGAGAGATGAGAAATTCTCTTTGTAGCGGGGGTCCAGAAGGGTGAACACCCAGTAATCCGTGTTGTCTAAAATGCGTATAACGCGTGGGTCACGGGAAAGGCAGCCTAACATAAAGTCAGCCATGTGTGCCAGAGCACCAACAGGCAAGATTTCGCTGTCTTCACCAGGAGGATGACTCTCAATCTCCTCATCCTCTTCCTCCTCTTCTGCCCACCCACGCTGAAGAGATGGAACTAAAGTTCCATGGCTACCCTCTGTAGCGGAGGCAACCGTGTCTTCCTCCTCCTCCTCCTCCTCCTCCGCCTCCTCCAATTGTCGCTGAGAAGACGAAGTGAGGGTGCTCTGGCTATCACCTTGTGTAAGCTCTTCCTCCCGCATTTCCACCTCTTCCACATGCAAAGCGTCAGTTTTAATTGTGAGCAGCGAGCGTTTCAGTAGACACAGAAGTGGGATGGTTACACTGATAATAGCGTTATCGCCGCTCACCATCTGTGTCGATTCCTCAAAATTGCGTAAAACCTCACAGAGGTCTGACATCCATTCCCACTCCTCACTTCTGATTACAGGAAGTTGAACGGAGAGGCGACGACCGTGTAACAGCTGGTACTCCACTACTGCCCTCTGCTGCTCACAAAGCCGGGCCAACATGTGGAAGGTGGAGTTCCAGCGCGTGCTCACGTCACACAGCAGCCGGTGAGCTGGCAATTGTAAGCGCTGCTGCAGCTTCAACAGGCCGGCTGAAGCTGTTGATGACTTACGGAAATGTGCACACACGCGGCGCACCTTGGTCAAGAGATCATGCACATTGGGGTAGGTTTTTAGAAATCGCTGAACCACTAAATTAAATACATGCGCTAGGCATGGTACGTGTGTGAGCTTGCCGAGCTCCAAAGCCGCCACCAAGTTACACCCATTATCACACACAACCATGCCTGGTTGCAGGTTGAGAGCGAGAGCCACTGCTCGGTCTGGTGACTAATCCCCTGCAACAGCTCTGAGGCCGTGTGCTGTTTGTCCCCAAGGCAGATCAGCTTCAGCACGGCCTGTTGACGCTTCCCCACTGCAGTGCTACACTGCTTCCAGCTACCGGCTGATGGGGGAGTGGCGCTGCGTGCAGAGAATTCGGAGGTGGAAACGGAGGAGGAGGAGCCAATAACGTAGGTGCTGGCGGAAACCCTGATGGAGGTAGGGCCCGCAATCCTCGGCGTGGGTAGCACCCGTGCCATCCCAGGGTCCGAGTCGCTCCCAGCCTCCACGACATTCACCCAGTGTGCCGTCAGGGAAATGTAGCGTCCCTGGCCACAAGCACTTGTCCATGTGTCAGTCGTTAAGTGGACCTTCCCAGTAACTGCGTTGGTCAGGGCACGGGTGATGTTACGGGACACATGGTGGTGTAATGCGGGGATGGCACACCGGGAAAAGTAGTGGCGGCTGGGGACCGCGTACCGAGGGACAGCTGCTGCCATCAGGCTGCGGAAGGACTCAGTCTCCACAAGCCTAAATGGCAGCATTTCGATGGCCAGTAATTTGGAAAGGTGTGAGGTTAGTGCTATGGCCTGTGGGTGGGTGGCTGGGTATTTTCGCTTGCGCTCAAATGCCTGGGGTAACGACATTTGGACGCTGCGCTGGGACAGGGAAGTGGATATGGTCGCTGATGGTACAGGTGCAGGGCGGGAGGTATGCGGGCCTGCGCCTTCGACAGGCGATTGGCCGGCACCTAAAACAGGGGAAGAGGAGGCAGTGGTGTGGCCTGCAGACACAGATGGGCGATCCAGGCGTTCCTCCCACTTATTGCGGTGCTTGGATGCCATGTGTCGGATCATGCTGGTGGTGGTGAGGTTTCTAGTGTTCATGCCTCGGCTCATTCTGGTGTGGCACAGGTTGCAAACTACAATTCTTTTGTCGTCCGCACTTTCCTTAAAAAAACGCCATACCGCGGAACACCTACCCCTTGGCAAGGTAGATTTACGCAAGGGGGTGCTCCGTGGAACATTTGCGGGCCGGTTTGGTGCGGTCCGCCTTCTTTCTGTAGCCACACCACTGCCTCTTCCAGCCTGTTGCGGTGCTGCAGATGGCTCACCCTCAGGACTGCTGTCATCGCTCGGCTCTACACCTTCCCAGGTGGGGTCAGTCACCTCATCGTCCACCAAGTCCTCCTCCACTTCCTCACTCTGATCATCCTCCTCATGTCTTGATCCCACCACATACTCAGTCATTGACAACTGTATATCATCCTCCTCAACAAGGTCTTGAGACAGTAATAGTGGTTGATTTAATGGCAACTGTGTCTCATCATCATCATCATCATCCACTACTTCCTTTGACCTTAAATGCCGTTCACATCTGTCATCTTCTTGTGATTGGGTACCCTCTAGAGGTTGTGAATCAGGGCACAAGATGTCATGTTCCTCTGCAAGCGTGCTTGGAGAGAGGGTCAAATGAAGGATTGGTGATGAGACGAGCTCCTCACTATATCCCAGTGTGGGATCACTTCTTTGACCAGACCGTCTATGGTGGGAGGAAGGATGATCAGAGTGAGGATTATGTTGACCAGACTCTTGGCTACTGAGAGTGGACTTGGTGGAAGACAGGGTGGTGCTTAACCGACTGGAAGCAGTATCAGCTGACATCCAACCGACCACCTGTTCGCAGTGGTCGGACCTCGAGAGTGATGTCCTGCGACGCCCTGTAAAATGAGACATGAAGCTAGGTATGGTGGATGTCTTTCTTTCTTGTGCTCTGGCACCAGGCACAGTTTCTACGCGTCCTGACCCGCGCCCTGAACTATCAGGATCACGTCCACTTCCCCGTCCCTTTTTACCCGCCTTCTTCATATTACACGGAATATGTGCTGCAAATCTGCAACTTTGCACAGTACACAGAATGTGCTGCTAAACTGCGGCGACGCACACTGAATGGAATATGTGACTTTGATATTTTACAGTTTGAAGACTTAACAGTATTTCTTCCTATTCTGCAACTGTGCACAGTACACAGAATGTGCTGCTAAACTGCGGCGACGCACACTGAATGGAATATGTGACTTTGATATTTTACAGTTTGAAGACTTAACAGTATTTCTTCCTATTCTGCAACTGTGCACAGTACACAGAATATGCTGCTAAACTGCGGCGACGCACACTGAATGGAATATGTGACTTTGATATTTTACAGTTTGAAGACTTAACAGTATTTCTTCCTATTCTGCAACTGTGCACAGTACACAGAATGTGCTGCTAAACTGCGGCGACGCACACTGAATGGAATATGTGACTTTGATATTTTACAGTTTGAAGACTTAACAGTATTTCTTCCTATTCTGCAACTGTGCACAGTACACAGAATGTGCTGCTAAACTGCGGCGACGCACACTGAATGGAATATGTGACTTTGATATTTTACAGTTTGAACACTTAACAGTATTTCTTCCTATTCTGCAACTGTGCACAGTACACAGAATGTGCTGCTAAACTGCGGCGACGCACACTGAATGGAATATGTGACTTTGATATTTTACAGTTTGAACACTTAACAGTATTTCTTCCTATTCTGCAACTGTGCACAGTACACAGAATGTGCTGCTAAACTGCGGCGACGCACACTGAATGGAATATGTGACTTTGATATTTTACAGTTTGAACACTTAACAGTATTTCTTCCTATTCTGCAACTGTGCACAGTACACAGAATGTGCTGCTAAACTGCGGCGACGCACACTGAATGGAATATGTGACTTTGATATTTTACAGTTTGAACACTTAACAGTATTTCTTCCTATTCTGCAACTGTGCACAGTACACAGAATGTGCTGCTAAACTGCGGCGACGCACACTGAATGGAATATGTGACTTTGATATTTTACAGTTTGAACACTTAACAGAATGTGCTCTAATCTGCAACTTTGCACACTAAACAGAATGTGCTCTAATCTGCAACTTTGCACACTAAACAGAATGTGCTCTAATCTGCAACTTTGCACACTAAACAGAATGTGCTCTAATCTGCAACTTTGCACACTAAACAGAATATATGAATTTTTTTTTGTTTTGTTTTTTTTCCCCACACATAAAATAAACTGCTGCCCCCACACACAGTAGTCCTAAAAAGGACTTTTGGGTCTTTTTTTTTTTACAAATTTGCTTGTCTTCTCCCTACACTGACTTTCCCTTCCTATCCTCATCTCTCCCTGGCTAAGACTGAGCCGAACTCGCTGGTCAGGTGCTATACAGCACCCGACCACGGGTTCTGGCCAGCCAATCAGTGTAATGCCAGCAGCCAACATGGCTGCTGGCATTACACTGATGTCAGAGCCTCCCTGCACGTTTATTGGCTGCGCAGCAGCCGCGAAACGTGCGGGGAGGAGACCCGAACATGGCGGGCGAGCACATGCGGTACTCGTACGAGTACCGCCATGTGCCGAGCAGAGCGATGCTCGAGCCGATCCGAGCATCGGCCGAGCATGCTCGCTCAACACTAATCATCATAGTATTTGGACTTTGGAGAGTGTTATTTCAATTCTGTCAGAGTTGCAGATCAAGAGTAATTCAATGATAAAGTATCCCCCTCCCACCCCTTTTACTGATGTAACACTGCTCAGCCAGATCAGAAGGGAGGTGCCCAGGTAGACTGCAGAGAGGGACAATCTTCAATTAAGATAAGGGAAAAACCTGAGTACAAAACATATATACTCTGTTCACCTACATTTAATAAACTGGTCAGATCTTAGTGGTATTCTATACTTTTTTGTCCCTGTAGTTGTAGAATCAGGTATTTTATTGAGTCACATCACTTTCTGAGACAAAGCAGCTATCCAAGAAGAGATGAATCAAGAAAAACATTTCTAGAGACTCATCCTACTGTTCGTCATATCATGTCCTCTTGGAGGGGAGACACCTATATATCAATACATACCCATACGAGCACACACTCCCCATCCCAATACACTGACTCACAGGGAAGGGAATGCGGTGCCTCGCAGGCAGCGTGGAATCTTCATGGTAGAGTAGAAGGAATGACAGCAGCACTTTAAGGCAGAGAAGTGCACGTGAAGATGCCTGTGTATGATGATGTTCCTCCATTTGTTACTGTGATCAGAAAAAATGTCCTACTGTACAGAATCAGAGTGGGGCATCTGAAGGAAATGGGGGTATGGCAAGGGACTGATAACATGCACTGCAGAGGAAAACAGGTGTTTGTGTGTGTGTGTGTGTGTGTGTGTGTGTGTGTGTGTGTACAGAAACACTGGAAAACCAGTGACCCTCCAACTGCGTTTGGACTACAATGCATGTGATCCACAGCCTGAAGGTGACTGCTTGAGGATAATGTGAATTGTGACTTCACAGCTGAGGAATATCACGTAATTGTCTATGGTATTTGCAGTAACAGGAGATGAGAAGGGTCTCTCTACCTTCATCACTGATCTCTGCCTTTCAGAGGATGATATTGGGGTGATCAAATGTGGCCCCTAGATGCCTTGCCCCTCCCATGCCCAACCCATAGGTGTGTGATGTATGGAACTACAAACAGGTCATGTGTTCTTCAATAGATTAACTGATAGCCAGACAGACACAGACACAGAGTGAGACAGATAGATACAAGATAGATGATAAATGATAGATCATAGATAGATAGATAGATAGATAGATAGATAGATAGATAGATATTGGAGAGTCTTTGTTCAAAAGTTATTATAGGTCAAGATAATGTAAATCTATTGATGAGTTTGGCGAGCTTTATGGTCAAAGACATAAAATCTCCATGGGACCAGATGAGACAGCACCAAAAATCCAAGAAGTTTGAGCACATAAAACTTTAAATTATTTATTTTTCAGCAGTGGGGATGTCATTATTTTATCTAGCAGGAAATACAGTATGCTGAAACACCACTATGCCATTAAGGGAAATGTGGCCCTTAGTAGAAGTTTGGATTAATATAGTGTTTGATACAACCGGATTCTGGCAGAATGTGGAATATGTTGAACCACATCTGAAGGAGATGCCCCAGACAAGTGTCTTTGTCCCTGCACGATTCCTCTTATATTGCCGGGAAGAGATTGGTCAGTAATGCTCATTTGCTTTCTGCATAGTTTGCCTCATAACCCTTTAGGTGCCACCTGTGTGCTATGATAGGAACAAACACAGATCACTTTTAATTTTTTGCTCTTATTTTCTAGCCCTACGACTGCTTAAAGGGATAGTAATGTTTCATAATACAAGCAGCTCTAAATAATCATCATAGTATTTGGACTTTGGAGAGTGTTATTTAAATTCTGTCAGAGTTGTAGTACAAGAGTAATTCAATGACAAAGAATCCCCCTCCCGCCCCTTTTACTGATGTAACACTGCTCAGCCAGATCAGAAGGGAGGTGCCCAGGAAGACTGCAGAGAGGGACAATCTTCAATTAAGATAAGGGAAAAACCTGAAAAACTTGTCAAGGTGGGCAGGGCTTTCATTGTTCTCATAGGAAGAAGATTGTCCCCTTCTGTTATCTGTCTGGTCTATGGACTGGATTCCACATCTGAGAAGAGATGGCTTACACTAGGTAAAAGGGGCGGGAGGGGAAACTTTGCTTGTGAATATCTCTTAAACCATAAAGGGTTGAGAGATAAGACATATCGTTCTTCATGTTTTTTTTAATGCCTACAAAATAAAATAAAGATAAATCGAAGTATTACTATCCCTTTAATGCCAATTCACTAGGCAAATTACATCGAGTATCCTCCTCTTATTAATGAATCCACATTTGGGAGTGCAGGGGTCAGCATATGGGCTTTTGTGGTATGCTTTAATTCTGCATGTTATTTAATGACATGTATTAAACAAACAGAGGAAATAGTATTAGTGGACTCCATTTCCCTGTGTGTGCCACGGGACAGGCATACAAAACATGTTGACATTAAATCAATAAGAATAGTGGAGTGTGTGCACTGACATGCATTAAAGAGATTATTTGCTCTAACGTATAATCCTAAATGCATCTGCTCGTGTTGGAGGCTAACATCAGTACAGCTGTGCTGGACGTTTTAACCATTCTCCCCCACAGTCACCTCTAGTTGACTATTATATATTGTGATCTCTAGCAAAAGTTATCGATATATTGTTTTCATTTTTATTTGGATTTGTCATTTTAATGTTTCAGCTCAATATGCATTCTCCTCCGATTATAGGAACTTTTTTTTTGCATTCTCATGTGTTGCCTATACTGACATCACTGCGGGCGCACACACAAGATCTAAGGCACTAGAAATGATGCATATTATTAGGTTGTCAGGAAAAGGAGATGGATAGCTTCAGGTGGAACACAGGAGAAGAGAAACTGAAATGGTGACAAAGGAAGGGGTGCAGTAATGATAAGGAAAGATGGTGGATCTCTGATCTGATGAAGTAGAAAGAAGGCGGAGGTGATTTGTGTCATATAATTAATATATATATATATATATCCTATTTAATAATTCGCTAAAACGTGTGTAACGACGCAGTCATATGCAATATAGATTGCCCGCGCCACGGCCAATACAGAGCTGGACGCTCCGAAGGAGCATCCAGCTCTGTATCAGCCGCGGAGCGGGCAGTCTCTACTGCGCATAACTGCCCCGCAACCGGCTGGCACTGTGGCCCGTGTAACGGTCTCTTCAACTAGTGTATATATATATAAAGTTATATGAATTAATTAACCCAGTAGCACCCAGGCAGTAGTTATATTTTTTCATATTAGGAGTGCCCTAACCTTTTATATATATATATATATACAATAGTAAAGAGAGTGCCACCAATAAATATGCAATGAAACAGTAAATATTTTTTTACAGTAAAGTTTCATGCTGGTTAGCAGCACTTCTTTAGGGAATAAACATTTCAGTTTTGGTCTTGTTATTTGCACTTATGAAGAGTAGTTTTAATATATTGTGAATATTCATAATTATTTTATTGAATGTATATATTACTGTAATAAATGATATATTGTTACACTGCATATTCATTGGTGGTGCTCTCTTTACTACTGTACATATCTATATATCTTTTTGCCACTACTCACACAGAAGTAAACAGATTGTAGCAGCCGCATGTGTATATGTGTATAAGATTATAAAGATTTGCAGTGAGTGGTGTGAATAGGGCATTACGTGAGTGGGGGATCGTTATATTAGCTATCGTGTACGTCTATTCTGACTAGAGGCCAACCGCCCACATTTTATTTTATTTTACATATTTTGTTATTTTATACTATATTATTTGATGTATTTTATTTTTATTTATATTCAGTTTTTTTTCACACACACACACACACACACACATTAAATATATATATATATATATATCCTATATAATAATTCTCTAGAAAGTTTGTAACGACGCAGTAATGCGCAGTAGAGACTGCCCGTGACGAGGCTGACACAGAATGGGGCGCTCCGAAGGAGCATCCAGCTCTGTATCAGCCGCGGCGCAGGCAGTCTCTACTGTGCATGAATGCACTGCGACCAGCTGGCACTGTATCAACCACAACGTGGGCATCCTTTACTGCGCATAACTGCCCCACAACCGGCTGGTAGTGGCACTGTGGCCTGTGTAATGGGCTCTTCAACTAATATATATATATATATATATATATATATATATATAACTCCAATTATTGGAACAATGGCGCCTGGATATAATAGCAGAATATACACTCCCTAAATAAACTAACAAAAAGCAATATCGCTACAATCCCAAACCCTGAAAGTGTTCAGGGTAACAAAATGCCACAAAGAACAATAATGAAAAATAAAAAATGGGAGATCGCTAGTGCAAATTGTATAAAAATAGTTTATTACCAGCCAAATAAAATTATATGAGACAACACACAGTAATACACAATATTATATATGTTCAAAAAGACACTGAGAAAAGTGCTATATAAAAAACAGTGAATTCACACATACCTGTCTGAAGCTAAGCACCTGACTCCAAGACAGTCCTGATGGGACTTATTCCTGTCCCGTTTTAACTATGGAGTCTCGTACTTGCCGGGTACCAGGAATGTCCAGGCTGATGCCCTATCCAGACAGTTCTCACTCACTAGGGAAGAGAGCCCTCCTAGTCCTATTATCCCTCCGGGTACGGGAGTCTCGTACTTGCCACCATACGTACAAGCATTACATCTCCCCTCGGGAAGAGAATACAGGCCACCCAAGTAGATGCACCTGCTGAGATTCCTTCTGGGCACTGTTTCGTATCTAGTAACCTTTGTACCAAGGTACTTTCCACATATCATAATAAGAAGTCAGCAGGTCATCCCGGTAAGAACCAGCTTCTCTTATCGGTTTCCCATCTTTTCTGGTGGCCAGAACTTAACAAAGATATTGCTGCCTTTGTTGCTTCCTATCCAGTCTGTGTGCAGACTAAATCACCCCGTCACCTTCCAGTGGGCCTTCTCCAACCCATACCTAATGGGGAGAAGCCATGGTCACACCTTGCTATGGACTTCATAGTTGACCTCCCTTTGTCTAACAGTAAAACAGTCATCCTCATGTTCGTTGACCGATTTTCTAAAATGATTCACTGCATACCTTTCAAAAAAATTCCCATCCGCTAAAGAGTTGGCTACGGTCTTTGTCAAGGAGGTCTATTGGTTACACGGGGTTCCCAAACTCATAGTTTCCGACCAGGGTAGCCAGTTTGTCTCGAGATTCTGGAGGGCCTTCTGTGCGCAACTAGGTATCCAACTCTCCTTCTTCTCGGCCTATCACCTGCAATCCAATGGGGCCGCGGAAAGGGCTAATCAGACCATGGAGCAATTCCTGCGGTGTTACATCTCAGACCATCAGAATAATTGGTCGGACCTGTTACCTTGGGTGGAGTTTGCTCATAACAGTGCTGTCTCGGTTTGTACCCTGCTCACCCCCTTCATGGTGAATTATGGGTATCAACCCTCCATGATTCCAGCTGTGTTCTCTCCCCCTGGGATTCCAGCATTGGAGGATCATGTCCAGCAAATCCGTTCCGCATGGGTGCAGGTCCAAGAGTCGTTGTGATGCTCACAACAATCCCAGGAGCTCCAGGCCAATCATAAATGTCTACCCGCACCCTCCTACCAGGTCGGGAGAGGGTCTGGTTGTCCTCCAGAAATCTCCACCTCTGAGTGCCCTCTCAGAAACTGGCTCCCCGCTTTGTGGGGCCTTTCCGTATTCTCCGACGTGTGAACCCTGTGGCCTATGCCGTAGACCTCCCTCCTAATATGCGGATCCACAATGTGTTCCATGTCTCGCTGCTGAAACCCCTGGTATGCAATCATTTCACTGCGGTCACTCCTGGACCCGGTGCCTGTTGACGGCCATGAGGAGATTGAAGTCTGCTCCATAGTCGACTCTCGTAGGTTCCGAGGGATGCTTCAGTATTTGGTCCACTGGAAGGGGTATAGTCCAGAAGAGCGCTCATGGGTTCCAGTCAGAGATGTGCATGCCCCCTCCCTCCTCCATGCTTTCCATGCACGCTTTCCCCATAAACCTGGTCCTGCCCCATGGGGGGGTTGTTGAGGGTGGGGTACTTTTAAGGTTTGGTTCAGCTGCTCTTACTCTGCCTAGCGATTCTGCTGTCTGAGCTAATCCAGTGCTCTGCTATCCATTACTACTGCCTTTCCTTTGCTGGATCAGGTTGAATCAGCTGACCTCTCTGTGTCTTCTCACCTGACTGCTATCAACCAACAGCTGGACTGTTCCTGACTTAGCTGATCTTCGTATCCCTGGCTTGGCTTCCTGACCCCAGCTTGACTTTTGGATTACGCTTCTGGATCACGTTTTTGTTTTGTTTGCTTTTGTTATTTTAATAAAGGTGTTTTGCATTTTACCCTTTTGTGTCCTGTCTGGTTCAGGTACCTAACACTGATTCAATGATTAGAGCTCAGAGCTGCGTCTTCCAAGAATGAACCCAGTGACAGTGTTCGTTCATTGAAGGCAACACTCGTCACCGGGTTCATTCTTGGAAAACGCAGCTCTTAGTTTTAATCATTGAATCAGTCACCCAGGCTGACCCCGGTGACTGATTCAATGATGGGAGCACAGTACTGCCTGAATGGACCCGGTGACAGGGTTCATTCATTTTACACAAGCACTTGATTCTACAAGCTGCTTATACAACTGACGGCAGCATCAAGAAGGCAGAAAATGCCTTTGGGGTCACCCCATGGATCATCTATCCTTTTAGATAGATGATCCATGATAGGGGGACTATATTATTTAACCATGAAAAGCACATGTAGCCTATGAAAGATAGGTTATATGCGTTTTATTTAAAACCACTGGCAATTGTCGCGCCCTATGTTAGGGGGGTGTCATGAGGGGTCATGATTCCCCCCTTTAGGTGTGATGGTTTGTTTATTCACAGTAAACATGTCATTTTACACATATTAGTAAATGTTTTAAACATTCCATGTTTAAACCTATACAGGCAAGGTATGCAGTCGCATACCTTGCCTATTAACCCTTTGAGTACCAGAAGGGTAGGAAACACATTACTAAGCAATACCTTCCTACCTCGCTGGTACTCAAAGGGTTAAGTGTTGAATGAAGGACAGGTTCTGTCGAATAAATTGCAGTTCCTGTCCAATGAAGAGGTGACGTCAAATGAGTTTGATAGAGTTAGTATGTCAAATATATGCAATATATGTCGACATGCTAAGGGGAGGGGGATGTCGAAGGAAGGGAACATTGTTCAGTGCTTGGTGTACTAGTGCTCTTTATTGTAACCCTCTGAATGCCACAGGGCTGAGAAATGCACATCCCTATGGCATTCAGTGCTGTCCATGGTGCTGAAAGCCTTCTCTTTATTCCCCTACTGGCTGGGTAGGGAAGCACAGAGAATGCTGTACAGAATTGTCATAGTGTTGGTGATGTGTGAGGGGAGGAGATCCCTTCCACATCGACAACACTTCGAAAATCCTGTATGCTTGGTGAATATGTCGATATGTGTGCAGATCGAATTGTCGGAGTCATTTGAACACATCGACAATATCATACCGACACCACATCGACTTTTAGTGCATCTAGGCCTATGTGAATTAAAGAAAGCTTGATCTGTTGGGAAAATATGTGAAGGTAAGCAAGTGTTTGGTTAGTGTAGTGGATTTGGAAGAGTTCTCCTAGGTAAGGCACAGGTCCAATTTTCCATTGGCTCTAGCTGTCATACTCTTTAAGGCACATATCCATATAGAGACAGTCAAATTGAACATAACAGCTACAATTAAACAAGTAGAGAGTATTATTTAATCTCTAACATATAGTGTAGAGAGGGAAATACACAGAATAATAATAATACAAACATGTTGAGATTTATGAGCAATAAAGGTCGGAGGAAAAGACATCTAGTAAAGATAGTCTCCCCCCCACGACCATACATGCAAAGATTTACATTCAAAGCATCTTAGATTTATCATGTAAATGGAACAGCTTAATCCCTAGGTCATATAATAAAATTTAAGAATGGGTTTAATAACTTGGCAGAAAGAATATATGATAAGAGTAGAGTAGAGTGAGAAAGATGAAATTGAGGATTTGTGAGTCAAGTTGAATCTGAGAATAAGGAAGAGGATGAGTGCTTATGTGGTAAAGTGATATGATGTGAAATTTTGATATGTACCGTTGGTTGTGTGAGTAGATCAGTAGCATGAAGTGGCATGAGGAGTTGAAATAGAAAAAGGAGGAATAAAATGCATGATAGGATGAGATGGAAGTCAAAGGTGCAGAAAGATGTGTGTGAGGGGATAAGGCAGAGAGATGTATATGCAGAATGGCGAATGCATCAGAAAATTTAGAAAGATCCAATTAAGAAAGATTAACGGAAAAGGGCATCAAGTTATTCCAAGAGTTACCTTATCATAAAACATATATAATAACCGTTATTCAAAAAGCAGTATAGAGCTTCAACAGTTGCAAAAACAAGCAGCCAGAATAAGACCTGAAAGATCTTTTAAGGGCAAGGACATCAGTGGAAACTGTCTGGTCCCAGAAGTGGATTAAAGTATGATGATGTACAGGTAATCCAGATATAAATCTGCAGGTAAGATAGTAAGGTCCAGTAATGGGCAATTTCAACAGATTAAGATTGTCAGCCAGCAGATTGGTGTGCATATTTCGCAGCTACCAGTGGAGATGGAGGAAAGCCTGGTACTCTTCGTTTCTTGGTGACTGTATTCCATGGAGGCATAGAGTCCATAACATTCTCCCAGGAGGGACTAAAGTAATTCAGATAGGATAATCTGGCAATAAACTGGCAATAAAATCCTTGTAATTTCCTTGGTAATGTAGATTGTGATTGTGGCCATCTTTAGTAGCAAGGAGCATAAGAGGGAATTCCCATCTGTAATATTGTTGTGTTGATGGAGTGCTTGAATGATGGGTTTTATATCTCATTTTCACTTCACAGTGAAAGGGGAAGGATCCCCAAATATCTGAATTTCTTGGTGTTCAAAAGAGATAGTAATGTTTCTAGCAGATTTAATGATTCTCTCATTGCCCAAATAGGATTGTAGATCTATACGCTCTTTCACTTAGAAAGTGAACTTCGTGTGTGGCATTAGTGATAAAATGGAATAAGCGTTGAATAAAGTCCATGAGAAGGGCCAATGCCTTCAGAAACACAGCGAAGGTTATTTCTACATTGTCTGTTTTCTAGATCATCAATTTTCGAAAGGAGATCCAACTGATAATCATATAAAGCAGTAGTGTTAGAAATCATATCACTTTTAAATGTAGTCAGTGAATCTCTTTCTTCTTCCAAGGCCTCAACTCTCTGACCTAAGTTAGTGACGTCCTGTTTAATCTCAGCTAATTTGTCTCAAATGAAAAGTTTCAGATCTGCCAGAAGATCACGAAGATCCTCTTTGGTAGATGGTGTATCCATCTCATCAGCCTCAGACTTATCTTCTGAGCTGCTATGGTTGGTTGAAGAGGTATATCGATCAACTGAAGGTCTGCGTTCATCGTCTCTCTCTGCGTTATCTGGAACTGTGGCCACCTTAGGTAGTCGAGGTGAACCAGATGCATTGTGCTTTTTTGAAAATAGTCCTTTACAGCTCTCTTTTTTTTAGGTTTCGATTGAGTAGACATCTCACAAGCCCTTAGGTAGGCACCAGTAAGGAAAAAGAGCCAAGTATATTGCTTGTGTGTCACGGAGTGACTTGAGAAATAAAGACAGTGACAAGTACAGATAAAATAAAATAGATTTTATAGAAAATATAATAGTAGCAGCAATGTACCTCTCCACTTTCTTCAAGACCAGGTAAGGACAGTGCACGACACTTCCTTCACCCTTCACTAGGCGGGTGTGAGATGGTACCACGTCTGTACCCTAATGCTAGGGTAAACCCAAAGGCTACAGGAGAGAGAAACTCCAGAACGCTGGAGCACCACCAGCTAGCGACTATACCTCCATCACCTTCATGAGTCCAGGTGTGAAAACAGTGCACAGCACTTCCTCAACCTTTCACTAGGCAGGTATAAACCTGTAGCATATACTTACGGGCCCTTCGCAAGCTTCACAAGACCAGGTATGAGGACAGTGCACGGCACTTCCTCAACCCTTCACTAGGCAGGTTAACAATTGCGCAACTATACCCTACCGCTAGGGTATACCGAGAGGCAAAGGTAAACTGCACCTAGAACGCTAGGAGAGGCAACAAGCAACCCGGACCATAGGCCGCAGAAGGTCAGTGACATGGACTGACTGAACAAGCACTGCTACAGGGGTAGCAAGCCCGGCGTTAACAGTAGGCCCAGGAAGCCGAAGGTGAACGATAGCCAGGGCTGGGTAACCAAGGATGGCAGTAAACCAAAGCCGGGAGCACAACAGAGGAAGAGGTAGTCAGACGAAGCCAAGAGTCAGAGCTGGATCGGGTAGTCAAACTAAGCCAGCAGTAATACACAGGAATCAGTAAATGGACCAACACAGCACAAGGCTCAGGTACACCACGAAAGGGCACTGGGTATTGGAAATGCTGAGTCCTTTAAGGCCTAGTAGGTGGGCGGAGACATGACAGCAATTACCAGTAACCTATAAGAACAGTGACTTGCACTGAGAGACAGCCAGGAAGTAGGAAGGTCACTGTTCCAGTAAAGTAACACTGGAGGCAATCACGGGCACCGTGATACTGTGTTAGGAAGATTGTACCTCTCGGGTTCAGAGTTATTGTATTATGCGTCCATCAAGATGTTTCACCAAACCACACCCCCAATAGTTCTTCTTTAAATCCTTTTTTGTCCCAATTTGTCAGCATGTCTTCACAAAAAAATTATATATATATATATATATATATATATATATATATATATATATATATAGTGAGTACCTACATGGGTATATAAAGTGACTGAGGGGTTTCAGCGATGTGATGAGTCCCCATTAATTTCTGTATGCACCTTTTATATTTACCTTAAACATTCCGTTTGCTCTTATTTGATATCATTTGAATCATCTTTTTACTGAAAAACACTATTTGCTTAAACCAAAGGTTACATGGGTATCTCAGATCTCTCTGCAAGATTTCATGCAAGACCTTCACCATATTTAGCTTCTAGCAAAATGTAAATCCTCCGGGACATGTGATGGTGACAACTCAAGCATACAGGAATTACCCAGACCGGCTGAAAAGGCTGCGCTTTCATCCTTAAAGTTAGATTCTGTCTAAGATTAGCCCAGGACAATGCAAAAGCAAAATTAACTCTTTCTTCTAATCACATGATTATTTATATTCAATTGAAGAGACTTAACTTGTTGCCTTTCTGGAATGTCAGAACAGTACACAACGCACTGTTTGTCAAGTGCCTCATCTAGTCAACCAATCGTGTAACAGGGCTGGATATTTAGATACACATGTTTGGTGCTGCTTTGTCTTTATTTATTGTTCATTGTCATTTGTTTCTGAAGCATACCTCCCCATACCTCCCAAGTGTCCCTCTTTAGGAGGGACAATCCCTCTTTTTGACCCAAATCCCACTGTGTCTCTTTCCCACCCTAATGTCCCTGTGTTTAGGAGATCAGACTGTGTGGTGTGTATATAAGTGTATCACCCTGGTGTCTCTGTGTTTAGGAGATCAGACTGTGTGGTGTGTATAGAAATGTATCACCCTGGTGTCCCTGTGTGTAGGAGATCAGACTGTGTGGTGTGTGTATATAAGTGTATCACCCTGGTGTCCTTGTGTTTAGGAGATCAGACTGTGTGGTGTGTATATAAGTGTATCACCCCGGTGTCCCTGTGTGTAGGAGATCAGTCTGTGTGGTGTGTATATAAGTGTATCACCCCGGTGTCCCTGTGTTTAGGAGATCAGACTGTGAGGTGTGTACATAAGTGTATCATCCTGGTGTCCCTGTGTTTAGGAGATCCGACTGTACAGTGTGTATATAAGTGTATCACCTTGATGCCTCTGTGTGTAGGAGAACAGACTGTGTGGTGTGTATATAAGCGTATCACCCTGGTGTCCCTGTGTTTAGGAGATCAGACTGTGCGGTGTGTATATAAGTGTATCACCTTGATGCCTCTGTGTGTAGGAGAACAGACTGTGTGGTGCATATATAAGTGTATCACCCCGGTGTCCTTGTGTTTAGGAGATCAGACTGTGAGGTGTGTACATAAGTGTATCACCCTGGTGTTCCTGTGTTTAGGAGATCAGACTGTACAGTGTGTATATAAGTGTATTACCCTGGTGTCCCTGTGTTTAGGAGATCAGACTGTGTGGTGTGTATATAAGTGTATCACCCTGGTGTCCCTGTGTTTAGGAGACAAGACAGTGTGGTGTGTATAGAAGTGTATCACCCTGATGTCCCTGTGTTTAGGAGATCAGACTATGTCGTGTGTATAGAAGTGTATCACCCCGGTGCCCCTGTGTTTAGGAGATCAGAATGTGTGGTGTGTGTATATAAGTGTATCACCCTGGTGTTCCTGTGTTTAGGAGATCCGACTGTACAGTGTGTATATAAGTGTATCACCCTGGTGTCCCCGTGTTTAGGAGATCAGACTGTGAGGTGTGTATATAAGTATATCACCCTGGTGTCCCTGTGTTTAGGAGATCAGATTGTGTGTTGTGTATATAAGTGTATCACCCCGGGGTCCCTGTGTTTAGGAGATCAGACTGTGTGGTGTGTATATAAGTGTATCACCCCGGTGTCCTTGTGTTTAGGAGAACAGACTGTGTGGTGTATATATAAGTGTATCACCCCGGTGTCCTTGTGTTTAGGAGATCAGACTGTGAGGTGTGTATATAAGTGTATCACCCTGGTGTTCCTGTGTTTAGGAGATCCGACTGTACAGTGTGTATATAAGTGTATCACCCTGGTGTCCCCGTGTTTAGGAATGTGTGGTCTGTGTATATAAGTGTATCACCCTGGTGTTCCTGTGTTTAGGAGATCAGATTGTGTGTTGTGTATATAAGTGTGTCACCCCGGTGCCCCTGTGTTTAGGAGATCAGAATGTGTGGTGTGTGTATATAAGTGTATTACCCTGGTGTCCCTGTGTTTAGGAGACCATACTGTGTGGTGTGTATATAAGTGTATCACCCTGGTGTCCCTGTGTTTAGGAGATCAGACTGGGTGGTGTGTATAGAAGTGTATCACCCTGGTGTTCCTGTGTTTAGGAGATCAGATTGTGTGGCGTGTGTATATAAGTGTATCACCCTGGTGTTCCTGTGTTTAGGAGATCTGACTGTACAGTGTGTATATAAGTGCATCACCATGGTGTCCCTGTGTTTAGGAGATCAGACTGTGTGGTGAGTATATAAGTGTATCACCCTGGTGTTCCTGTGTTTAGGAGATCCGACTGTACAGTGTGTATATAAGTGTATCACCCTGGTGTCCCCGTGTTTAGGAGATCAGACTGTGAGGTGTGTATATAAGTGTATCACCCTGGTGTCCCTGTGTTTAGGAGATCAGATTGTGTGTTGTGTATATAAGTGTATCACCCCGGGGTCCCTGTGTTTAGGAGACCAGACTGTGTGGTGTATATATAAGTGTATCACCCTGGTGTTCCTGTGTTTAGGAGATCTGACTGTACAGTGTGTATATAAGTGTATCACCCTGGTGTCCCCATGTTTAGGAGATCAGACTGTGTGGTGTGTATATAAGTGTATCACTCTGGTGTTCCTGTGTTTAGGAGATCAGATTGTGTGTTCTGTATATAAGTGTATCACCCCGGGGTCCCTGTGTTTAGGAGATCAGACTGTGTGGTGTGTATATAAGTGTATCACGCTAGTGTTCCTGTGTTTAGGAGATCAGATTGTGTGGTGTGTATATAAGTGTATCACCCCGGTGTCCCTGTGTTTAGGAGATCAGAATGTGTGGTGTGTGTATATAAGTGTATCACCCTGGTGTCCCTGTGTTTAGGAGATCAGACTGTGAGGTGTGTATATAAGTGTATCACCCTGGTGTTCCTGTGTTAAGGAGATCCGACTGTACAGTGTGTATATAAGTGTATCACCCTGGTGTCCCTGTGTTTAGGAGATCAGACTGTGTGGTGTGTATATAAATGTATCACACTGGTGTCCCTGTGTTTAGGAGATCAGACTGTGTGGTGTGTATATAAGTGTATTACCCTGGTGTCCCTGTGTTTAGGAGATCAGAATGTGTGGTGTGTATATAAGTGTATCACCCTGGTGTCCCTATGTTTTGGAGACCATACTGTGTGGTGTGTATATAAGTGTATCACCCTGGTGTCCCTGTGTTTAGGAGATCAGACTGGGTGGTGTGTATAGAAGTGTATCACCCTGGTGTTCCTGTGTTTAGGAGATCAGATTGTGTGGCGTGTGTATATAAGTGTATCACCCTGGTGTTCCTGTGTTTAGGAGATCTGACTGTACAGTGTGTATATAAGTGCATCACCATGGTGTCCCTGTGTTTAGGAGATCAGACTGTGTGGTGAGTATATAAGTGTATCACCCTGGTGTTCCTGTGTTTAGGAGATCCGACTGTACAGTGTGTATATAAGTGTATCACCCTGGTGTCCCCGTGTTTAGGAGATCAGACTGTGAGGTGTGTATATAAGTGTATCACCCTGGTGTCCCTGTGTTTAGGAGATCAGATTGTGTGTTGTGTATATAAGTGTATCACCCCGGGGTCCCTGTGTTTAGGAGACCAGACTGTGTGGTGTATATATAAGTGTATCACCCTGGTGTTCCTGTGTTTAGGAGATCTGACTGTACAGTGTGTATATAAGTGTATCACCCTGGTGTCCCCATGTTTAGGAGATCAGACTGTGTGGTGTGTATATAAGTGTATCACGCTAGTGTTCCTGTGTTTAGGAGATCAGATTGTGTGGTGTGTATATAAGTGTATCACCCCGGTGTCCCTGTGTTTAGGAGATCAGAATGTGTGGTGTGTGTATATAAGTGTATCACCCTGGTGTCCCTGTGTTTAGGAGATCAGACTGTGAGGTGTGTATATAAGTGTATCACCCTGGTGTTCCTGTGTTAAGGAGAGCAGACTGTGCGGTGTGTATATAAGTGTATCACCCTGGTGTCCCTGTGTTTAGGAGATCAGACTGTGTGGTGTGTATATAAATGTATCACACTGGTGTCCCTGTGTTTAGGAGATCAGACTGTGTGGTGTGTATATAAGTGTATTACCCTGGAGTCCCTGTGTTTAGGAGATCAGACTGTGAGGTGTGTATATAAGTGTATCACCCTGATGCCTCTGTGTGTAGGAGAACAGACTGTGTGGTGTATATATAAGTGTATCACCCCGGTGTCCCTGTGTTTAGGAGATCAGACTGTGAGGTGTGTATATAAGTGTATCACCCTGGTGTTCCTGTGTTTAGGAGATCCGACTGTGCAGTGTGTATATAAGTGTATCACCCTGGTGTCCCCGTGTTTAGGAGATCAGACTGTGAGGTGTGTATATAAGTGTATCACCCTGGTTTCCCTGTGTTTAGGAGATCAGACTGTGTGGCGTGTATATAAGTGTATTACCCTGGTGTTCCTGTGTTTAGGAGATCAGATTGTGTGGCGTGTGTATATAAGTTTATCACCCTGGTGTCCCTGTGTTTAGGAGATCAGACTGTGAGGTGTGTATCTAAGTGTATCACCCTGGTGTCCCTGTGTTTAGGAGATCAGATTGTGTGGTGTGTATATAAGTGTATCAACCCGGTGTCCCTGTGTTTAGGAGATCAGACTGTGTGGTGTGTGTATATAAGTGTATCACCCTGGTGTCCCTGTGTTTAGGAGACCAGACAGTGTGGTGTGTATAGAAGTGTATCACCCTGATGTCCCTGTGTTTAGGAGATCAGACTATGTGGTGTGTATAGAAGTGTATCACCCCGGTGCCCCTGTGTTTAGGAGATCAGAATGTGTGGTGTGTGTATATAAGTGTATCACCCTGGTGTTCCTGTGTTTAGGAGATCCGACTGTACAGTGTGTATATAAGTGTATCATCCTGGTGTCCCCGTGTTTAGGAGATCAGACTGTGAGGTGTGTATATAAGTATATCACCCTGGTGTCCCTGTGTTTAGGAGATCAGATTGTGTGTTGTGTATATAAGTGTATCACCCCGGGGTCCCTGTGTTTAGGAGATCAGACTGTGTGGTGTGTATATAAGTGTATCACCCCGGTGTCCTTGTGTTTAGGAGAACAGACTGTGTGGTGTATATATAAGTGTATCACCCCGGTGTCCTTGTGTTTAGGAGATCAGACTGTGAGGTGTGTATATAAGTGTATCACCCTGGTGTTCCTGTGTTTAGGAGATCCGACTGTACAGTGTGTATATAAGTGTATCACCCTGGTGTCCCCGTGTTTAGGAATGTGTGGTCTGTGTATATAAGTGTATCACCCCGGTGCCCCTGTGTTTAGGAGATCAGAATGTGTGGTGTGTGTATATAAGTGTATTACCCTGGTGTCCCTGTGTTTAGGAGACCATACTGTGTGGTGTGTATATAAGTGTATCACCCTGGTGTCCCTGTGTTTAGGAGATCAGACTGGGTGGTGTGTATAGAAGTGTATCACCCTGGTGTTCCTGTGTTTAGGAGATCAGATTGTGTGGCGTGTGTATATAAGTGTATCACCCTGGTGTTCCTGTGTTTAGGAGATCTGACTGTACAGTGTGTATATAAGTGCATCACCATGGTGTCCCTGTGTTTAGGAGATCAGACTGTGTGGTAAGTATATAAGTGTATCACCCTGGTGTTCCTGTGTTTAGGAGATCCGACTGTACAGTGTGTATATAAGTGTATCACCCTGGTGTCCCCGTGTTTAGGAGATCAGACTGTGAGGTGTGTATATAAGTGTATCACCCTGGTGTCCCTGTGTTTAGGAGATCAGATTGTGTGTTGTGTATATAAGTGTATCACCCCGGGGTCCCTGTGTTTAGGAGACCAGACTGTGTGGTGTATATATAAGTGTATCACCCTGGTGTTCCTGTGTTTAGGAGATCTGACTGTACAGTGTGTATATAAGTGTATCACCCTGGTGTCCCCATGTTTAGGAGATCAGACTGTGTGGTGTGTATATAAGTGTATCACTCTGGTGTTCCTGTGTTTAGGAGATCAGATTGTGTGTTCTGTATATAAGTGTATCACCCCGGGGTCCCTGTGTTTAGGAGATCAGACTGTGTGGTGTGTATATAAGTGTATCACGCTAGTGTTCCTGTGTTTAGGAGATCAGATTGTGTGGTGTGTATATAAGTGTATCACCCCGGTGTCCCTGTGTTTAGGAGATCAGAATGTGTGGTGTGTGTATATAAGTGTATCACCCTGGTGTCCCTGTGTTTAGGAGATCAGACTGTGAGGTGTGTATATAAGTGTATCACCCTGGTGTTCCTGTGTTAAGGAGAGCAGACTGTGCGGTGTGTATATAAGTGTATCACCCTGGTGTCCCTGTGTTTAGGAGATCAGACTGTGTGGTGTGTATATAAATGTATCACACTGGTGTCCCTGTGTTTAGGAGATCAGACTGTGTGGTGTGTATATAAGTGTATTACCCTGGTGTCCCTGTGTTTAGGAGATCAGACTGTGAGGTGTGTATATAAGTGTATCACCCTGATGCCCCTGTGTGTAGGAGAACAGACTGTGTGGTGTATATATAAGTGTATCACCCCGGTGTCCCTGTGTTTAGGAGATCAGACTGTGAGGTGTGTATATAAGTGTATCACCCTGGTGTTCCTGTGTTTAGGAGATCCGACTGTGCAGTGTGTATATAAGTGTATCACCCTGGTGTCCCCGTGTTTAGGAGATCAGACTGTGAGGTGTGTATATAAGTGTATCACCCTGGTTTCCCTGTGTTTAGGAGATCAGACTGTGTGGCGTGTATATAAGTGTATTACCCTGGTGTTCCTGTGTTTAGGAGATCAGATTGTGTGGCGTGTGTATATAAGTTTATCACCCTGGTGTCCCTGTGTTTAGGAGATCAGACTGTGAGGTGTGCATCTAAGTGTATCACCCTGGTGTCCCTGTGTTTAGGAGATCAGATTGTGTGGTGTGTATATAAGTGTATCAACCCGGTGTCCCTGTGTTTAGGAGATCAGAATGTGTGGTGTGTGTATATAAGTGTATCACCTTGGTGTCCCTGTGTTTAGGAGATCAGACTGTGAGGTGTGTATATAAGTGTATCACCCTGGTGTTCCTGTGTTTAGGAGATCAGACTGTGTGGTGTGTATATAAGTGTATCACCTTGGTGTCCCTGTGTTTAGGAGATCAGACTGTGAGGTGTGTATATAAGTGTATCACCCTGGTGTTCCTGTGTTTAGGAGATCAGATTGTGTGTTGTGTATATAAGTGTATCACCCCGGTGCCCCTGTGTTTAGGAGATCAGAATGTGTGGTGTGTGTATATAAGTGTATCACCCTGGTGTCCCTGTGTTTAGGAGATCAGACTGTGTGGTGTGTATATAAGTGTATCACCCTGGTGTTCCTGTGTTTAGGAGATCAGATTATGTGGTGTGTGTATATAAGTGTATCACCCTGGTGTCCCTGTGTTTAGGAGATCAGACTGTGAGGTGTGTATCTAACTGTATCACCCTGGTGTCCCTGTGTTTAGGAGATCAGATTGTGTGGTGTGTATATAAGTGTATCAGCCCGGTGTCCCTGTGTTTAGGAGATCAGAATGTATGATGTGTGTATATAAGTGTATCACCCTGTTGTCCCTGTGTTTAGGAGATCAGACTGTGTGGCGTGTATATAAGTGTATCACCCTGGTGTTCCTGTGTTTAGGAGATCAGATTGTGTGGCGTGTGTATATAAGTTTATCACCCTGGTGTCCCTGTGTTTAGGAGATCAGACTGTGAGATGTGTATCTAAGTGTATCACCCTGGTGTCCCTGTGTTTAGGAGATCAGATTGTGTGGTGTGTATATAAGTGTATCAACCCGGTGTCCCTGTGTTTAGGAGATCAGAATGTGTGGTGTGTGTATATAAGTGTATCACCTTGGTGTCCCTGTGTTTAGGAGATCAGACTGTGAGGTGTGTATATAAGTGTATCACCCTGGTGTTCCTGTGTTTAGGAGATCAGACTGTGTGGTGTGTATATAAGTGTATCACCTTGGTGTCCCTGTGTTTAGATCAGACTGTGAGGTGTGTATATAAGTGTATCACCTGGTGTTCCTGTGTTTAGGAGATCAGATTGTGTGGTGTGTATATAAGTGAATCACCCCGGTGTCCCTGTGTTTAGGAGATCAGACTATGTGGTGTGTATAGAAGTGTATCACCCTGGTGTCCCTGTGTTTAGGAGATAAGACTGTGTGGTGTGTATAAAAGTGTATCACCCTGGTGTCCCTGTGTTTAGGAGATCAGAATGTGTGGTGTGTATATAAGTGTATCACCCTGGTTTCCCTGTGTTTAGGAGATCAGACTGTGTGGTGTTTATATAAGTGTATTACACCAGTGTCCCTGTGTTTAGGAGATCAGTCTGTGTGGTGTGTATATAAGTGTATCACCCTGGTGTCCCTGTGTTTAGGAGATCACACTGTGTGGTGTGTATATAATGTATCACCCTGGTGTCCCTGTGTTTAGGAGATCACACTGTGTGGTGTGTATATAATGTATCATCCTGGTGTCCCTGTGTTTAGGAGATCAGACTGTGAGGTGTGTATAGAAGTGTATCACCCTGGTGTCCCTGTGTTTAGGAGATCACACTGTGTGAAGTGTATAGAAGTGTATCACCCTTATGTCCTTGTGTTTAGGATATCACACTGTGTGGTGTGTATATAAGTGTATCACACTGCTCCACAGCAATAAAACTCACAGGGCTAGATTTAAAGGCAGCCGTTAAACCAGCCGCTAAGTGAAAAAGGCACATTGCTCGCAAATAATACAGGAGTTACGGCAGATTCAATAGGTACTCTACGAGAATAGCTATCGAGCGTAGGCACACAAAAAACACGTAACACAAAAGCCGTTGTCGCTCATGTTAATGCACAACGGGCGGCCAAATCACATGATAACTGCGCTCAAAACAACATGTAATATAACGGCTGCCGTTGTCAAGCAACCATGATTGATGCCAAAACAAATTCAAACACACAGCCAATCACAAAGCCCCAATGTATCAAATAACTTCAAATACACCTATATATACCCAAAAATAACCGTCACACACTGTCTGTTATCGAGTTCTTCAGAGCCAGATATCAGGACCCAGGAGCGAAGGATAGTCATTAGAGAGAGGGAGAGAGGCACGTTCATTGGAGGTAGAGGAGTTTTGCAGTTTGGAGAGAGGAGAGAGGTGCACTAAATATACACATATCACACTTTTGCACATATTACATACACACATACAAACACAAACACATACATATACATACACATAGTCCTTTTATTTTATAACACCTTACACATTTTACTTTTTATTTTGACAGTGTGAATCTGGGAGTGAAAGTGTGTGACAGAGAGTGACTGGATCGAGTGTGTCTGTGAGGGCCTGTGGGAGTGCCTGGGTGTGACTGGGTGAATGATGGCCAGGAGAGGAGGACAGGAGAGAGGGATGGGGAGAGTAGTGGAGGAAGAGGAAGCTCAGGAGGGGATCCCTCAGCATAGCAGGGGTGGCAGAGGGAGATCTGCAGGGCAGAGGGGGACCCGGCCCACAAGAGCAGGCACACGCAGGACAGGGACAGAACCTGCAGTGGGACGAGGGGTAGTTCCTGGGGAGCACCCCACACAGGCAGGGTCAGACCAGGCAGGGCACTCCGGATCTGAATCCTCCCATGCCGGAGCTGATGAGGGCAGGATCAGGGATCCCAGATATAGTGAGGAGGAGAACACGGCTCTTGTGGAAGCTGTCCTGGAGAGGCAGAGTGTTCTCCACCCGACGGCAAAGGTCCCTGGCCTGGCAGCGCGGAGGAAGGCAGCCTGGAATCAGATCTGCAGCCGGGTGAACGCGGTGGCTACATGCAGGCGGGACGTGGAGTCTGTGAAGAAGAGATGGGGCGACTGCCGGAGGGTGGTCAAGAACAAGATGTCTGACATGGCCAAGCAAGCCCGAGGCACCGGAGGTGGCCCATCTGTGCCCATCACATTCTGCGGCTGGGAGGAGATGGTTCGGCAGAACATGTCCCCGACCATGATCGAGGGGGTCGTGGGAGGAACTGACACTGGGGATGAGAGGAGCCTCCACACTACCGGTAAGTGCAACACTACAGAACAACACACTACAGCAACCAACACCAGCTGCACACACAGTCACACCTCAACACATGTCCATCACTCAGCCGTACAACTGCACCAACACAGCACCATGAGGGTTAAAAAAAGGACACAACACCTGGACAAATGGCAACGTCCAACTTGGGACAAACCTGTCAAAGTCCTACTTCAACCCTCCTGTTGCTGTGCTCATTACACACAATACACAAACCTTCATGTTCAAAATGTCGACTGTCATAGATCATCACTGTTCACACACAATGTCACCCATGTCCCCACCCCCACCCTAACCCCTTGAGTGCTAGAGGGATCATCAATGCATCGATCAACAATGCATTGGAACCCCTCTGGGACTCAAGGGGTTAACCTTACAACAAACAAGTCAATAGGACAACGATCACATGCTACACAGGGGACATTCACTAAGTGGTGACAAACAGATGGTGGACACAAAGTAACCCTCACACACCCTCACTTCACCAGTACCAGTGTTAGTCCATGGAGAATATGCCAAAACAAGAATCAACTTCATAGGATCCCATTGTACAGACTCCATGGAAAACACTGGAAATGGGGAAAGGAGATCACTGGAGAAGTCACCATCATGTTCACATCATCAGTTCAACATCACCGCTTACTGAATCACAAAAAGGGGGCATCAGGTCACACATCACAGTGTCACACAGAATAAATGCTTGTAGGTGCAACACACAGGCCGAAAACTATTCCACAGATTTCAAGCTGGAAAAAGTAGGCATTGGTGTTGTGGCTGCAATCATTTACCCTGACTTGAAATTACATATCCCATATATGATTCCCACATGGATCCACAGGGGTGCTGATGCCATGGATGGATGGTACACCAGCCACTCTTTGCAGGATACACATGGGAAACAAATAGCAAACATCATTATACCTTGGTCACCAACAGGCCATGACTGATGGATATCTAGGATTGAGTACGGTTGCCTCACACAGAAGGATGGATGGGCTCATACACAGAGAAAAAACAGGCCTCAATCAAAGATATCCCTCACTACTGGCTGGATTGTTGCCCTTAGGATTCAAATGTTACCAAATATGTTACAACACGATGTGAACACAGAGATCACTTCACTGGATGTGATTGCCTTACTGGCCAGATGTGTGCACCCATCACAAATCAACCTACAATGCTACCATCCAAATACACATACATAGTATATCACACTCTACGTAGATGGGATATACGAGGTATGTTCATATCCATCATATCAATACAATGTCATGTTGGATGGGTGCACATGTATAGCCAGTACGACAATCACACCTACTGAACTTCCCTCTGGCTTCACATCTTGGAAGGTTATTACTCTATCCATATGAAGGGTACATATCCACATACATATATGACCATTTCTACTTGTGTGTCACTGTAATGGGATAGCAATGGGTAATGTCATCAAGATGTCATATCATCGGTAACAGATGTGTCTTGATCTAAGTCCCATCCCTCCAACACTCATGGTTATACAGATATTGCTCTGTGTGACAGGTGGAGATATCTATCATTTGACCACACGGAGGCTCTTCAGCAGAGCCAAAGTCGCAACATTTCGAGATAAATACCTCTTTGGAATGGTCCACAGAGTGTGCTTGCAAACCAGGCACACTCTGTACACCATTCCAATTAAGTATTGTTCTCTAAATGGGGCGATTTGGGCTCTGCTGAAAAGCCCTCGTGTGGACAAATAATGACTGAAATCTCCATCTGTCACATACAGCAATATCTGAACAACCATGAGGGTAGGAGGGATAGGACTAACAGCGAACAACATCTGTTTTCACAATGTCTACAATATGACATCAAAGTGAACTTAACCTTTGCCATCCCCCTGGAGGGATAGCCATCCCTACAAGTTGTAAAGATAAATATATGTTGTTGGATTCACCCCCCTCCCCCGAGTTAAATTGATTCAAAAGGTATCACAGCTCAGAAATGGATATGTCAGGGACAATACCCCAGTGGCCTGAAATTGTACAGTGGTGCTGTTACTACACAATCATGTGGACAGCTCTGGTACAGGGACCAGATATCAACATGGGAGGGTGTTGCAGCAGCCCCACTGTACTATTTCGGCCCACTGTGATATTGCACCTCAAAATGAAACCTTCACCTGTAATAACTCAAACAACACCTTTCAGCAGTGGGAGTACCCTTGTTTACCCAGGGGGATTAACCCAAGCACATATCATTTTCTTCACCACATATCAAAGTATAACTATCTCCACAAACATATGGCTAAGGTCACTAATCACAACATCTTATTTCTCCACACAGCTTACGGCCCTCAAGCCCAGCGGGAGACAGTGGAGGAGGCTATGTCACCCCCCAGTGAGGAGGACACAGAGGAGGGGACCAGCCGGTGGTCACCTTACCCACCATCACCATCCCCTCCAACACAGGCTACATCACCACCTACTGCACCACCACAGGCTGCACCACCCCTTCCAGCTGCACCACCACAGGCTGCACCACCCCTTCCAGCTGCACCACCACAGGCTGCACCACCCTTTCCAGATGCACCACCACAGGCTGCACCACCCTTTCCAGCTGCACCACCACAGGCTGCACCACCCCTTCCAGCTGCACCTCCCCAGTACAGTGGCCGGATGCCACAGGAGGAGAGGTGGACATATCCATCCACCTCCACCAGCTACTACCCTCCATCAGCAGCACCACCACCGCCAGGGAGGCAATGGCTGCCAGGGACAGTGGCCAACACCCAATATGGGCCATATGCCTCCCAGATCAACCCACCCTCCTGGATGGCTCCACAGCATGACGCAAGGTATGATCCGAGGTGGGGTCCCACCACCTATCAGTGGCCACCATATGACCCTTGGCCACTGGACTACCCACACCTGGGCCTGATTGGTGAGCCCCAGCGCCCCGTACCCAGGGACATTTTCACACCTCCACCAGCACACACATCATTGGGCAGCTCGGAGTCACTTGATGTGGTGGGCATGTTCCCATCATCTGCACCAGCCACTCCAACAGCTGTCACAGCAGCCACAGCACCTCCAGCAGCACCAGAGCAAACAGCACCCTCAGCAGCAGAGGAAACAGCACCCTCAGCAGCAGAGGAAACAGCAGCCTCAGCAGCAGAAGACTCAGCACCCTCAGCAGCAGAGGAAACAGCACCTCAGCAGCACCAGAGGAAACAGCACCCTCAGCAGCAGAGGAAACAGCACCCTCAGCAGCAGAAGACTCAGCACCCTCAGCAGCAGAGGAAACAGCACCTCCAGCAGCACCAGAGGAAACAGCACCCTCAGCAGCAGAGGAAACAGCACCCTCAGCAGCAGAGGAAACAGCACCTCCAGCAGCACCAGAGGAAACAGCACCCTCAGCAGCAGAGGAAACAGCACCCTCAGCAGCAGAAGACTCAGCACCCTCAGCAGCAGAGGAAACAGCAGCACCTGTGACACCGGCCACATCCACCTCCAGCACTGCACGCCTCACAGGGATGGAGGCGGAGTGTATGGCCCTGCAGAGGAGACTACTCCGGTCGAGCAGGAGTACTGACAACAACATTACAAGGAGCAGGAGGCAATCCAGAAGGAACATTGCTCAATTGGAGAGCAGGATCCAAGGTTTGGAGTCGGAGGTGTCCAGGGGGAATACACTACTCCAGCAGCTCAGGACTGGTGTGATGGACATGTTAACACAGGTCCTTGTGGAGTTGATGGAGATAAACCGCAGGGAGAACCTGAGGATGGAGAGGGAGAACTTGCGTTCCACTGAGGGGTCTACTGCAACCACCACCCCCTCTAGTGTTACCCCTGAAGCCACACCTAGGGGGCAGAGGATTACCAGGAGTTCAACAAGGGCATCCACCTCTGGCACCCAGGCTAAGGCCCCCCACCCAAAAAGGAAAAAATGAAAGGCCCAACCTGTCAACTTTCCCCTCAATAAAAATACCTTTTTTTTGTATTCCTGTCTGATCTGTTGTGTCTTCAGTTATGGATTGGGTGGCAGGGTTGTCTCCAATGCATTGCCATACAATGCAGTGAACACAACCTCTGCCTGGGTGAAATGTTAGTGGGATGCTACAACATGGGTTCACACACACACACCGTTGTACAAATTCAACTTGTAATACATCCCTGGCACTGTGTTATATGGCGGTGTTGTGTGTTGAATTTGAACAACAAAACATACCCCTTAGCACAACAAATTGTACAACACTGAACATTTGTCTACATTATATGTTGTGTTTAACCCTTTGAGTGCCAGAGTGGTAGACAACGCATTGTAAAGAAATGCGTTGGGGACCACTCTTGCACTCAGTGGGTTAATGGGATAACCAGACAAACAGCTCTGTGACTTAGCAGGGACATTATAAGCAGGATAGATAAATGGGACATGTATCCATTTTGACTTGGATTCACACACTCATTGTGCAACTGACTTACTGGGGAAGCCAATGTTTTTAACCTAGGATTTCAATGTGTTGCACACACATTGATATCCTGGGCTGAGCATTGGGGTCTCCTGTAAGTTGAGTTGCTGTTTCCCTAAGGGTGTAACAGACTTCACCAGTGATAACACATGTCCACTTAGTCTGGTTGTTCATTAGCCCATGTACTGAGATATGTCAAAGTGGAGCAAAATCTCAGAACATGGATTATACTGAGCAATACAGATACTGTGGACAGGTATTCACTGTGGAAGTATGTCCCCTGTATCACCTCTTCATCACTCCCACAACACATTGGTGCATCACTGCCACCATCATCTGTTTGCATGGATACATCACAGAGTCCAGTCACTGGCAAACAAGTGGTGGACTCCTGTGATGTGGGTGATGCCTTTCCATGTATGGGGCATACTCTACCCTGGGTGTGGTAGCACATTGACATATGTGTTCTCAAATATATCCTCCTACAGACACAGATAGAATGGTGATGGTTCATCTTTATTGTGTCTCAAAGTACATTAGAATGTACATGTGTTTTGTGTGTGTATTGCCTATATGCATTGAACACCTGTATGAGAACACTAAATGTACTTTGAAACTAAATCGTAATACTTCAGTAACACTGCTGCCCTGCTCATGTGTTGTCCATGAGGTTTGACAACTCTGTAGCTGAGCATCCTGACTGTACAGGTTAAAACACTCAAGAATTAGTGTTTTCTGTGTCTCTATGAGAATGTTCCAGTAGAGGTTTGTGTGAACCTCAGGTCAAACTTTGCATCACCAACAACATCACCATAAACAGCAAGGGGTGATCTTCATGAAGGTGTTGTCAAGACATCAATCCAGTCACATGGAAGATCTTCAGTTCAAGGATGGATCATGTTACGGATGCCTGCGGGACAAGAGGACAGGATTTGGAGCAGTAGACCTGAACTGATCATCAAGCAACAACAATTTAGTCTTTTTCACAGTTACAGGTGAGTGCACAAACCATTGCTTGACAATGTGTTGTGTACTCATCTGTAACCAATTCTGTGGGGAACTAAGGACATGTGCATCAGCCCTATGGATATGTGCCCCTGACATGTATACACACATTAACAAGTGTTCTGAGAGCTCCATGGAAGTAATGACATTGTGCTGCCACTGTGAAAGTGACAGTGGCAGCCCAATGTCATTTGTTCCATGGAACTGTTAGGACACATTTGTTGATGTGTGTATTCATGTCAGGGGCACATATGTCTGCACACTCACAGGTCAGCATGGTGTCCCTGGTAATCTGATCTACATCTCATGACCTCTACATTGTGTGCCCATACCACTGTACATCCACCCCTGTGCTGCTCTTCTCAGCTGTAGCACAGTACAGGTCCCATATTGAGTCTGATGTCCCTTCTAATGCATATCATTAGATAATACTCTTTCGCTACTGGGCTAGCATGGTTGTTCAGGCTATAATCATGGCATATCCAGTTAGTTGCTGTCAATCAAGCCATGTAAGGTGATGAACATGGGTAATATGTTGTACCTTGTTTCTCCTGGGGGTGTGCGTGATATCCTTGGGGTCTGTATGTCAACGTGGAGAGTGGAATAGAGGATGGTTTTTGAGTCCACACACACAATTTTCCACGTCCACTGCCAGTGCAGTGCTGTGTCACTGTTCCTGTGGGGTGAGACAGAACAAAATGTGCAGTGTGGTTAGTGTCACAGGACTGATGGGGGACTTGCATGGATTGTTTGCATGCATGTGTTATACTCACAGGTGAAGTGTTCCGTGATGAGCCTGTCTCTGATCTGTGCCCCTCTCATGGTCTCCTCCACATGCCCGATGTCCATGGCCACTTCCTGTATGGGGGGGTCCGGGATGTGCTCCAGCAGCCTGGTGTCCACTGTGATGTTGTGCAGTATTGCGCACGCCACAATGATGTCACACACCTTAGCCGGTGCATACTGCAGTGCTCCCCCAGAGTGGTCCAGACATTGGAATCTTGACTTGAGAAGCCCAAATGTCCGCTCAATAGCATTCCTCGTTCTGGCATGAACCTGGTTGTAGCTTTCCTGGGCATGTGTTTGGGGATTGGCCAGAGGGGTCAGTAGCCAGGACTTGCATCCATAGCCAGCATCACCTGTGTAATGTGAGTGACATGGTGAAACAGGGAGCACATGTTGTGTGAATGATGTTTTGTGTGGTGGACGTAGTAGCTGTGGGTCAGGTGCATGCTGAGCTGAGTGGTGTGTACGCCTGTGTATCTGGTGTGATTTTGTTTTGTGAACTCACCCACTAGCCATCCCCCTGTAAAAGTTCCATTCTCAAAATCTCTGTGGACTGAGGAGTTTTGTAGAATGTATGCATCATGTGTGCTGCCAGGATATTTTGCACAGACATTCATGATCCTCATGTTGCTGTCACACACCATCTGCACGTTGATGGAGTGGAAGTTCTTCCTGTTGATGAATATCTGTGCGTCACGTGCTGGGGCCTTGATCCGGACATGGGTGCAATCTATTTCACCCATGACCCTGGGCATGCCTCCCTTTGCGTAAAAGGCCTGCTTGACGTGTATCCAGTCCATGTCGGTGGTGGGAAAATGTATATAGGTACTGGCCTTGCTTTTGAGGGCTGGCAGGACCTGGGCCAGCACTCTGGAGAATGTGGCCTGTGACATGCCAGATGCGTAACCCTCAGTGGACTGGAAGGCCCCGCTTGCCATGAAGTGTATGGCACAGAGTAGTTTCTGCAGGCCAGTTAGGGCATGGTTGTGGATGTAGATGGGATCCACCTGCTCCTTGATGACCTCATACAAGGCAATGATGCTGTCAGGCCTCAACCTGTAGCGATCAATGACCTCGTCACCAGCCATTCCAAAGAGTGTGACCCTTGGGCGGTATACCCTGGGCCTTGGTGGTCGTCTATACATCCTGTGCCCTCCAGGTGGGGATGGACTCCTGTGTGGCTGCTGAGCTAGAGCCTCCTCACTTGCAACAGGTGAAGGCTGTTGATGAGGCATGCTTGGAGGTTGCTGATGTTCCCTAGCTCTCTCCCTTGCACGCCTTCTCCGCAGTCTTCGCAACAATATGTAACCCAACATACTGTTTGCTCTCTCTATCTGTCTCTATCTCTCTCTCTCTCTCTCTACCTCTCTCTCTCTCTCTATCTCTCTCTCTCCCTCCCTGAGTGGAAAACAAGCCACAAGTGAGTGTGTTGAGTTGTCCCTTTAAGTACTTGCTAGGGCATTGTGTAGGTGTGGTGATGAGGTGAGTGCTGACCAATGGTGAGTTGTTTGTGTCCAGGTAAGTGTTAGAGGTGTGTGTGTGTTATAAGATGTGGTGTGTTGTGCTTGTTCTGTGTGTGCCATTTGCGGGCGTGCAGTTGTGGGGTGCAGGTCGCGTGTTGATGTTGCCCAGGTGAGCTTGTATTTGCAGGGTCCGCTTTGTGTGATGACCCCCATTGTTCCGTGCCATGTTGTGTTTTTGTTTTTTTGTGTGTCATTGTCCCTGTGGTGTTGCTTGTTGTTGTGTGTGTAGTGATTTGTGTTGTGTGTGCATGTTTTTGTGTTGTTTTGGCATTGCACGGGTTAATTTTCCCATTTACATGGTTGTGCGGTAAGCCTTTTGTGTCTTTTCCTCTGTAACGGGTGTTTAGTTTTGGCCGTTAAGTGTCTAACGTGTGTGAAAAGTGGGTCTTAACTTTTAGCTGTTAGGTGTGTCTTTTTTTCAGCCGTTATCAGTACCGCAAGCCTTTGAATAGCTCTGGGGTATGTTGTTCCATGCGTCTGAATGCACGTAAGTGTATCGGTCATTAGGATTCTACAACTTCCGTTAGCTGTTGTTTAGACAGATCTTTGAATTGCAACATGACACTTAACGCACCCGTTAGTGTTTTTTTTTGCTAACGGCTGCCTTTAAATCGAGTCCACATTATTGTTTCTTTAAACGTCAGTATATGTGTGTATAAATTAGCGTGCTTAAATAAAATACTTTGGTTTTGTTATAAGTCATTTATTAGGTAACACAAGGAGGTGTAAGTAGGTCATGAAACAACCTAAAAATTATTGGTAATGCCCCGCCCACCAGCCACACCCCCAGCATACCCCCTAAAACACATTTGTCCCTCTTTGGCAATTTGAAATGTTGGGAGATATACTTGTATAGTCTAATGTTGTTTTATTCTGTTTTATCAATTTATATTAAACTAGTTAAAGAGCCCATTACACGGGCAACAGTTCCAATGCCAGCCGATCGCGGGGCAGTCATGAGCAGTAGAGACTGCCCATGTTGTGGCTAAGCTGCAGCGCGGGCAGTCTCTACTGCACATGACTGCAGCACACACAGCAGTCTCTACTGAGCATGACTGCGTCGTTACACACGTTTTAGCAAATTATTATATTGGATAATCCTTTTTTCTATGAAGATTGGAGCAGCACCTTGTTTTATTACAGTATTCACATGTTTTCCTGAGCAGGGTCAGGTCTGAATCCTCTGCTGGCATTGTTTGTTGTTAGGTGGCATATGCCCCTTGCAACCACCACAATTGTGAGTATTGTGACTATTGGCATGACACTTATCATCTAGCTGGTTATCAGGCATGAGCTCCCTCTTGTGTGTTTTTCTTTTAGTAAGATAAGAATAGCTTTGGTGAGCCCTTTGCATTTCTTAATTAACCCTTGGAACACCAGAGAGGTGTCCTATGAATTGCAAATAAGTACATTGGACACCCCTTGGGCACTAAAATGGTTAGAAGGCAGCGTGTGATTTATTAATTATGATTAAGCAGCTGCCTGGTAATGCAAATAATTCTCTCTTTCTCTGTCTCACTGCAACCTTCATCCATTGGGGAATTGCATCTTCAGACACTGTCAGTACACAATATAAAATTGCTCTGGGACTTTAAAGGGATAGTAATGTTTCACAATAAAAGTAGCTCTCATTAATCATCATAGTATTTGGACTATGGAGAGTGTTATTTCAGTTCTGTCAGAGTTGTAGTTCATGAGTTATTCAATGACAAAGTATCCCTCTCCCGCCCCTTTTACTGATGTAACACTGCTCAGCCAGATCAGAAGGGAGGTGCCCAGGTAGACTGCAGAGAGGGACAATCTTCAATTAAGATAAGGTAAAAACCTGAAAGAGAGATAGGTAGAGATACAGAGAGAAGAGAGAGCGACAGGTAGAGAGACAGGGAGAGAGAGATAGGTAGAGATTCAGAGAGAAGAGAGAGCGACAAGTAGAGAGACAGAGAGAAAGAGAGTGAGAGAGAGAGAGAGAGAGTGACAGAGAGAGAGCGAGAGAGAGAGACACATAGAGATACAGAGAGAGCGAGACAGGAGCATAGTACAATGAAAGGGACCAGAGCATGTGAGAAAGAATGAGGTACGAAAGCATAGCAGAGTGAGAGAGAGCACAGGGAAATAAAAGGACCGGAGAATGGAATAGAGCGAGGAATAGCGTATGGGAGAGAGATAGGGATAGTGCATGGGAGAGAGATAGGGATAGTGCATGGGAGAATGACAGGGCCAACGTATGAGAGACAGAGATGGACCAGAGTATGGGGGAGAGAGATAGGAACAGGTCGATAGGAAACAGAAGGACTGAAGCATGGGGGAGAGAGAGAGAGACTGGAGCAGCAGGGGGGAGTGAGAGGGGGACCAGAGCAAGAGGGAGAGAGAGAGGGGGACTGGAGCAGGAAGGGAGAGAAAGAGGGACTGGAGCAAGAGGGGGAGAGAGAAGGACTGGAGCAGGAAGGGAGAGAGAGGGACTGGAGCAAGAGGGGGAGAGAGAGGGACTGGAGCAGGAAGGGAGAGAGAGGGACTGGAGCAGGAAGGGAGAGAGAGGGACTGGAGCAGGAAGGGAGAGAGAGGGACTGGACCAGGAAGGGAGAGAGAGGGACTGGAGCAAGAGGGGGAGAGAGAGGGGGACTGGAGCAGGAAGGGAGAGAAAGAGGGACTGGAGCAGGAACGGAGAGAGAGGGACTGGAGCAGGAAGGGAGAGAGAGGGACTGGAGCAAGAGGGGGAGAGAGAGGGGGACTGGAGCAGGAAGGGAGAGAAAGAGGGACTGGAGCAGGAAGGGAGAGAGAGGGACTGGAGCAGGAAGGGAGAGAAAGAGGGACTGGAGCAGGAAGGGAGAGAGAGGGACTGGAGCAAGAGGGGGAGAGAGAGGGGGACTGGAGCAGGAAGGGAGAGAAAGAGGGACTGGAGCAGGAAGGGAGAGAGAGGGACTGGAGCAGGAAGGGAGAGAAAGAGGGACTGGAGCAGGAAGGGAGAGAGAGGGACTGGAGCAAGAGGGGGAGAGAGAGGGGGACTGGAGCAGGAAGGGAGAGAAAGAGGGACTGGAGCAGGAAGGGAGAGAGAGGGACTGGAGCAGGAAGGGAGAGAAAGAGGGGCTGGAGCAGGAAGGGAGAGAGAGGGACTGGAGCAAGAGGGGGAGAGAGAGGGACTGGAGCAGGAAGGGAGAGAGAGGGACTGGAGTAGGAAGGGAGAGAAAGAGGCACTGGAGCAGGAGGGAAGAGAGAGGGACTGGAGCAGGAAGGGAGAGAGAGGGACTGGAGCAGGAAGGGAGAGAGAGGGACTGGAGCAGGAAGGGAGAGAGAGAGGGACTGGAGCAGGAGGGAAGAGAGAGGGACTGGAGCAGGAGGGAAGAGAGAGGGACTGGAGCAGGAAGGGAGAGAGAGAGGGACTGGAGCAGGAGGGAAGAGAGAGGGACTGGAGCAAGAGGGGGAGAGAGAGGGACTGGAGCAAGAGGGGGAGAGAGAGGGACTGGAGCAGGAGAGGAGGGAGTGGAGCAGTGGGAGAGAGAGGGACTGGAAGTGAGAGAAAGAAGGAGTGGCAAAGGAAGGAGGGAGAGAGGGATTGGAGCAGGAGGGGACTGGAGTAGGAAGGTGAGAGAGGGAGTGAAACAGGAGGGAGAATGAGAGAGAGACTGAAGCAGGGGTGAGAGAAGGACTGGAGCAGAGAGAAAAGAGAGAGAGACTGGCACATGTGGTAAAGAGAGAGGGACTGGTGCAGGAGGGAAAGAAAGAGGGACTGGAGCAGGATGGAGATAGAGGGACTGGTGCAGGAGGGAGTGAGAGAGAGACCGGTGCAAGATAGAGATAGACTGGAGCAGTATGAAGATAGAGGGACTGGAGCAGGAGGGAAAGAGAGAGAGAGACTGGAGCAGGGGAGAGTGTGATTGGCCAGAGTAATTACTTTCTGTGAGGATGATGATGATGAGGATGATGATGATGAGGATGATGAGGATGATGATGATGATGATGACGTGTGGAGATGTTGCTGCTGGTGCTGAGGGTGTATAATCCTTTTTCTTCCTTGCTTTACACTGTGCTTTCTAGTACTTTTAACTCTACATCTCTCGCTCTTTCTCTCTCTCATCCTCCACAATGAGACCTTCTCACCCTATAAGGATTTCTTTACATTTCTTTCATGTTTCAATCCTCTGAATTAATTAATTAGTATGTTTATTTATATAGTGCAACAAGTGTATGCAGGGTTACAAGTGCTTTGTAGAGTGAAACACTGGGTACGAAGTCCCTGCCCAAAAGCTTACAATCAAAAGTGGTAATGAGAGACATACAGAGTACATAAGGGTCAAGTTCTGAATACAGTGCTAGTTCTTATGTGATAGAGGACACAAGAAAAGTAAATCATTTATAAAAGTGTTTTTTGTACATCAGTGCCTTCTAACATGTTAAGGTTTAATCCGGGAGGTGTAGTTTCAAGCGTGACTTGAAGGCCATCAGAGAGGTGCAAACTTGCAGGGTGGGAGGTAGAACATTCCATAGATAAGACTATAAGAGAGGTGCAGTGGTGCAGAGTGAGTGGTAGAAAGTTCCATAGATAAGACTATAAGAGAGGTGCAGTGGTGCAGAGTGAGTGGTAGAAAGTTCCATAGATAAGACTATAAGAGAGGTGCAGTGGCGCAGGGTGGGAGGTAGAATATTCCATAAATAAGACTATAAGAGAGGTGCAGTGGTGCAGGGTGGGAGGTAGAACATTCCATAGATAAGACTATAAGAGAGGTGCAGTGGTGCAGGGTGGGAGGTAGAATATTCCATAAATAAGACTATAAGAGAGGTGCAGTGGTGCAGGGTGGGAGGTAGAAAGTTCCATAGATAAGACTATAAGAGAGGTGCAAACGTGCAGGGTGGGAGGTAGAACGTTCCATAGATAAGACTATAAGAGAGGTGCAGTGGTGCAGGGTGGGAGGTAAAACGTTCCATAGATAAGACTATAAGAGAGGTGCAAACGTGCAGGGTGGGAGGTAGAACATTCCATAGATAAGACTATAAGAGAGGTGCAGTGGTGCAGGGTAGGAGGTAGAACATTCCATAGATAAGACTATAAGAGAGGTGTGGTGGTGCAGGGTGGGAGGTAGAGCATTCCATAGATAAGACTATAAGACAGATGCAGTGGTGCAGGGTGGGAGGTAGAGCGTTCCATAGATAAGACTATAAGAGAGGTGCAGTGGTGCAGGGTGGGAGGTAGAACATTCCATAGATAACACTATAAGAGAGGTGCAGTGGTGTATGGTGGGAGGTAGAACATTCCATAGATAAGACTATAAGAAAGGTGCAGTGGCGCAGGTTGGAAGGTAGAGCATTCCATACATAAGACCATAAGAGAGGTGCAGTGGCATTGGGTAGGAGGTAGAACATTCCATAGATAAGACTATAAGAAAGGTGCAGTGGCGCAGGTTGGAAGGTAGAGCATTCCATAGATAAGACCATAAGAGAGGTGCAGTGGCATTGGGTAGGAGGTAGAACATTCCATAGATAAGACCATTAGAGAGGTCCAGTGGTGCAGGGTGGGAGGTAGAGCGTTCCATAGATATGACCATTAGAGAGGTGCAGTAGCACAGGGTGAGAGGTAAAACATTCCATTGATAAGACTATAAGAAAGGTGCAGTGGTGGAGGGTAGGAGGTAGAACGTTCCATAGATAAGACTATAAGAGAGGTGCAGTGGTGCAGGGTGGGAGGTAGAAGATTCCATAGATAAGACTATAAGAGAGGTGCAGTGGTGCAGGGTAGGAGGTAGAACATTACATAGATAAGACTATAAGAGAGGTGCAGTGGTGCAGGGTGAGAGGTAGAACATTCCATAGATAAGACTATAAGTGAGGTGCAGTGGTGCAGGGTAGGAAGTAGAACATTCCATAGATAAGACTATAAAAGAGGTGCAGGGTGGGAGGTAGAACATTCCATAGATAAGACTATAAAAGAGGTGCAGGGAGGGAGGTAGAACGTTCCATAGATAAGACTATAAGAGAGGTGCAGTGATGCAAGGTGGGAGGTAGAACGTTCCATAGATAAGACTATAAGAGAGGTGCAGTGGCGCAGGGTGAGAGGTAAAACATTCCATTGATAAGACTATAAGAGAGGTGCAGTGGTGTAGGGTGGGAGGTAGAACGTTCCATAGATAAGACTATAAGAGAGGTGCAGTGGTGCAGGGTAGGAGGTAGAACGTTCCATAGATAAGACTATAAGAGAGGTGCAGTGGTGCAGGGTGGGAGGTAGAAGATTCCATAGATAAGACTATAAGAGAGGTGCAGTGGTGCAGGGTAGGAGGTAGAACATTCCATAGTTAAGACTATAAAAGAGGTGCAGGGTGGGAGGTAGAACATTCCATAGATAAGACTATAAAAGAGGTGCAGGGAGGGAGGTAGAACGTTCCATAGATAAGACTATAAGAGAGGTGCAGTGATGCAAGGTGGGAGGTAGAACGTTCCATAGATAAGTCTATAAGAGAGGTGCAGTGGTGCAGGGTGGGAGGTAGAGAGTTCCATAGATAAGACTATAAGAGAGGTGCAGTGGTGCAGGGTGGGAGGTAGAACATTCCATAGATAAGACTATAAGAGAGATGCAGTGGTGCAGGGTGGGAGGTAGAACATTCCATAGATAAGACTATAAGAGAGATGCAGTGGTGCAGGGTGGGAGGTAGAACATTCCATAGATAAGACTATAAGAGAGGTGCAAGTTGTTTGTTTCAGCCAGGAATGGATCTGGATTATTGAATGGCGATGGCCAGATAGAGCAGTGCTATACTTTGTGCTCTGCTTATGTTTCCTGATTCTTGCGCATGAACAGTCAAGGAACTAGCTTCCCTGAACTCAGCCTGGCTGTGCATGTGTGGGCAACCCTGTGGTCTGCTCAGCCAGATAGGGGAGCAGCTGAACAGAGGCAGAGGGCAGAAGCATGCATGGTCTCAGGGGTCGACCTGGCGGCCGGGCCCTCCTGGAGTTGTCAGAGAATCTGCTCTGTTCTGTAAAGAAATGGCTAAGAATCTGTTTAGTGGCCATTTTGTATGTGTATATTTGAGACTGTATCTTTAAACATATTTTGTAGAAAGAGAAATCTCATTAATACATTTTTGTAAAAGAGCTATCTGTTGGGACGGAAGGATTTCACTCCCCGTAGCCGGTTAATGTAGCTAAACTGAAACTGTGTTTTGAAATAAGAAATTCCGGACACGTCCTTCACAAACGATAGTGTTTGAGGCTTCTATTGTTTGAGAGAGAAACGTTTATTTTTTTTTTTCATTTGATGTAGTTATAAAATGCCATCCGCATTTTTGGTATTATACTGACACCTGGCGACATGATGGTTTTATGTTTCGAATATATTTTATATATATTTACTAATGAATATTATCTTTATATGCTAATTCTCTGAGGGGTGACCTATGGGAGAAGAATAGGTGTATCCTTCAGTAAATGGGGGCTTTGGGTCATATAAGCATTGTTTTGGGTCTTGGAGAGGAGTCGGGTTTCCAAATTTCCTGGTTCCTGATATTCGCAGAACCGTGCCTAAGACCACACCCTATTTATGATTGGTAAAGTATAACTTAGTTATTATCTTTACACTGTATAAATCTCCAAAGTTATCATAACACAGTAAATTCTGGGATTATGTTACATTTTCTTCCCAGCAAGAACTGGCCAGCCTACTGAGAAAGAAATTCAGTAGCCATTTGTCTGTAAAGTTTAGTATAACTTTCTGGAAATTATACAGTTAATTCACGTTGATATAGGGTAAGGACCAGACTGATAGAAATTTTAGATAATTGGGAATTACAGACTAGCTAATAAGCTGATACATGAAGAGCAAATTGTTTGTCTCACGTGCAGCTATCTGTGCCGGGTTGTAGTGAGTTACGTTTGTTGCCACTGCAGACTGACATAGAGAACTCACAGTAATTACTCTGAGAGGTTCATTATTCTGTGCTCCATTCTCAGTGTTCTGTATCTTTCTATGTCTTTAATTGTGGATTTGGCATTTTTGCTGATTCCTTTCTATATTGTTTTATCTGTTTGTGACATCTAGTGTAGGTTGTATCGTTGAGATGGTCACATCTGTGAAAATCTTGACGGAACAAAAACCTGGGAGTGTGTTGTTGGTTGATCTCTTCTGCCTATAACTCAGGTTAACCCCTTGCGCTGATAGATGTGTGCAGACATGAATTTGTCATTATAATCTTTTAGGGTTCACATGCTTTGGTATATTTCATATATTATCATTGTATTGCTGTACCCTTACTTTGATTTTTTAACATTATAATGTGGTAATGCATATTTTTACCAGGAAATGTATTTCATTATTCTGTGCTCCACCAGAGGTATGCATAAATTGAAAGCAACAGCCATATAGTTTCATTTTTCTTTTGTATATCTGGGACTTTAAGTCTTTCAGATAAAGTGTTATATTTCTTGCAATATCTTGGTTATCAAGGTTTGCCCCTTGATCTGTGTCCTATTGAGCACAACTCAAGTGACAAGTTCCCTGCCACTTGCATTAGTACATCGGGGTGGGGAAGGTGTCGTTGCACTGCCACCTATTGTACTGTTTAAATTGGAGGAATTATTAACCTCACTACTGCTGGATTCAAACATTGTTAACTTATAACTCTGGATACCTATATTCATATACAGTTTTACCCTATATGTGTTTGTCTGTTACTTGTACAGTTACCTGATATATCCTATCGTATTATATTTTCATATTTATATATATCTTAGTTTAGAACTGCTATTTGACATATATTACTGAGTCAAAGTTTGCATGTCTTTGTTTCCCAATTCACCGATTACTGTTGTGTTCGCTATATATTACATTTTATTTAGCTTAAAATAAAGTTACATATATTGTTTCACGAATATGAGTAATTGATTCTTTTGATCAATTCTGTTCACTGTGCAAAAGTGTGTGATATCTAGTTTGTGTGCAAGATCTCAAATGTATTTTTATGCGAGAGATATACAGTACACGGTGTCCTTTTATCACTGTGTCTTATCTTATCTCCCGACAGAGTGATGGGCACTGGTTGCAGTTGTGACCCCTGCGACCACGGTAATTAAGGCCACTGATAGAAGAACATACTCAGAGACGTGAAAAATCTGCAGCACACACTGAACTTTAGGGAGAAATTTTTCCCTCCCAAAACATTGGATTTCTGTTGCAAGCAAGAAAGTTAAAAGAAAAAAAAAACAAAAAAAAAACCTCCATTGGTAATTTCAAGTCGGAGTTAGGTATTCTATTACCTGCGCTGATACACTGGTGAACGGTAAAAATGCAATACAGGCTCTAAATTTGCGTCCGTTGGAATCAATGAAAAAGTAGATGAATTTGCATTTCAATTACATGCAGTGTCTAGTAAAACGTATTGGATTGTTTTTGTGAGTTTACATATTTTTTCATAGGCTTTGATAATGCAGCATTATATCCATGGAACCCATAAGCGGGCCATATAAACGTTACAAATGTTTTTTATTTTGATGGGATTTTATATTCCTATGAAGTATTTTATTGAGAAATATTATTTAAATTTGACTCTTCATAACTAGGCGAAAAAAATGGCACTTTCCGTCTGGTGAAAAATTTCCAGCGAAAAGTGAAATTTTTTTCCGCTTTTTCTCGCTTTTTTCACCTAGCTCATTGCATTGAAATCAATGGGTAGAAAAATTTTCTTCATGAAAGTTTTCTACAGCCATATACAATGGTGTCAGGGTGTCCCAGCAGCCATTCTGTGTACAGACATATACAATGGTGTCAGGGTGTCACAGCAGCCATTCTGTGTACAGACATATACAATGGTGTCAGGCTCTCACAGCAGCCATTCTGTGTACAGACATATACAATGGTGTCAGGCTCTCACAGCAGCCATTCTGTGTACAGACATATAAAAGGGTGTCAGGGTGTCACAGAAGCCATTCTGTGTACAGACATATACAATGGTGTCAGGCTCTCACAGCATGCCATTCTGTGTACAGACATATAAAAGGGTGTCAGGGTGTCACAGCAGCCATTCTGTGTACAGACATATACAATGGTGTCAGGCTTTCACAGCAGCCATTCTGTGTACAGACATATAAAAGGGTGTCAGGGTGTCACAGCAGCCATTCTGTGTACAGACATATAAAGGGTGTCAGGGTGTCACAGCAGCCATTCTGTGTACATACATATAAAGGGTGTCAGGGTGTCACAGCAGCCATTCTGTGTACAGACATATACAATGGTGTCAGGCTCTCACAGCAGCCATTCTGCGTACAGACATATAAAAGGGTGTCAGGGTGTCACAGCAGCCATTCTGTGTACAGACATATACAATGGTGTCAGGCTCTCACAGCATGCCATTCTGTGTACAGACATATAAAAGGGTGTCAGGGTGTCACAGCAGCCATTCTGTGTACAGACATATACAATGGTGTCAGGCTTTCACAGCAGCCATTCTGTGTACAGACATATAAATGGGTGTCAGGGTTTCACAGCAGCCATTCTGTGTACAGACATATAAAAGGGTGTCAGGGTGTCACAGCAGCCATTCTGTGTACAGGCATATAAAAGGGTGTCAGGGTGTCACAGCACGCCATTCTGTGTACAGACATATAAAAGGGTGTCAGGGTGTCACAGCAGCCATTCTGTGTACAGACATATAAAAGGGTGTCAGGGTGTCACATCAGCCATTCTGTGTCTCTGAGAGGAGAGAGCAGCATGTTACTGAGCTAGAGAAGTTAGGCAAATAAAGGGGAATTGAAGCTTAGAAATCATTTAGATAGGACATTTGTTCTCTGTAGTAGGGGAGTCTGGGGGAAAAATGGGGATAAGAAGAGAGGAAGGAGGTTGACCCAAAATATCCCAAAATTTGGTGTAACTGACTGGCAAGACACAGGCAGCTGGGGTCCAACTTACTTGCTGATTTTACTTTTATTGTCTCTGTGCTGGGGAAGTCTGAGGAAAGAGGTTGTTGATTTTGTGAATTTAGCTATAAATATATTTTTTGGACTAACTGTGATATTACTAGGGATGGGTGAAAGTTCCTGTTGTGTTGCTGCAAAAAAAATCTGCAAAAACCACATTGTAATCCACTTTTTCTTGGGAAAATCCTTGCAATTTTTAGAGATGCACCGATACCATTTTTTTAAGACCGAGTACGAGTACCGATACTTTTTTCAAGTACTTACCGATACCAATTACTGATACTTTTTTTGCGGTCATTTGCCAGTTTTCCAAGTACCTATATGCTTTAGGTACTTGGAAAACTGGCAAATGACCGCAAAAAAAAGTATCGGTAATTGGTATCGGTGAGCACTTGAAATATATATACACACAAATACATACACACACACACCACCTCTTGACTCTTGATTCTCCCCTTTTGACTCTTTCTCCTCCTCTTGATTCCCACATTTTGCTTCATTCTCCCCCTCTTGAGCCCCCTTCTTTTGCCTTGGCTTTTTCTCTCCCTTTCCCCCCTTCTATCTTCTTGACTCTTGATCCCACCCTTTTGCCTCTCTCTCTCTCCTGATCCCCCCTCATTTTGACTCTTCTTAGCCCCCCTCCTTTTGTCTCCTGATCCTTCCTCCCTTTGCCTCTTTTTCTCCCTCTTGACCCCACTCTCTGCCTCTTCCACCACCGGCTGCCCCATCCTGCCTGCCTTACTCTCCTTTGCCTGGTGCTCGCTGTTCTCTCGTGAGCTCCGGCAGAGGTCAGCATCGGAGCGTTGCCATGGTAACCCGCGGCAACGCTCCAACACTGCTGGAGAAAGAGAGGTGACCGGGGAGAATTGTGAGCAGCTCCCCGGGCTCCCTCTCTGCAGCACCGACCCTGACACAGGGTATCGGTGCTGGCATCGGCCGCATTTGCGCAAGTACAAGTACTCGCGCAAATGCTGGTATCGGCACCAATACCGATACCAGTATCGGTATCGGTGCAACCCTAGCAATTTTTCACCCATTGGCAAAAATTCTTCGCCAGTTTTTCAATGTCTAGAAAGTTTTTGCCGACTGATTTACTTGTTTTTCACCTTTTCAATATAAAAATGTGATGTATTCCAGGAAGTGAAACACAATAAAAGTAGGTACAGAGTGAGGTAAATGTTTTGTGCTGTTCTGCTGTAAACTGTTTGCAACATTGAGGCAGGAGAGGCTTATAGTGACTGCTATCACTATGAGAAAGTGTAAAACTAATTAAAGAAGGAACTGTAAGGACCCTTATTATGTGTCCACTGAGTCTGAGGAGGAGGAGGAGGAGGAAGTGTCTAGCAGTACTGAACCAATGCTGCCCAGTCCCCCTAAATCACCCCAAGGGATCTTGAGGAAATTAATGCCAAGGGAGGAAGAAAAGGGTAGCAGTGAGAGCAGGACAGGTCAAATGCCTGTACCTGCTGCCCGAAGTGCTGTGCCTGCTGCCAGACATGATGCCTCTGCTACCACCAGTGCTGTACCTGCTGCCAGACATGATGCCTCTGCTACCACCAGTGCTGTACCTGCTGCCAGACATGATGCCTCTGCTACCACCAGTGCTGTGCCTGCTGTCAGACATGATGCCTCTGCTACCACCAGTGCTGTACCTGCTGCCAGACATGATGCCTCTGCTACCACCAGTGCTGTGCCTGCTGTCAGACATGATGCCTCTGCTACCACCAGTGCTGTACCTGCTGCCAGACATGATGCCTCTGCTACCACCAGTGCTGTGCCTGCTGTCAGACATGATGCCTCTGCTACCACCAGTGCTGTACCTGCTGCCAGACATGATGCCTCTGCTACCACCAGTGCTGTACCTGCTGTCAGACATGATGCCTCTGCTACCACCAGTGCTGTACCTGCTGTCAGACATGATGCACCTGCTACCATCAGTGCTGTACCTGCTGTCAAACGTGCTGCCCCTGCTGTCACCAGTACTGAACCTGTTGCAAGTGTGTTTTGTAATACTCGGGGAGGGGGGGGGGATGATCACAAAGTAGGGCTAGGCGGCACTCCGAAATTAAATTAGAGCCAGTTGATAAAATCAATAGACTTTATTCAAATCATTAAAACCTCAGAGCTGGCTCTCAAAACAACAGAGGTGGGATCATATACATGTCAAACATTTTAAAGCTAAACACCCACCACAGAAATCAAGCCCCACTGTTGCTGTACCCCCTGACTCTCTAGAAAGGCAACAAGAGGAGAGGCAGAGATCAAAGTGGAGGAAGGATAGAGAAACCCAGGCAGAGGTGAAACAACTCACTTGCCATCCTCTTCTTCCTCTAAGGTAACTAAATCTTCTGCCAATCCACCTTTTTCATCGCCAGGTGATCGCCACTCTGTAGATGTTAGGATGTGGCAGTTCGTGTCCACCCATTGCACACTGTGTGGTGCACTGACCACACATGCCAGTGTGGTGGAGAAGAATCGCAAGCAGAGCAGCAATGCGTTGTGCACCCCTCTGGCAAAGAGTTAAAAATCTTTTCCACAGCTGATAAATATTACACCTGAGTGGACTTACACATCAGAATTTAACCCCTTAAATTATCGTCCATTCCCCATTCCAATATTCCATGACCCTCACCGTTACTTAACATCTGGATCAGCACAAAGGTCCTGTCACGTCAGGTGTCATTAAGATTAAGGGGTTAACTGAACAGGAATTTTTATTTGTCCCCTATGGTTTACTCTAGAATAATTCCAGTTTGGTTTTATATATATATATATATATATATATATATATATATATTGCCCAATGAGCTTGATCTATTTGTCAGGTTACACCAATTAGACAGTACTGACTGGTACCTCATGGTACCAATCTCCCTCCCAACAGTTATCTCCTACTCGGAATTATTGGGTAATTTACACAAACTGACAAATAAATAAAGTCAAATACCTCATAATCTATAGTTTTAATAACACATAACACACACACAATATTTACATACATACACGCAACACACACAATATACACAAACTATATACACAATATATACATACATGCAACACGCACACAATATATATATATATACACAATCAACACACACAATATACACTCACAATACACGCAATGTATATATATATATATATATATATATATATATATATATATATATATATACACACACAATACATAAACACAACACACACAGTATACACACACACACACAATGCATGCAAAATTATATATGCACAACAATCCTCACGGTATACACGCAAAAGCTATACGAAAATGCTGTGCTCTAAACACGCTCGCAGTACACACAACTCTATACTATACACCAAACGCTATACGTACAATGCACAACTATATACGCAATACGCCAAATGTTATACGTACAATGCACAACTATATACACAATATGCCAAATGCTATACGACAAATCCTATACACAAAACTCTAAACACAAAATGCAATACGCCAAATGATATACACCGTATGTTCTACTCTTTGCAGCAAACGTTATACTCCAAACGCCAAATGCTATTCGTAAAGCTCTATATGCCATTCGCAAAACGCTAAATGCCATATGCATAATGTTATACTTCAAACTCTATATGCCAAACGCTATACGCTAAACACTATACTCAATACACCAAATGTTATACACCCACTACACTACACCAAACACTATACTCCTAATGCTGTATGCCAAAAGCAATGCACAATGAGCCAAATGATCTCTCGATCTCTCTCTCTCTTTATATCTCTCTTTCTTTATATCTCTCTCTCTTTTTATATCTCTCTTTCTTTATCTCTCTCCTTTTATCTCTCTCTATCTCTCTCTCTCTCTCTTTCTTTATCTCTCTCTCTTTATCTCTCTGTTTCTCTCTCTCTCATCTCTTTCTCTCTCTCTTTCGTTATCTCTCTCTTTATATCTACCTTTATACCTCTCTCTCTCTCTTTCTGTGTCTTTCTCTTTATCTCTCTCTCACTTATCTAAAGATTAACGCTTTGAGTTCCAGATAAGTGTTCAGTGCATTGCAACACAATGCATTTGGATACATTTCCAGGACTCAAAAGGTTAAAATCTGATGAATTGTTCCTGTTTCAGGATTAGATAGGAAAATAAATATATATATAAGTAAATACATAAAAAAAGTCAGAAGTGTCAGCGCTCACTGTAACCCATGGTGTCAATTCCCAGGTGCACAATGATAAACACATACAGTTCATGTGAAGATACATGGCACTCACAGGGTGTTTTCTGAACAGCAAACGGTGTTTAATACAATCAATGTTTTGGACACATTACGAGGCCTTTAAATTAGCGTTAATCTTTAGATAAGTGACTCTCAGCTCCCATCCAACAGGTCAGGTTGTAAGGATATATCCCTCATTTAAGGCCTCATAATTAGGTTGAAACATTGATTCTAATAAACACTGTTTGCTGTTCAGAAAACACCCTGTGAATGACATCTGTCTTCACATGAACTGTATCTATATATATCTATATATATCTATATATATATATTTATCCTATATAATAATTCGCTAGGATGTTTGTCACGATGCAGTCATGCACAGTAGAGACTGCCCACGTTCGGCCAGTCTCTACTGCACATGATTGCATCGCGTAGGCGAGGACACTCAAGACTGCATCGCGTGGAGCAGTGAAATAGTGGCCTCTTAACCTTTTGAGTGCCAGAGGAGTACGCAATGCATGCGTTGCGTACTCCTCTGGCACTCAAAGGGTTAACATTACCCAGACCTTGTCCCGTGTACACGGGCTTTTACACTAGTATATATATATAAAACGTCTTTTTTTCTCAACAAAACAAATGTTATTTGCTCTAAAAATAGAATTCCTAAAAATCAAGCTGTTTTCTGTTGGTGAGCCTTCAAACCACACTTTTCTTTCGTTTTGCTCAGTTATGGATTATTTAAATCCCTTGTTTTTTTTTTTTGTTTTTTTTTTCTTTCAATAAGCAAATGAAAAACATTGCCGTTGTAGAGTAGAACAGTGTGTCCTCAGCATCCCAGCGGTTTCTATGGCTACACACAAGCACATGATGCGAAATGCACGGGGAGCATGCTCAGTGAATGAATAAAGAAGGTCCATTTTTCATCCTTTGTATTGAAAGCTCCTTTAGACTTCCTGTTGTCAACCACAGCTGTGAGGAATGCTTCATTTGCATCATATCTGAAAGCGCGGTGGACCAGGCTGGCAGGGCAGGGTATTGTGACTGTTAAAACCTAGATTAATGTTGAACAAAACAATTTGCACTTTGTTTCTGTGGGAAAGTTCAGCCTCTCAGCAAGAGGACTTTCGAAAAAACACAGAACGGTAGAAAAGGGAAAAAAATTAGGTAGCTACAAATCGCGAAAACAAGCTCCCATCTATCAAAATACCCAGTTACGCCTCCTTTGCCCATCTGAAGTTTTCTTTCTTTTTGTCTTTTTCCATCGGTGCTCATAATACGTTTTCCTCCATTAGATACATAAACGTTGTAAAAGAAATCTACACAAAGATAATTACATTGTGGCTTTTTGCTCTCGTTTCTTGTTCTCCCAGCTTTGTGGGGTAAGCAGCAGCACAATAAATCTTTTACAAAGGAGATAATTATTCCACAGACACAGTGGGAATAATCAATGTGCCAGCGCAGCTCATTTTCTGTGTTGGAATGTTGGCACCCTGCAGCGGAGCTTTGGGGTTTGTCCTAGAGCATATGATCACTTTATTGTATACCGGTGTACGCACGCCACCATCTTTCAGATAATAACCTTTGCACTGCCAGACTGGTATCCCTCTGTCACTCAAAGGGTTAATATGAGCAGTCACCAAATGCCAGCCAGGTGGCATATGTAGAAAAATTGAATCAGGTTGTGTCCGTTCTCTCAGTGGTTTTCTAGTACATAATGTGATACAAGGGGCATGGGAATGGAATGGTCCGAAAAGCGAATGAACTTAGCTACTGCTCTTGGCTCACATAGAATTAACCCCTTAACGACCCTTGACAGTCATAGTACGCCATGGGTAAATTTGAGTTAACGACCCATGACATACTATGACCGTATGACTGCACGCCGTTTGGGCAGTCCGGAATCCCAATTAAAAAAAAAAAAAAATGCTCAGTGGTCCTTTAGTGACTGCCGCGTGCCTGCACAGCCGGTCATTAAGGGGTTAAAGGGATACTAATGGATGCTAATAAATGTATCTCTGATTAATGCTTGTGTGTTTTGATTCATCTTGCGTTGACTTGTAGTACAAAAGTAATTCAGTTTTAAATTATCCCCCCTCCCGCCCCTTTTACCAAAGCAAATCGCTCCCCAAGCTGGTCCAGACAATGCGCAGCGAGGAACAATCTTCAGTGAGCGTAATGAAAATCTTGCCTTCCTTCATCAAGGAGGGAAGGGTTTTCATTATGCTCACAGTAAGATGATTATCCCTCGCTCTGAGCTGTCTGGTCAAGCGACCGGATTCCACATCTGTGGGGAGGCGGATTCAAGAGGTAAAAGGGGAGGGAGGGGGATACTTTAAAAAAACGTAGTTAGTTTAGAACTACAAGTCGGACATGATTATTATACAGCCCAACATGAAACATCTGAGAATTAATCAGAGCTACATATATTGGCGTACATTACTATCACTTTAACCACTTACTGCCCGAGGACGTACATGCAGGGACGTGCACAGACATTTTGGGGGGCAGGGGCTCAAATGAAAAAAAGGGCACTTCTCGATAAAATCGGACTGAATTTTTTATTTTTTTTTTTGTTAAAAGGGCACAAGGGTATTTTGGACAAAAAGGGCAGGTGCTCAAGCCCCCCTTGGTGTCTATGTGTGCACGTGCCTGCGTACATGTACGTCCCGTGTGGATGTCCCAGGTGGACAGAGGACTTACATGTACGCCCCGGAAGTCATTCAGTAAAATGAAAAAAAAATGTTCAGCGGGCATAAAGTGCTGGCCTCGTGTGCGCGCGGACGGTCACTAAGGGGTTAAACCTTTGAGTGCCAGCAAAGCAATGCATTGCCTACCCCTCTGGAACACAAAGGGTTAAGGGGAGTAGCTCAATAAATTGCCATTAGGCAGTGAAACTGGTTTCAGTGTCTATTATAGAGTACAGTCGTATTAGTATATCTCTCCTAGTGAGCCTAATGTGCTAATATCTGGGGCAATTTAGGAGCAAGTCACCTGCACTATAGGAGTAAAATAAACATTCCCAAATTCTCATTGCTACATATGGTTTCACAATGTGTTTAGCATTCAAGGGGTTTAAAAGCACAAATTTAAATCAATGGGAATGTATATTTGTGGCCTATGCTGTTGTTTGGGCCTGAATCGCTCCTGATCGTCTTAGTAAATCAGCCTCAACGTTCCCTATACATAAACTGTGCACAGGAAATTTACACAATGATAATTAAATTGCTGATTTTTGCTCTTTTCTTCTCTTGGCTTTGTGGGGGTAATCAGTAACACAACAAATCCGTAAGAAGAGAGAATTCTTCCGCAGACCCAGCATTTGTGTCCCAGCTCATTTTGTTGGCAGTTACACACACTTGTGTGTCTAGAATTCGAGAGCAGAGATGGCAGACTCCCACAGCCTAGTGGAGCTTAATACTGAATATATTCAAGTCCATGTCTAAGCCAATTTCCCTAAACAATAGCCCTCTTTTGTGGGGGACATGAATCATGCTGGTCACTTGTTCCCAAACTAAGGTGGAGGAAGTTGACAGTTCCTTAGAAGTGTCTAAATAGTAAAACGTTTCTAAAACTAAAAAACAGAAAGAAAGTCAGGACAACAATAAAGACAGTAGAAAGTAATATTTCATACATACATATCCAGGATCTGTTGTGACATTAAGAAGTCTGTCTAATCTTTGAAAGAATGAGATACCTTTTAGTGCATAAAAGTAATAGTCCCTTAATTATTTAAATATATAAAGTTTTTAAATCATGAGGTGGTTGCATGATGATTGTTTTTCATCAATAATAAAAATAATTAAATAATCACATATATCTTAATAGCAATGTGGCATACTGAAGTCATTCAGGATCAGGAACTATGGATCCCAGGCTGGAGGCATGGACACAAATACAATCAGTGTCCAGTGTCAGTTACAGACGTTGTAGGGTGTCAGGTTTTAAATATACAGTAGGCAGTTTTAGGTGTCAGATACATAACCTGTCAGGTGTCAGACACAAAACCTGTCAGGTGTCAGATACAAAGTGTCAGATAATAGATAAAGGCTGTTTCAGCTGCCAGATCCAGGATGTGTCAGGTGACAGATAAGGGATGTGTCAGGTGACAGATGCAGGCTGTGTCAGGTGACAGATACAGGATGTGTCAGGTGACAGATGCCCGGATGTGTCAGGTGACAGATACAGGATGTGTCAAGAGTAGGGGTTGGCAAAAAGTGTGAAAATTTTCCTGCATGACTTTTCACAAAAAACTTGCTGATTTTTTGCTTTAACTGCGAAAGTTTTTGCCTTTCCATCTGTGCAAAAATGTCTTCCTTTTTACCTATTTTAACACATTTTTTGCCTATTTTTCCTATAGGTACTACATTTTCCACTGTAATATTACTTCTTCTGAGGGCTGAAGTTTAGAAAGTCAAAGTTGAGTCCTACAGCAACATATGCCTTGAAAATGTGTTAGCATGCAGAATAAATTTGTCCTTTGCCCACAACACTAACTTCCTTCTTAAATGACACTGGCACGTATTCATGATGATGTCAATAGATTAAAACAAATACATCCTACAATGTGGCAGATGTGTATTGGTGGGGGACAGGTTGGTATGATGTGATTTGTGTAAGTATATAGTTTTTACTATTGTCTTGTTTGTGTCAAATATATATCCGCCTTCTCAGATTATTGATGCACATTACTTGTCACTCATAGCAGTGGTCCCAAGTGCTTAGCTTGAGGATCCTGAGTGAAGTATCTCCATACTGTGGACTTCATGGAATGAGGGGTTCCTGAGGTGGTGCTGCTGCTACTAATACTACTGGGGCTAGATGCTGATGGAATTCTACTGCCGCTACTACTAGGTGTCAAAGGTATAGCACTTACAGCAGCAGCAGAGGCAGTCCTCATATCTAACCTTGTGAATGTTAACCTGTGTTGCTGTTGCTGGGTACTCAAAACAGGTGTGTGTGGCTGAGTGGTATTTAGACTTTGAAGTGGCGATGATGTTGATGATGACTGATAGGGTGACTGTGTGTTTTTTGACATCTGTGCCCTATCTAGGGTCAAACTTTCCTATGGTTTTCTCAAACAGTTTATAGACAGACACAGTGCTCCTTAAAAGTGGTGGAAGATTCAGCCTTTGACTTTCTGCTAATCTTATAGCCCTGTCATCATCCTCACTCTCAACTTCATCTGTATCTGGACAAGAGAAGGATGCTGGAGGGACATATTCTAGATCTGCATCATCATCAGTCATCATTAGGTCATCCTCAGCAACATCAGCATCACTTGCCAATTCTTGCCCACTACTACCCTTATATTCCTCTAGGCTTCTGGAGGTCTCAAACAATTTATTTTTATTTTTACTGTAACAAAGTTCTCTACTAATTTGAGGATGGGTGTTTTGGTGCTTGTTTGTCTCACTATCTGATTCAGCAAGCGGTTCAGCTGCTACACCTTCCTCTGTTATGCTACTGCCATCAACACTTGAATGCAACTTCTTGTCATCTTCAGTGTTCTTCTTATATGGTTCTTTATCTCTACTGGCACTGGAGGTGCTGGAACTAGTTTTGCTGGGTCCTTTAAAAAACTGCATCCTCCCTTGGAGTAGAGGGATCATCATCACTGATTTCACAAGCTACAGCAATCATTTCTGCAGTCCGTTTTTGAACTACTACTTTGCTCTCACGTCCCTGCACTGTTCCACCATTCCCCTTGCGCATTTGCTGGACATTACACTGTGTTTTTTTACTGTACGGTACGCAACACAACTGATGGAGCTGTATGATGCTTTGCCTAAGCTAGTTAGTTGTCTGTCACTGTCACCTAATATATTTAGCTCTTTATTCTTTTTTATTTATTTTTTTTAATTTTTTATTATATTTTTTAAGTTGTCCACCCTGTTGTCTTGTCACAGTCTGTCAAAAAAAATTATAACTGAAACACAAAATCAACAAAGTCTTTCCCTAGACTTCCCCACCCAGCACAGAGACAATAACATCAAGATCAGCAAGCAAATAGGTCCCCAGCTGCCTGTGTCTTGCCAGTCAGTCACATGGAATGTTGAAGTATTTGGGGTCAAGCTCCTTCCTCCCCTCCTCTTGCCACTGTGCCCCACTAACTCTCCTAATACACACTTACACAGAACAAATGTCCTACTAAAAGATTCCCTAAACTAAACTTCAATTCCCCTAACGTCTCAATCTCTAGCTCAAACAATGTGCTGCTCTCTCCTCTCACAAACACACAATGGCTGCTGTGAGAGCCTGACATCCTTTTATATAGCTGTAGAAAATGTTTGTGTGGTGGAGAAAAACATTTCTCTCCACTGATTTCAATGCAATGAGTTAGGAGAAAAAGGTGGGGAAAAGCGGAAAAATTGCACTTTACACGGGAAATGATTCGCCAAGTGGAAAGTGCCATTATTTGCCGATTTCAGTTTGAGGCGAAAATTTTTGCCCTTCCCTAGTCAGGAGACAGATACAAGATGTGTCATCTGTCAGATACAGGATGTGTCATCTATCAGATACAGGATGTGTCATCTGTCAGATACAGGATGTGAAAGATGACAGATACAGGATGTTAGGTCACAGATACAGGTTATGTCAGGTGACAGATACAGGTTATGTCAGGTGTCAGATACGGGCTGTCAGGTATGTATATGAGATAGTGTGATAAGGTGATGGATTAATGAAAGTTAGTGATGAGCGAGCATGCTCGGCCAAAGCTCGGTTCGGCTCGAGCATCGCTCTGCTCGGCACATGGCGGTACTCGTACGAGTACCGCATGTGCTCGCCCGCCATGTTCGGGTCTCCTCCCCGCACGTTTCGCGGCTGCTGCGCAGCCAATAAACGTGCAGGGAGGCTCTGACATCAGTGTAATGCCAGCAGCCATGTTGGCTGCTGGCATTACACTGATTGGCTGGCCAGAACCCGTGATCGGGTGCTGTATAGCACCCGACGCGCGAGTTCGGCTCATTCTTAGCCAGGGAGAGATGCGCTTAGGCAGGGAAAGTCAGTGCAGGGAGAATAAAATTGTTGGAACTCTTTCAAGACCCAAAAGTCCTTTTTAGGACTGTTGTGTGTGGGGGCAGCATTTATATTTTGTTTGGGGGGGCACAATTTCCTTTTTTTTTGTGGGGGGGATATTTCTAAGGTGACATATAATACTAGATGCACAGGAAGTCAGTGTAGGGAGAATAAAATTGTTGAAACTCTTTCAAGACCCAAAAGTCCTTTTTAGGACTGTTGTGTGTGGGGGCAGCATTTAATTTTTTTTGGGGGTGGCAGAATTTCATTTTTTTGTGGGGGGGGGCATGTTCTAAGGTGACATTGTACTAGGTGCACAGGGACAAATATTTCACAGTGCAGTGACAAGCTGACATATTCTGTTAGGTGCACAGGGCCAATGATTTTACAACGCAGCGACAAAAAGGGCCATTTTAAACGTGTGCCTAGCCATAGATTATTGTCACATTCTGTTTAGTGTGCAAATTCACAAATTAACGTCACATATTCCGTTCACTGTGCCTAGCCGCAGATTAGCGTCACATTCTGTTTCGTGTGCCTAGCCGCAGATTAGCGTCACATTCTGTTTCGTGTGCCTAGCCGCAGATTAGCGTCACATATTGTTTAGTGTGCCTAGCCGCAGATTAACGTCACATATTGTTTAGTGTGCCTAGCCGCAGATTAGCGTCACATATTGTTTAGTGTGCCTAGCCGCAGATTAGTTTTTATCTTCCTTTTTGTGTGTTTTACGGTCAGTCTGTAAAAATGGCGTACTACGGGCGAAACATCGTTCCCAGCAGCGACGTTGGAGTCCAAGATGCATCCAGACATCCTTCCTATGCTGTCCCTGAACCATTTCTGTGGTGTTTCCATCATTTTCTGACCTTTTCCTATGAACCAGGCACCCTCCCCTCATCAGAGCAGGGGGTGCCTGGTGTAATGCTCGAGTCCTCCCATTGACTTCAATGGGGCTCGGGTGCTCGGCCGAGCACTCGAGCCTCCGGGGGCGCTCGGCCAGAGCACCCGAACACCTGAGCATCGGGGTGCTCGATCATCACTAATGAAAGTGGTCACATTGGAGGTAGGTCCACATATGGATTAAGCTTCAATCTATTCTTTGTGCTGCTGTCCGTGCCCTGGAGTCCACTCGGGAAGTGATATGCAGACAGAAAAAGAGGGATACAACACAAAAGAGATCTAAGTGTAGCTTTTAATGAGATATAACAAAGGAAGAAAAATACAATCTATATATATATAAAAGAAGAAGTTTGCTTCTCCAGTCCCACACCCAGGAGCGGCAGTAAGGAGGAGTTATTCAGATCTTCTGTATACTGCCTGTCCAGGACATACGGGAGGGGAGTCATTATCTCATTATCTCTGCAAGGAGTTCGCCCTCCCTCACTATCTCCTCTTCCAAAAAACGCATGTGGCCTTTCCACCTCCTTCCACTCCTGTGACAGTTTCTGTAAGGAATTGCAGGAGCCATCAACAAACGCACCACAATACATACACTGGCACAACACAAACATGTACAACAGAAACACAATACTCAGAGCAATATATATACACAACACAGACAATACACACACATACACACAATGCACAATACACACACAATACACAAGCACACAATACACACATACACTCAACCCACACAAACACAATACACACAAAATGCACAACACATACACAATACACACACACACACGCCCACAAAAAAGTCAGAACACAATACACTACAATAAACATACACAATACATCACAACACTAATGCACAATCACATGCACACACACACAGAAGCACACAAACACACACACCACAAACACATGCATGCAAACACACACCACAAACACACGCACAACATAAACACACACAAAACAAAACATATGCACAACACAAGCACACGCACAACACAAACACACGCACAACACACTACAACACACATGCACAACACTCTACAACACACATACACAACACACCACAACACACAAACATAATGCACTACAACATACATAAAATACATTACAACACATATGTACAACACACATTCAATACACATGCACAATATACATGCAATGCACACTCGCACAACACACACGCACAACACACATGCAACACACTCAACACATACAAACACACACAAAATACACACACCTACACAACACACTCAACACACACAGAAAACACACACAAACATGTGCAAATATAGCACAACACACACTCAAAATACACACACCACACATGCACAATATACACCCACAACACATTCAATATACCCACAAAATACACACACCTGCACATCACACACACATAATACACATCAGAAACAGACACCATACAACACAAATGTGACATACACACACAAAACAAACACGCCTGTGAAGCACAAACACATACAATACACCACAATATATACAATACACACACAAAACACACAAGCACAACATACATGCAAATCACAAAATGCACACACGACACACATGCACAACACATAAATACCCAAAATAGCACACATACACACACAAAACACAAATACACACAATATGCGTACATGCACACACACACATACACACACACACAATACATATACATGAATAACACACACAAATACACACAATACACATACAAACACAATATACACACATACATTACACATATACACACGCATTTATTATACATAGATGCAAAAAACACACATGCACAACACACAATACTCACACATGTACAATACACAAACACAACATACATGTAGGACACATACACACACACACACACACACAAATACACACAATACACATACATGCACAACACACACATACACACACAATACATATACGTGCATAGCACACACAAACACAATATACACACTCAATACACACAAACACAATATACACACATGCAATACATATATACACACAAGCATTCAACACACACACACACCACACACATGCACAACACCCACAATACAAACACAATGCACACAATACACAAGCACACACATTCATAACAAGCACAATACACAAAACCAATACACACACACACAACCAAAACACACACACACACACATGCACAACACATACACATACACACACAATACATACACACAAAAACAATATACACAAATGCTATACACATACACACAAACACAATACATACAAAACATGCACACAAAACAAACAACACATACAATAAACACATCACACAATACACACAAAAACACACACATAATGTAAACAAAACACATACCCACAATATGCCAACACACACACACAATACGTAAAACATTATACTTAATATATGTATTTGTTCATTCTTACATTTTAAATGTATCTATCCACGTTTTTCAGACAATCTGCTGTAATATTTAGCCTGGCAGAGCTGTGCCACTTTCTGCTCTCCTGATGGTGCAAAATGATGGTGATGTTTTTTTCTATGAGATATGGGAGGTAGATACAATGTTAAACAAAAATTTGACACACCAGTCAAGCCATAAGACTTCCTTTTCCCACAGAAATCTCACATTTGCAGTGTTTGTTACTACTGCAAGGGATTCTGGGTAGGCATATGCAAATAAGTTTAAAAAGGAATCCTCTTTCAAACTCCTATTGCCTATAAAATGCCAAAATAACATTTGAAGGTTCAGGTTGTTAACATTTTAAGAGTCAGATGGGAATTGTTTCACAATGTCCTGAATACCCCTAATGTTCTTAAAGGGATAGTAATACTTCGTTTTAAATTTATTTTATTTTGTAGGTATTAAAAAAACATGAAGAACGATATAAGTCTCATCTCTCAAACCTTTATGGTTTGAGAGATATTCACAAGCAAAGTTTCCCCTCCCGCCCCTTTTACCTAGTGTAAGCCATCTCTTCTCAGATGTGGAATGCAGTCCATAGACCAGACAGATAACAGAAGGGGACAATCTTCTTCCTATGAGAACAATGAAAGCCCTTCCCCCCTTGACAAGTTTTTCAGGTTTTTCCCTTATCTTAATTGAAGATTGTCCCTCTCTGCAGTCTACCTGGGCACCTCCTTTCTGATGTGGCTGAACGGGGGGGGGGGATACTTTGCTTGTGAATATCTCTTAAACCATAAAGGTCTGAGAGATAAGACTTATATCATTCTTCATGTTTTTTTAATGCCTACAAAATAAAATAAAGATAAAACGAAGTATTACTATCCCTTTAAAGTGCTCAGAAAGGAAGAATCACTTATTCCTATAGGAATAGGTCCATTTTAACAAGTTTTAGTTTCATTTTTCGTTCACACATATCTATTCCCAGTTCATGGTGGGGCATTTTGCATGCGCGACCCATTCTGTGGTCTGAGAAGAGCTGATAAATATTCATTAATTACTCAGCAGACAAAAACAGACATTGATGATTATATCAGCCACTGAGAGACACTCGCAATCAAGTCTAATACTAAACCTGCACAACTTAGACAAATATAGTATGAAGATCTGAAACTTCAACTTCTGATAATTCAACGTGTACAAATGAAATATTAATTAGCCATATATACAGTATATACAGGTTGAGTATTCCTTATTTAAATTCTGCAAAATTCAGAATCAAATATATATGTCTTCTATATTTGAAGAAACTTAATTTTTCTTATAATTTGTCTTAATTGGACTGGCCAACCATTTGGGATCAATTGTAATAAGCTATATTAGCTGTAGTAATTCTGAATTAAGCGGAATTCATTAATTTATTGGTAAATTGTTATATTTTGCCAGATAAGTGTAATATAGTTAAATAGCTTGGTTTATAAATTAGTTAATATAATTCTTGGTATTTCTACAATAATATATTGTGTTTCTGGAAAGGTTATAATAGCTAATATTGATCTGGGGAATTCTTTGAATTTATTTATTAACCCTTTAACTGCTATTTGTCTATTTATTTTGAGGTCTTTCTTTGGATGTCTTTGTGTATGTTTTGGGTCTAAACTTTTGTACAGTGAGAAGTTTATTTAAACCTCACACTAGACAAAAGAAGTCATCATCTTGGGTGTGGCTTGGAGTACCCGATAGGTTTTAGATAGGATTGCTATGGTCATGTGTATGATATATGTTGCATGAAGTTTGGTATACTGTCTAGACATATATTATTAGATTGATTCTGAGTATATTATTGGTATAATCTATTATTGACTATATTAAATGCAATTTATATGTTTTATTCAGAAGGTATGCAATATTTGATATCGGTAGATAATTAAATTTTAGTGATCTAAATCTGGAATTTTATTCCAGTTAGTTTCTCTAAATTTTGCTATTGCATGTGGTACAAGGAGAATTGTCAGAGGACCGGGCTAAATATTAAAGCTTACTCACCTGACAACCTACCTTAAATCTCAATTACTATAGTTTATACAGTTTCTGGGGCAGAGGTATTCATATATGCTGCTGCCAACTTTATTTTAATTAATTGTAAAGATCAATTATCCTTTTCTATGCTGCTGGGTTCAATTATTGTTATTTAATATCTCTGAACATACATATGTGTTGTTAACCCTTCAATTGCTGGTAATCCTAATGGTGATAATTGTGGTTTGAGTTACTGTTTATCTCTTGTAATTGCTGGTCACTCATTTATATCATTGTTGTTTACACTTTATATATAGTATATTGTATTTAATAAATTATATATAGTTTTGCACAAATATGCGGAATTGATTATTTTAATCAATTATTTACTGTGACGTTGCGTGTCAATACCTAATATAGTGTAAAGTTCTCAAATTTAATTTTATCTATTTATTTGAAGATATCCAACCTAATTGGTTCTCCTATTAACCCTATCATTTCTTGGACACCTTTGACAATTCTTATAAACAAACTCCAAAGATCAGGATTGGGTAATAATTCTCTAAACTGGTTCCGATCCTATTTATCAGACAGAATGCAGTATGTGTCAGTTGCTGGAAATGACTCCCTTCTGCACAAAGTAACAAGTGGAGTTCCTCAAGGCTCAATTCTTGGCCCTCTTCTATTTTCTCTTTTTATAAATGATCTGCCCAAGGATTGCAATTCATCTTCAGTACACATGTATGCAGATGACACCTTAATCTATGCTAAAAACTCAAACATATCACACCTTGAAGCCATATTACAACATGATTTCTGCGAGTTTGAAAGATGGATAGCAAGGAAAAAACTGTTCTTAAACACAGACAAAACGGTCACAATGATATTTGGCACAAAGCAGAAACTGAATAATCTCGGCAATACCCAACTACCCATTGTAACAGAGTCTAATCGTAAATTGGCCCCAGTGGACTCCTACAGATATCTTAGAATGTGACTTGACCCCAACCTCACTTTTGGTCTTCAAATTGACAGATTAACCTCCAAGCTTTGTCCCAAAATCAGTACTCTTTTTAGAAACAAATCATGTTTAAGTACTCTGGTAAGAAACGGATTGTACAACAGATGTTGCTGCCAGTCATAGACTATGGTGATATAGTTTATGCTCCAGCACCAGAAATCCATCTTAGTAAACTTGACACCCTGTATAATTCATTATGCCGCTTTAGCCTCCAATGTAATTACACTACTCAATGCTAAAAGAACTAAATTGGTTAACACTCTAATATAGACATACCCTTCACCTTTCTTGCTTAGTATCACGGTGCCCGTGATTTGCTGCAGTTACTTGTCTGTCACCAGTAGGGGGCTTCTATTGGCTGTCTGCAGATAGCCCGCCTCTTATTGACTATTTAAACCTGGATTGGTCACCCTTTGAGTGCCCTTTCGTGTTGTTTCTGACCTTCTTGCTATCACTATGCTAGTGATAGCTGGGCCTCTGTTCCAGTGTTCCTGAGTTCCTGATCTCATGTGTTCCTGAGTTCCTGATCTCTACTGTTCCAGTGTTTCCTGCATGCTGAAGTACTTCCAGTCCTGGTTCCGGCCTAGTCTCTGGTGTTGCAGTTCCTGCTGAACTTCTCTGCTGTTTTCTGACCTGACTGATCGTTGCTGGTTCCTGTCATCTCATCACCTGTCTTCAGTATCCTGGCGACCTTCTGCCTGGTCGCGTTGGTGACATTGCTACAATTCCGTGTTGGTCCCAGCGTGCGGACGCTGGTTTGCTCCCAAGCCTTGCGGCTATACAAACTCGCTTGTTACACCAGTGTGCGGTCACTGGTTTGCTCCAAAGCCTATCAGCTATACAAATCTGTGTTGGTCCCAGCGTGCGGACGCTGGTTTGCTCCTAAGCCTTGCGGCTATACAAACTCGCTTGTTACACCAGTGTGCGGTCACTGGTTTGCTCCAAAGCCTATCAGCTATACAATTCTGTGTTGGTCCCAGCGTGCGGACGCTGGTTTGCTCCTAAGCCTTGCGGCTATACAAACTCACTTGTTACACCAGTGTGCGGTCACTGGTTTGCTTCAAAGCCTTTCAGCTATACAAATCTGTGTTGGTCCCAGCGTGCGGACGCTGGTTTGCTCCTAAGCCTTGCGGCTATACAAACTCGCTTGTTACACCAGTGTGCGGTCACTGGTTTGCTCCAAAGCCTATCAGCTATACAATTCCGTGTTGGTCCCAGCGTGCGGACGCTGGTTTGCTCCTAGCCTTGCGGCTATACAAACTCACTTGTTACACCAGTGTGCGGTCACTGGTTTGCTCCAAAGCCTTTCAGCTATACAAATCTGTGTTGGTCCCAGCGTGCGGACGCTGGTTTGCTCCTAAGCCTTGCGGCTATACAAACTCGCTTGTTACACCAGTGTGCGGTCACTGGTTTGCTCCAAAGCCTATCAGCTATACAAATCTGTGTTGATCCCAGCGTGCGGACGCTGGTTTGCTCCTAAGCCTTGCGGCTATACTACTCGCTTGTTTCTCCAGTGTGCGGTCACTGGTTTGCTCGCTAAGCCTACGGCTATACTATTCAGTGTTGTTTCCAGCGTGCGGACGCTGGTTTGCTCCAAAGCCTTGCTGCTTAACGATTCTGCTAATTTGCCAGTTCCATCTGACTGCTGCTATTATCTCTGGGCTGCCCTGCCCGGTATTGGTAAGGCCGGTAGAACCTTTTGCCACATTCCATCTGAGGTTGCCTTACCCGGTATTGGCAGGGCCGGTAGAGCCTACATTGTGTATCTATTGAGGCTGCCTTGCCCGGTAATTTGGTAAGGCCGGTAAAACCGTTATGCTATTCCATCTGCAGGTTGCCTTACCCGGTATTGGCAAGGCCGGTAGAGCCTAAAGACTGTCCTGTCCGGTATATTGACAGGACCGGTAGAGTCTGCCTTCTGTCTGTGCTATATTCTGTATATATATATATGTATGTTATTGCCATCCTAAGTTATCATTTATTATTTCAATAAAATTGATTTTTTTTTACCTAAAACTTGTGTCTGAGAGTCATAATAAACCGTGACAGTACGAAAGGGCCATGACCTCAGACAGCAAGGGTGAAGGTAACGCACAGAATATCCATTGGAGGATGGATGTGCTCGAGCAACGTTTGGATCAGTTGGCAGTTGCAATTCAAACGATCCTTGAACGCACGGTACCTGCTGACCAATCTAGCTCTAGCCCGGTGGTCTCGCCAAGTCAGACACCGGAAAGTGATACCAGACCCCTAGGGGGTACTGTTAAAGGGTTAACGGCTTCTGCACCCTTGCCGCTAAGATATGATGGTGACCCTAGTCTCTGCAGAGGGTTCATCAATCAACTCGAAATCTTTATGGAATTGACGGCACACGCATTTCCCAATGATCGTAGTAAAGTGGGGTTCACGATATCACTGCTCACTGGCAGAGCATTGGCTTGGGCTAACCCCTTGTGGGAGAATGCTAAACCTTGTACTAAGAACTTTAGTGAATTTGTGCGTTCCTTTCGAAGAGTGTTTGAGCCTCCTGGTAGAACCACCTCTGCTGCCAAACGCCTTATGGAGATACAACAGGGCAGGCGTACAGTGGGCGACTATGCCATCGAATTCCGCACATTGGCAGCAGAGGTAGGTTGGAATAACGAGGCATTATTGGCAGCCTTCTCTCAAGGCCTGAATGACCACATTAAAGACGAAATCGCTGCTAAAGATCTACCTATTGATCTAGATGATTACATTGAGTATGTTATGATAATTGACTCCAGAATACGTGAGAGATCAATTGCCAGAGATCGTAAGTTACGGTCAAAAAATAATGAGCCTAGTAGCATGTTTTGCCCACCCATCCCTCCCTTGGCATTGAAGTCTAGTGAACCAGTACGGGAAACAAGTGAACCTATGGAAATAGGCTTCACTAGACTATCCAAGGCAGAGAGACTATATCGCAAAAAACAAGGGTTATGTTTATACTGCGGTAAAAAAGGGCACTTGCTAAATTCCTGTCCGGTACGTCCGGGAAACGCACACACCTAGGGTATCTTGGGGGACAGGCCCTAGGTGGTGTACAATCGTCCCCAGTGTCGGGCATAATGAAACCCACCATACAGGTGGTATTGTCTTGGGCACAACGCTCTGTGGAGGTTTTGGCCTTGGTTGACTCCGGTGCAGCAGGGTATTTTATGGATAATACCTTTGCTGAATTGCACGGAGTTCCACGCATTGAAAGAGAAAACCCCTTGACTATTGAAGCGATTGATGGTAGACCCTTAGAACCGCCTCAGGTTATATTTGAAACTATGCCATTGTCTATGACTATTGGGGCACTTCACAGAGAAGAGCAGCAGTTTCAACTGATTAATTCCCCGCACCATGCGGTGATATTGGGATTTCCGTGGTTACAGTTACATAACCCACAATTCGATTGGAAAAAGTGTGAAATTGCTGCTTGGTCCCAGTTTTGTATGGACAAGTGCGTCATCCAGCCTATTAAGGTCATGTGCACCTCCTCTGCTATGCCGGATGTGTACCAACAGTTTGGCGATGTTTTTAACAAAGGAGAGGCTAGTATGCTACCCCAGCATAGACCTTATGATTGTTGCATTGAATTGCAGCCTGGTGCAGTACCTCCGAAAGGACGCACTTATCCATTATCTTGTGATGAAAATAAGGCTATGGAGGATTACATTTCTGATGCCCTTGCTAGAGGGATCATACGTAAATCTACCTCTCCAGCTGGGGCTGGGTTCTTTTTTGTAAAAAAGAAAAATGGCGAATTAAGACCATGCATTGACTACCGGGGCTTGAATAAACTAATGGCAAAAAACGCATACCCAATACCACTCATCACCGAGCTTTTTGACAGGCTTAAGGGCGCTTCGATATTTACCAAGTTGGACCTACGGGCCGCTTACAATCTGGTTCGCATTCGAGCAGGTGATGAGTGGAAAACTGCCTTTAATACTCGAGCTGGGCACTACGAGTATCTAGTAATGCCTTTTGGGCTGTGTAATGCACCCGCAGTTTTCCAGGAACTGATAAATGATGTTCTGAGAGATATGTTACAGACATGTGTTGTGGTGTACCTCGACGATATACTGATTTACTCCCAAAACATGGCACAGCACATCAAAGATGTATCCGCAGTATTGCTACGACTCCGTGAGAACAAATTATTTTGTAAAATGGAAAAATGTGAGTTTCATAGAACCAGTGTGCCATTCTTGGGGTTCATAATTGGCAATGATGGCATTGCCATGGACAAAGAAAAGTTGTCAGCTGTCCTACAATGGCCAAAACCCAAGGGTCTTAAAGCCATACAGCGTTTCCTGGGTTTCGCTAATTATTATAGGAGGTTTATTAAGAACTTTTCTTCCATTGTCAAACCTCTGTCCGATCTTACGCACAAGGGTGCTAATCCTTCTTGTTGGCCGGTATCTGCTGAGAAAGCCTTTGAGAATTTGAAGCTGGCATTTGCTGCGGCTCCTGTGTTATCCCACCCCAATCCTTTACTTCCATTTACGTTAGAGGTTGATGCCTCAGATATTGGGGTCGGGGCAGTACTTTCGCAGCGACACGAGAAAGGTGGAACTCTCAGACCTTGTGGGTTTTTCTCTAAAAAGTTGACTGTCACTCAAAGCCACTATGAGATAGGTGACAGAGAATTATTGGCCATTATCCTTGCTCTTAAGGAATGGCGTCATTTGCTTGAAGGTACTAAGAATCCTGTCTTAATCCTAACAGATCATAAGAATCTGACCTATCTCTCGGAGGCCAAGAGATTGTCCTCTCGTCAGGCCAGGTGGGCACTGTTCCTGTCTCGATTTAATTTCATTGTATCATATTTACCAGGGTCAAAAAATATCAGGGCTGATGCACTGTCAAGACAATTTGAGGCCGACAGTGACAGAGTGGAAGCACCAGCTCCTATCATCCAACCTGATAGAATACTGGCTACTATACGCACGAGTATCACTTCTCCTCTAGGGGAGGAGATCCTGGCCTCTCAGGGGTCCGCTCCCCATGAAACCCCAGTGGGCAAATGTTTTGTCGCTGAATCATTTCGTACTAGGCTGCTCGAAACCTACCATTCCTCTAAGGCTGCGGGACATATTGGTAGAGACCAATTGTTATGGTCCCTTTCTCAGTTATTTTGGTGGCCTTCCATGAGAAACGATTGTGCCGAATTTACGAATGCCTGTGCCACCTGCGCCCGCGCTAAGACCCCGAGACATCTCCCTGTGGGCTTGCTTCAACCGGTGCCTAATGGCGAACGCCCCTGGTCTCATGTTTCCATTGATTTTATGGGAGAGTTGCCTATGTCGAAGGGGTACTCCTTTATATTCATGGTGGTGGACAGGTTTTCTAAAATGGCTCATTTCGTGCCCCTCCGTGGTCTTCCTTCAGCGAAGGAATTGGCAATGGTGTTCGCCAGAGAAGTATTCCGGTTGCATGGAGTGCCTAGGGTACTGGTGTCTGACAGGGGGAGCCAGTTTGTGTCTAGATTTTGGAGGGCATTTTGCCAACAGATGGGCATACAGCTGTCCTTCTCCTCTGCCTACCATCCCCAGACCAATGGAGCCGCTGAACGAGCTAATCAGGGCTTGGAACAATTTCTCCGTTGTTTCGTTACTGACCATCATGATAATTGGTCCGACTTGTTGCCTTGGGCAGAGTTCGCCAGGAACTGTGCGGTCAATTCTTCATCTGGGAGCTCTCCGTTTCTGATTAATTATGGGTTCCAGCCCTGTTTGCTTCCAGACTCATTTCAGACGCAACAGATTCCAGCTCTGGATGAGCATATCGAGCAACTCCGTTCCACATGGGCACAAGTTCAGAGGGCACTTGGTCAGTCATTTCAGCGTCATCAGCGCCATGCTAATCGCAGAAGGCTTCCAGCGGTTTCCTTTCAGGTTGGGGATAGAGTATGGCTTTCCTCCAGAAATCTCAAGCTGCAGGTTCCGTCTAATAAGTTGGCTCCTCGGTTTATTGGTCCATACAGAGTTATTCGCAAAATTAACCCTGTCTCCTATGCACTAGACCTACCTGCATCCATGCGTATCCATAATGTGTTCCATGTGTCCCTTCTTAAGCCTCTGGTTTGCAATCGCTATACTACCACACCTGTGGTGCCAGGACCTGTTGAGGTCGAGGGCCAGGAGGAGTACGAGGTTCAGAGCATTATTGATTCCCGTAGGCTTAGAGGAAGGGTACAGTACCTGGTACATTGGAAAGGGTATGGTCCTGAGGATCGATCATGGGTGGATAGTACGGACCTTCATGCACCTAGGTTAACTAGGGCCTTTCATGCCAATTACCCGCAGAAACCTAAACCCTATTCTAGGAGAGGGGGTCTTTGAAAGGGGGGTACTATCACGGTGCCCGTGATTTGCTGCAGTTACTTGTCTGTCACCAGTAGGGGGCTTCTATTGGCTGTCTGCAGATAGCCCGCCTCTTATTGACTATTTAAACCTGGATTGGTCACCCTTTGAGTGCCCTTTCGTGTTGTTTCTGACCTTCTTGCTATCACTATGCTAGTGATAGCTGGGCCTCTGTTCCAGTGTTCCTGAGTTCCTGATCTCATGTGTTCCTGAGTTCCTGATCTCTACTGTTCCAGTGTTTCCTGCATGCTGAAGTACTTCCAGTCCTGGTTCCGGCCTAGTCTCTGGTGTTGCAGTTCCTGCTGAACTTCTCTGCTGTTTTCTGACCTGACTGATCGTTGCTGGTTCCTGTCATCTCATCACCTGTCTTCAGTATCCTGGCGACCTTCTGCCTGGTCGCGTTGGTGACATTGCTACAATTCCGTGTTGGTCCCAGCGTGCGGACGCTGGTTTGCTCCCAAGCCTTGCGGCTATACAAACTCGCTTGTTACACCAGTGTGCGGTCACTGGTTTGCTCCAAAGCCTATCAGCTATACAAATCTGTGTTGGTCCCAGCGTGCGGACGCTGGTTTGCTCCTAAGCCTTGCGGCTATACAAACTCGCTTGTTACACCAGTGTGCGGTCACTGGTTTGCTCCAAAGCCTATCAGCTATACAATTCTGTGTTGGTCCCAGCGTGCGGACGCTGGTTTGCTCCTAAGCCTTGCGGCTATACAAACTCACTTGTTACACCAGTGTGCGGTCACTGGTTTGCTTCAAAGCCTTTCAGCTATACAAATCTGTGTTGGTCCCAGCGTGCGGACGCTGGTTTGCTCCTAAGCCTTGCGGCTATACAAACTCGCTTGTTACACCAGTGTGCGGTCACTGGTTTGCTCCAAAGCCTATCAGCTATACAATTCCGTGTTGGTCCCAGCGTGCGGACGCTGGTTTGCTCCTAGCCTTGCGGCTATACAAACTCACTTGTTACACCAGTGTGCGGTCACTGGTTTGCTCCAAAGCCTTTCAGCTATACAAATCTGTGTTGGTCCCAGCGTGCGGACGCTGGTTTGCTCCTAAGCCTTGCGGCTATACAAACTCGCTTGTTACACCAGTGTGCGGTCACTGGTTTGCTCCAAAGCCTATCAGCTATACAAATCTGTGTTGATCCCAGCGTGCGGACGCTGGTTTGCTCCTAAGCCTTGCGGCTATACTACTCGCTTGTTTCTCCAGTGTGCGGTCACTGGTTTGCTCGCTAAGCCTACGGCTATACTATTCAGTGTTGTTTCCAGCGTGCGGACGCTGGTTTGCTCCAAAGCCTTGCTGCTTAACGATTCTGCTAATTTGCCAGTTCCATCTGACTGCTGCTATTATCTCTGGGCTGCCCTGCCCGGTATTGGTAAGGCCGGTAGAACCTTTTGCCACATTCCATCTGAGGTTGCCTTACCCGGTATTGGCAGGGCCGGTAGAGCCTACATTGTGTATCTATTGAGGCTGCCTTGCCCGGTAATTTGGTAAGGCCGGTAAAACCGTTATGCTATTCCATCTGCAGGTTGCCTTACCCGGTATTGGCAAGGCCGGTAGAGCCTAAAGACTGTCCTGTCCGGTATATTGACAGGACCGGTAGAGTCTGCCTTCTGTCTGTGCTATATTCTGTATATATATATATGTATGTTATTGCCATCCTAAGTTATCATTTATTATTTCAATAAAATTGATTTTTTTTTACCTAAAACTTGTGTCTGAGAGTCATAATAAACCGTGACACTTAGTACACAACCACTTATCTGGAAAACTACCAGACTACCTGAGCAGTATGCTCACTCCTGCTCTCCATACTAAATATAACCTCCACTTCACTGCTAACAACTCACTGACTATTCCACACTACCTGAGCAATATGACCACTCCAGATCTCCATACTAACTATAACCTCCGCTCCACTGCTAACAACTCACTGACTATTCCACACTACCTGAGCAGTATGATCACTCCAGATCTCCATACTAACTATAACCTCTACTCCACTGCTAACAACTCACTGACTATTCCACACTACCCGAGCAATATGATCACTCCAGATCTCCATACTAACAATAACCTCCACTACTAACAACTCACTGACTATTCCACACTACCTGAGCAGTATGATCACTCCAGATCTCCATACTAACTATAACCTCCGCTCCACTGCTAACATCTCGATACATATACCATAATACAAGAAAGAAGCAGGAATATCTGCCTTCTCCTTCAGAGCTCGAAAGGCCTGGAACAATCTGCCTGAAATAATCAAATCTGCCACCAGTCTAAAATCCTTAAAAGTTAAGGCTTCTTTATATCTAAAAACAGAGTGTAACTGTATATAATTTTAATACTCCATATATATGTATGTTCATATGTGTATGTATATATAATAACATATAATATATAATGTTTCTCAGTTTGTGTAAATATGTAACCCTTTACTGAAAACTATCCAGGACATACATGAAAATGAGAGAAATCTTAATGTATTCTTCCTGGTAAAACATTTTCTAAATAAATAAATAAATGTCCATGACCTAAAGTATATATGTAGGAAAAACACATATCCATCTACAAGTGAATGAACATTGTGTGGCGACTGGGAGAACTTTTGATGAAGAATTTGACCAGAAGGAACTAGAAGTCTCTTCGGTAGCGAGAGGCTCTGAGGCTGCGGTCATACAACAAATTTATCATTTAACTGTCAGAGAGGTATCCAATGCATTGGATATATCTCTGGCACTCAAAGTGTTACATCTGATACATACCTACAGAGCATGGGAAGAAATCATCTAAAGGTGACAACCAAAAAAAACAAAACAATTTTACAGAGAGAATCCTGGTGGAGACATAAATCTGAGAAGGACTTAATGAGGCCTTATCCTTATCATATTACTCAATGTTACGGACGGGAAAAAATCCCCTTCTTTTTAACATGAGAATTTTAACAGAAAATCTGCAATTTCAGACTTTTCTGTGAAACGCCTAGAAACCCCATTAAACATTAGCATTTTCTCTGACCCCAATAAATGTGCCACCAGACCTTTGTCGATTTCTGCCTATGCCCAAGAATTCTCCCCACACTGTGGGTTAGTGTGTGGTTCTATGTTACCAGTGCAGTATGACAAGGATGAGAGGTCAGTATGTGTGGTTCTATGGTACCAGTGCAGTGGGACAAGGCTGAGAGGTCAGTATGTGTGGTTCTATGGTACCAGCGCAGTGGGACAAGGATGTGAGGTCAGTATGTGTGGTTCTATGGTACCAGCGCAGTGGGACAAGGATGTGAGGTCAGTATGTGTGGTTCTATGACTACCAGTGCAGTGGGACAAGGCTGGAGGTCAGTATGTGTGGTTCTATGGTACCAGTGCAGTAGGACAAGGCTGGAGGTCATTATGTGTGGTTCTATGGTACCAGTGCAGTGAGACAAAGCTGAGAGATCAGTATGTGTGGTTCTATGGTACCAGTGCAGTGGAACAAGGATGAGAGGTCAGTATGTGTGGTTCTATGGTACCAGTGCAAGGGGACAAGGCTGAGAGGTCAGTATGTGTGGTTCTATGGTACCAGTGCAGTGGAACAAGGCTGGAGGACATTATGTGTGGTTCTATGGTACCAGTGCAGTGGGACAAGGCTGGAGGTCATTATGTGTGGTTCTATGGTACCAGTGCAGTGGAACAAGGCTGGAGGTCAGTATATGTGGTTCTATGGTACCAGTGCAGTGGAACAAGGCTGGAGGTCAGTATATGTGGTTCTATGGTACCAGTGCAGTGGGACAAGGCTGGAGGTCTTTATGTGTGGTTCTATGGTACCAGTGCAGTGGAACAAGGCTGGAGGTCAGTATATGTGGTTCTATGGTACCAGTGCAGTGGGACAAGGCTGGAGGTCAGTATGTGTGGTTCTATGGATACCAGTGCAGTGTGACAATGCTGAGAGGTCAGTATGTGTGGTTCTATGGATACCAGTGCAGTGGGACAATGCTGAGAGGTCAGTATGTGTTGTTCTATGGTACCAGTGCAGTGAGACAAGGCAGGAGGTCAGTAGGTGTGGTTCTATGGTACCAGTGCAGTGGGACAAGGCTGAGAGGTCAGTACATGTTGTTCTGTGGCTACCAGTGCAGTGGGACAAGGCTGGGCATCAGTATGTGTGGTTCTATGGTACCAGTGCATTGGGGCAAGGCTGGGTGTCAGTATGTGTGGTTCTGTGGTATCAGTGCAGTAGGACAAGGCTGGAGGTCAGTATGTGCATTTATATGGCTACCAGTGCAGTGTGTGAGGTTCTATGGTACCAGTGGGACAAGGCTAGGGTCGGTATGTGTGGTTCTATGGTAACAGTGCAGTGGGAAAAGGCTGAAAAGGTCAGCATTTGTGGTTCTATGACTACCTTTGGAGTGGGACAAGACTGGGGGTGAGTATGTGGGATTCTATGGCTACCAATGCAGTGGGAAAAGGTTAGGGGGTCAGTATATGTAGTTCTGTAGCTACCATTGTACAAGCCCGGGGGTCAGTATGTGTGGTTCTATGGCTACCAGTGTGATGGGACAAGGCTGGGGGCCAGTATGTGTGGTTATATGGTACCAGCACAGTGGGACAAGACTGGGGGGTCAGTATGTATGTTTCTATGGCTACCAATGTGATGGGACAAGACTGGGGGGTCAGTATGTATGTTTCTATGGCTACCAATGTGAATGGGACAAGGCTGGGGGGTCAGTATGTGTGGTTATAGCGCTACCAGCACAGTGGGACAAGGCTGGGGGGTCAGTATGTGTGGTTATACGGCTACCAGCACAGTGGGACAAGGCTGGGGGGTCAGTATGTGTGGTTATACGGCTACCAGCACAGTGGGACAAGGCTGGGGGGTCAGTATGTGTGGTTATACGGCTACCAGCACAGTGGGACAAGGCTGGGGACAATATGCAGACAGCAGCAAGAAAAAAAACAAAAAACTTTCATTGGAATACAAACTGATGATGATGTGTACTTTTTCCTTTGTATGCAATATACAATGTGGCAAATTCAAAGATTCAACGGCACCCCAGACATACAAACGTTGCACATTCATGTGATTCTCCATTAAAAACAGCACATAGTTGATAAAACGGAATGGAATAGGGGTGAGGCAGGACATATAGGGAGGGAGCCTGTTAGCCCAACATGTTTCTCGCTACACAGTGCTTACTCATGGATTCCATAAGGAAGCGCTGTGTAAGTGCAAAATATGTTGAATTTATGGGATAGTAATACTTCGTTTTAACTTTATTTTATTTTGTAGGCATTAAAAAAACATGAGAATGATATAAGTCTTATCTCTCAAACCTTTATGGTTTGAGAGATAGTCACAAGCAAAGTTTCCCCTCCCGCCCCCTTTTACCTAGGGTAAGCCATCTCTTCTCAGATGTGGAATCCAGTCCATAGACAGACAGATAACAGAAGTGGACAATCTTCTTCCTATGAGAACAATGAAAGCCCTGCCCCCCTTGACAAGTTTTTAGGCTTTTTCCCTTATCTTAATTGAAGATTGTCCCTCTCTGCAGTCTACCTGGGCACCTCCCTTCTGATCTGGCTGAACAGGGGGGGGGATACTTTGTTTGTGAATATCTCTTAAACCATAAAGGTTTCAGAGATAAGACATATATCGCTCTTCATGTTTTTTAATGCCTACAAAATAAAATAAAGATAAAATGAAGTATTACTATCCCTTTAAGAATGTTCTTAGCAGGATTATTTTATTCTCCTACTTATCTGCATCACTTTCCATGCCTCTAATCATCCTAGTACGTACTTCAATATCTTCAGGTGTCTCGTGTTTTTGATCTACTTCATTCTCCGTAGTTTTCCTTTGGAGTGCATGTCAATGCACCTTGAGATGTTAGGGGGAGGAAGTGCTGTCCTGGGACTGTCTCTAAAGCTGTATGCTACAGGTGATTTGTCTCTGATGAAAGTCAGCCTATTACCATAAAATGTAACTTTTATTAAAACATAATAAAATGCTGTTACATCCAACGTAACGTTTCAGTCCCCATTGAGACTTTCATCAGGGATATGCCTGATGAAAGTCCCAATGGGTACTGAAACGTTACGTTGGATGTAACAGCATTTTATTATGTTTTAATAAAAATTAAATTTTATGGTAATAGGCTGAGTGCTCGGCTTTTCCACTACACATCGTGTGAGATTTTAGCCTGTAGCACCCCGATGATTTATGTGCAAATGTGTGCAATGATCTGAAGAGACATTTGGTATCTGATGAAAGTCAGACCATTGTGACTGAAATGTAAAATCTCCCTGATAATAGAACATTGGTTGTCCACTGGGCTGTCTTGTTCACATCAGGGTTGCCCTCAGGGGAGGGCTGGCCTGGGGGGTAGGGGGGAAAAGGCCCTCTGGGCCTGTCATATATCTGGATTGATGGGGCCGCTGTTTTACTCAAGTTCCCGCTACACTAGTGATATCATATAGCGTACAATTGAAATGGAGCTACATTAGTGATATCACAGAGCTTACAACTGAAATGGAGCTACACTAGTGATACCACAAAGCTTACAATTGAAATGGAGCTACACTAGTGATACCACAGAGCTGCAATCCAAATGGAGATAAACTAGTGATACCACAGAGCTTACAACTGAAATGGAGTTACACTAGTGATACCACAGAGCTTACAATTGAAATGGAGTTACACTAGTGATACCACAGAGCTTACAATTGAAATGGAGCTACAGTAGTGATATCACAGAGCTGCAATCCAGATGGAGCTAAACTAGCGATACCACAGAGTTTACAATTGAAATGGATCTACACTAGTGATACCACAGAGCTTACAATTGAAATGGAGCTACACTAGTGATACCACAGAGCTTACAATTGAAATGGAGCTATACTAGTAATACCACAGAGCTGCAATCCAGATGGAGCTACACTAGTGATAACACAGAGCTTACAATTGAAATGGAGCTACACTAGTGATACCACAGAGCTTACAGCTGAAATGGAGCTTACACTAGTGATACCACAGAGCTTACAGCTGAAATGGAGCTACACTAGTGATACCACAGAGCTTACAATTGAAATGCAGTTACACTAGTGATACCACAGAGCTTACAACTGAACTGGATCTACACTAGTGATACTACAGAGCTTACAATTGAAATGGAGTTACACTAGTGATACCACAGAGCTTACAATTGAAATGGAGCTACACTAGTGATACCACAGAGCTTACAATTGAAATGGAGCTACACTAGTGATACCACAGAGCTTACAACTGAAATGGAGCTACAGTAGTGATACCACAGAGCTTACAATTGAAATGGAGCTACACTAGTGATACCACAGAGCTTACAATTGAAATGGAGCTACAGTAGTGATACCACAGAGCTGCAATCCAAAGGAGATACACTAGTAGTATAACCTATTTCCCTTGTAAGCTCTACAGTTCCATTAATGTAGCTTTACTTAAAGTGTAAGCTCTGTGGCCTCAGTAATGTAGCTCAGTTTCAATTGTAAGCTCTGTGGTACCACTAGGGTAGTGCCATTTCAATTGTAAGCTCTGTATATCACCAATGTAGCCCCATTTCAGTTGAAAGCTATGTGACATCACAGTATTTCACAACATTAATACCAGTTTTAAAATTAACAAAAGCGATTGGGCTGGGACAGTGGGCTGGAATGATAGTAATAATGGACCACTTAATTGCACTTGCCCCCCCAGGCCACAAGTTGCCAGCCCTCCCCTGGTTGCCCTAAAGGAGAAACATAACTTTTTATTGAAAAATATAATTATTATCCTGCTGAGTGAAACAAGGGTACTTCTTACAGTCATTTGGGAGGAGTGAGAAAACTAAATCTCTTGGCAGGCAGTGGGCTGGACTACACATCTGAAGGTTGGGGTCACAGACACAAACTTCACTGTTTGGACACTCAGCTTCCAAAGAACCCATAGGGCGAGATGTTCAAAAAGTGGTGGTAACTCAAATTGTCTATAATCAGAATAAAAAGTTCTTACATCATCATGATCCGTCAATTCTCAGACAGGTTTCCATCATTTTTTGCATCCAATTCCGCCATCTCCGTCAAAGATATTTTCAGAAAAAAATATTCGTTTGAACTTCATTTTTTTTGTCTGATTAACGTAATTTATTCCAGTCATAATAAAAAAGGTCTAAACTTGGAGAAGGGAAAATTAAAGTACTGAGAAGCAATTTTTCATTTCAAAGACAAAAAAATGTCTTTGTTTCTTTGAAAATTTTCGTTTCAAAGACAAAATCAAAGAACATTTTTAATGGCAATGTTCAATGAGATCTTCTTACCGTAATTTTTAATTCTTTAGATGTATTTTCAAACGTGACGGATTTACTTCTGAAAATATTGTCCTTCTTTTACCACCAACTCATGATCCGACAAGTTTTTCATTATGATGACTTTTTGAACATCTCACACATAGTGTTTGTTTTGCTTCACCTTCACTGAGGCCTGTGGGAACTGTTCTACAGGACAAAATATGTAGCCTTTGGGGTACCTTGTCAAATTTCTGTTCTGCTTCTCCACTCGTCTGTCAGGGCTCATAATCCTACCTTGGCTTCATCTGCAGATTTGCTTCCAGAGGGTGAAATAGGCCAGTAGGGCACTATACATATAAATACTATTTAATAGTTCTATCAAATTTTATGGCTAATTCAGAGGCAAAATGTTTGTTAAAGCAATGGCAATGCTATCCCTTTCATCAAATAAATGTAGGGAGATTTGGTGTTAAGTTATTGAGAAATTAAGTCAGTTTTCTCCTGTGATGATATTACAAGAGACGGGACTTGGATCAGTTTGTTTATTTTTGTAATATCTACTATATTACGTTTTATTTAAAAGATAAATTACTATCCCTTTGATGATATTAAGTGGCATTTGGGGTGGAGGAGCAGTGTGGGTGTCAGGGAGTGTCAGAATGGAGAGCAATGTGGAGGTGTTAGTATCTGGCTGGCATAAAGCGGCAATTTTGATGAAAGCAGTGTGAAACGGTATTATCTGACTGGCAAGAACTAACAGTTTGGATGGAGAGCAACACGGAATGTTAATATCTGGTTGGCAGAGAGTGTGAGCTGTAATGGGAATGCAGTGGAAATGTTAGTATCTGGGTGGCAGGCATTGGCCGTTGGAATGAGAAGCAGTGTGGAATTTTAGTATCTCACTAGCAGGGAATGGCTGTTAGATGGGGAGAACTGTGTAATGTTAATATCTGGCTGGCAGGGAGTGGCAATGGGATGTGGATCAGTGGGGACTGTTAATAACTGTCTAACAGAGACTGACAGTTGGGATGGGGAGAAATGTGGAATGTTAGTATCTAGGTGGCAGATGGTGGCAGTTGGGATGAGGAGCAGCGTGGAATGTAAGTATCTGGCTGATAGATACTGCCCACAGGATGGCATCTCTTGGCTACCTAATCAGGGGGCTCCCAGGGCTCGTGGGTATGTAGGTGTGTAGAGATGGGAATTGGGGTGCTCTAGATGACTTATTGAGGTTGAGGGATTGGGGAGGCCAGCATTTTGATTTTTTTGTGGGTAGAGGGGTGACAGAAAGGAGGTGCATATTACTGACATTTTCCTTAAAATTGTGGATATAAGTTCACCTGCATATTATACACAGGTGCGTATTATACCTGGGCTTTTACGGTATCTCATATTGGTTATTTTAAATACCAAATGCTATCATAAATGAAGGAATTTTGCCTATTTGTCACAAAGTGATATTTCCTCTATAATTATTGAATTTTCCTAATCCACAATGATATATTTTAAATCAGTCATTTCTGTAAACGACTGAGATCCTGACATCTCTATTGTTATGATTTTAACCATAGTAAATACGATACAAAAAAAATATAAAATTTTTCCTAGCTGCCAAAGCAAAAATATCCACTGTTATAGGGCTACACCTTGTGGTTGATTTAAGAACAGCAGTGGCTAAATGTTGGACATTAGATGCAATAATTGTACATCACACATGAGATTTGCCTATTAACCCTTTAAGGATGAGAGTTCCCATCCATGAGCCTTGCGTTCCAAAGTGTCCACCAAATTTTTTCTCAGTCACTAAGGTTTAAAAGGCTTAATTTTAAGAAAACTAACAAAATCAATATATTAGCCCATTGAGCGCCAGAGGGAACTGCAACACATTGCTCTGCAATTCAAGGGTATTGCTCTAACAATTGACCTTATTCAAAATGTGGCCTTAAACTCATTATATTAGATGATGCAATGTGCTGGACATCTCTATGGCACTTAAATGCTTGAAGGGATAGTAATGTTTTGAAAATAAAAGCAGCTCCAATTAATCTTCATAGTATTTGGGCCCATGGAGAGTGTTATTTCAATACTGTCAGAGTTGTAGCACAAGAGTAATTGAATGATATAGTATCCCCCTCCCGTCCTTTTTACTGATGTAGCACTGCTCACCTCAGAGCAGCAAGACTGTCCGGATCACAGAGAGTGACAATCTACCGTGATCATAAGAAAACCCAGAAAAATCTGTCATGGTGGGGCAGGGCTTTCCTTATGATCACAGTAAGAAGATTGTCCCCTTGCTGTGATCTGTCCGGTCAAGTGACCAGGTTCCACAGGTGAGCAGTGTTACACTAGGTAAAAGGGGAGGGAGGGGGATACTTTATCATTTAATTACTCTTGAACTACAACTCTGACCGTATTGAAATAAAACTCTCGGGGGGGTGGGGGGGTGGACCAAACCGGCGAACAAGATGGCAAAGTAAGGGACAGAGAAGTACAGAGGAGACACCTACTGGTCTAAAAAAAATCAGCAGCTGGGGGTATTAACCCCTTCACTGCTGTGCTGGAGGCTGGCTGTTAGCAGATCAATTTATGACCTGCCAAAATCAACTTTTGTTTATGTTTTTGTTTTTTGTTTTTTTGTTTTTTAAAAGACACAACATAAAATGTTTTTGTGTGATTGTTGTGGAGCCATGTAATACATTTATACACACCGCCACATGTCATCAATAATAAAAGTGGGAAAAGAGGGTGGGAAAAAGGGACATGGGGATTTTCACCCGGGGGAGAGTGCCCACTTAAAACTGCGCATTTTGTAGGTATGACTGACCGGTCATACCTTTCATGCAGTCTCCATAGAAATTTAACCCATTGCGCCCAAATGAGCCAAAGAGAAAAAAAATGGCGCTTTTTTACATTTTTTTACCGTTTTCTTTTATTTTACTAAAATAAATGGTGGGCTAGCCATATAAGTGTGGTATCAAAAGAAAGCCTTATTTGTGTGTAAAAAAACTGTATATAATTTTCTTAGGTAAAATAAAGTACTTTGAGGGAAAACACTGGTGTGAAATCCACCTCAGATTTTCCCGGTCTTTAACCAGTTAAGGATCAACCACGCATGCACGCGGCGGTCATTTAAGGACCATGGAGCTTTTTTTTTTTATTATTGAATCCGATTCTGGAGCCTGGAATTCCATGACGGTCCTGGTACGTCATTGGTCCTTAAAGCAAATCCAGCCATGACGTACCAGGACCGTCAAGGGTCCTTAAGGGGTTAAAGACAAGGTATCCTCTGAACTTACTTCTTATTTTGTTATCAACTGTGCTCCTGAAGTCTCTATGCCTTACGTCTGGGAAGCGCACAAGTGCATTGTGCGTTGCCTTTTTATTTCAACAAGTCCCTGAAAATGGAAACTAAGGCGTGCTCGTTTTACTCAATTGATGGATTCGATTCGTTCCTCGGACTCTTTGCATAAGAGAACCTTGAGTCCTTCCACTCTCCAACATCTTCAAGACTCTAGGGCCCTCTTGGCTGAGCATTTAAAGAGCCAGACTATCAAATCGTATATGTGGCACAAATTTAATAGGTTCATGAATGGAGATAAATGTGGCAGGACATTGGCAAATCTTGTCAAATTTTCTCGTGATAAAGCTCATGTCCATCATTTACAAGATTCCGATGGTAAACAGGTGTTCACTTGCCAAGCTATAGGTGAATCTTTTAGGAAATATTATGCCTCTCTGTACAATCTCAACTCTCAGGTTGTACTCTCAGATTCAGTTAAGTCCCCTCCCTTAGAAGGCTTTTTGGACAGAGCAGGTCTTCCTAAACTTGCTCCTGATTTATCCTCCACCTTAAGTAGACAATTTACTGATGCTGAGGTCTCTGAGGATATCAAACAATCTCCTTTAGGTAAATGTCCCGGACCGGACAGCCTCCTGGCTGTATTTTATTGCTTTTTTTCAACCCTCTCTTCTCCCTCATATGACTTCTACTTTTTTTTTTTTTCAGTTTTCAAATACTTTATTGAAGTACTTATATAACAAGAACATCAGATAGCACACCCAAGGCGTGTTATAAGAAGCAAGATTTGCAAGTAATATAGTATATAACATCCAGTGTGAATAGACTGAAGCAAAAGTAACAATCAAAAGTACGAAAAGCAGTATGTCAGAGGATAGTGGAAAAAGTGTACAATGAACACTGGTAAATATATTGCACCAGTCCATCAAACTTGAGTGTGATTCGAAAAGAACGGAAGCGAAAGAGAAAAGAGGAAGTAAAGGTGAAAGAGGAGAGAAAGTAAGAGAGAAGAAAAAAAAGGGAGGGGAGAAAGGAGGGTGATTAGGGGGATGGGAAGTGAATGGTACCGGGGAGAATAGCGTGCCACATCCTGGGGATACTATGATGGGTATTCTATAGGAGAATTAGAAAGGATAGTTTATAAGAAATCTGTTAACGGCATCTGGATCTCCTCCCCGCTTGATAATGTGTAACCTCATCATCGAGATTGCCTAACAATAGTCTCCCATTCAGATAAAGTGGGGGGGGGTAACATCTTTCCAATTTCTGTGGATGAGAGCTTTAGCCTCCAAAAGCATAGTCAGAAGAAGCGTCTAATTCAAGAGATAGGGCCTGGGGAGATTCAAAAAGAAAAGTGTTCACCAAATATCCTTTGATGGTGTCTAAACAACGGGACCAGAATGGCTGGATTTTCGTACATGGCCACCATATATGTGATGAAGTGCCCCTCTCTAAATGACACCTCCAACAGAGTGGGCTAATAGATGAAGAGAAATCATAGAGTCTTGAGGGGGTCAGATACCATCTCAAAAAGAATTTAAAATGTGATTCTAGGGCAAGTGCTGATATAGAAGCTGTATCCGCTTGCTTCCAAATGCATTCCCATTCCGTTAGAGGTAGGGAGACACCTAATTCCCGATCCCAAGATAATGCATATTGAGGTTTTGGAGAGGTAAGAGAAGAGGTTATAATAGTATATATTTTGCCCAGATTGCCATAAGATCTTATAACAGAGTTTCACACGTTCACATGGTTTTTATAGAGGGTTGTTCCAGATAATGTTTGATTCCTAAGACCCTTCACATCTCCGATATCGGAAGATTATAAATAGTCTTAAGATCTTCAAAATGCCGAATCCTACCTTCGGATGTTAAATCTGTAATACATTGGGGATTAATTGCTGCCCATTTGGGGAAGGAAGACGAGGGAAGAGAATACGGAGTCAAACAATGGTAGAACACCGGAGAGGCAAGAGATGGAGAGAGAGATAGAGTCCTATTCCTGTTGCATATGGACCAGTTTGAAAACACATGCAAAATAATAGGATGGGATGACAGAGATCTGTTCCTCATACGGGGTAGCAAGAATATTTCCGACAGTGGATCTCCTAAGTCAGTCATATTCCATTCAAGACTAACCCATTCTTTAGTGTCTCCATGATCTGACCAATCTATGACAGATAAAAGCTCTGAAGCGTAATAGTATTTCATGAGATTAGGAAGGCCTAAACCACCCTGATATTTGTGGGGGTGTAGGAATCTATCGGCTAGTCTGGGGGGTTTTGATTTCCACAGGAATTTGCGAATGGAGTGATTTAGAATAGAAAAAAAAGTAGAGGGTATGTGTATTGTAGTGTCTGAAATAAATAGAGTAGGCAGGGAAGCACGTTCATTTTGATAACATTGACCCTGCCATACCATGACAGGAAGAGTGAGTTCCATTTCTCGAGATCGCGTTTAATTGAATCCATAAGAGCGGGAAAATTAAGTCTAAAAAGATCCTGAAAATTCAGAGTAAGATTGACACCTAAATACTTGATGGATGAAGTAGACCAGTGAGAGGGAGTCCATGACTGGAGAGATTGCAAAAGTTGAGCAGGCAAGCCTAGATTCAGGGCCACCGATTTAGAAAAATGTATTTTAAAGTTGAACAGGTCAGAGAAAACAGTCAGTTCCTCAAGAACAGCTGGTAGAGATTGTTCTGGGTCTGTGACTGTAAAAAGCACATCATCAGCAAACATAGCGAGTTTGCAGTCCGAGGAACCAATTGACACCCCTTTGATAGAGCTGTGAAAACGAATATTTTGAGCCAAAGGTTCCATAATCAGCACAAATAGAAGAGGAGAATGTAGACAACCTTGCCTAGTACCATTGGAAATTTTGAAAGAGTCAGATAAGTGTCCATTAACTCGCACTCGAGCCCTAGGATTCTGATAAAGAGATAGGACTGAGTTGATAAAGAACATGCCAAACCCATACGCCTGTAGAGAACATTCAAGAAAAAGCCAATCAATCCGATCGAATGCCTTCTCGACATCAGAAGATAGGAAGACAGATAAGATAGCATGTTTTTGGATGTAATGAATAATATTCAATAATTTATGAGTATTATCATGTGCTTTAGTGATGAGCGAGCACCCCAATGCTCGGGTGTTCGGGTGCTCTGACCGAGCGCCCCCGGAGGCTCGAGTGCTCGGCCGAGCACCCGAGCCCCACTGAAGTCAATGGGAGGACTCGAGCATTACACCAGGCACCCCCTGCTCTGATGAGGGGAGGGTGCCTGGTCCATAGGAAAAGGGCAGAAAATGATGGAAACACCACAGAAATGGTTCAGGCACATCATAGGGAGGATGTCTGGATGCATCTTGGACTCCAACATCGCTGCTGGGAACGATCTTTCGCCCGTAGTACGACATTTTTACAGACTGACCGTAAAACACACAAAAAGGAAGATAAAAACGACTTTAGGCGAAAAATTGTTACCAAACAGTATTTGCTGTATATTTACTTGTATATCATCTGCAAATTCTCCCAAAAATTTCCTCGATTTTTCTGAACTGAGGCTATGATTAAGAGGGAAACGTGCGCAGAGGCAAATTCTCCCAAAAATTTCCTCGATTTTTCTGAACTGAGGCCATGATTAAGAGGGAAACGTGCGCAGAGGCAAATTCTCCCAAAAATGTCCTTGATTTTTCTGAACTGAGGCCATGATTAAGAGGGAAACGTGCGCAAAGGCAAATTCTCCCAAAAATGTCCTCGATTTTTCTGAACTGGGGCCATGATTAAGAGGGAAACGTGCGCTGAGCCGACCATCTAAAACATTATGGGTGAGGGTCTGCTGCGGAGCTGACCATCCTAAACATTATATGCGAAGGCCCGCTAGTGAGCTGACGGTATAAAACATTATATGAGAGGGCCCGCTAGAGAGCTGACCCAATAAAACATTATATGAGAAGGCCCGCTGGTGAGCTGACCTATACAAAAATTGTCAAACTGCGCCCGCTGGTGAGCTGGCCCTATATAAAAATTATATCACTGGGCCAGCTGGTGAGCTGGCCCTATATAAAAATTATATCACTGGGCATATGGAAGAGAGTCAACCATATACCCGTTTTTTGGGTGGAAGGGGTGAATGGGAATACAGAGTATTCCCGTCATTGTAAATAACATATATAAAGTGAGTTTATGTTCCCCCGGGGCTTTCCTCCAGTGGAGTGGAGAAGTCAGGGGAAATCCAGGCCTTGTTCATTTTTATAAGTGTCAACCTATCAGCATTTTCGGTGGAAAGGCGGATACGCTTATCTGTTATGATGCCACCAGCAGCACTAAATACCCGCTCAGACAGAACGCTGGCGGCAGGGCAGGCCAGCACCTCCAAGGCGTAGAGTGCCAGTTCATACCACGTGTCCAGCTTGGACACCCAGTAGTTGTAAGGCACAGAGGGATCATTGAGGACGCTGACACGGTCTGCTACGTACTCCTTCACCATCTTCCAAAACTTTTCCCTCCTTGTGACACTAGGCTGCGCATCAGGGTGAGGGTGCTGGCGGGGTGTCATGAAGGTGTCCCACGCCTTGGAGAGTGTTGCCCTGCCTTTGTCGGAACTGCTGTGTGCTCCCCTTTTCTCCCCTTCTCGGTTGGCCAAGGTAGCACGTACTCTGCCGCCAGTGTTGTCAGATGGAAAATTTTGGAGCAATTTTTCAACAAGAACCTTCTGGTATTGCACCATTTTGCTTGTCCTCTCCACCGGAGGAATGAGAGATGAGAAATTCTCTTTGTAGCGGGGGTCCAGAAGGGTGAACACCCAGTAATCCGTGTTGTCTAAAATGCGTATAACGCGTGGGTCACGGGAAAGGCAGCCTAACATAAAGTCAGCCATGTGTGCCAGAGTACCAACAGGCAAGATTTCGCTGTCCTCACCAGGAGGATGACTCTCAATCTCCTCATCCTCTTCCTCCTCTTCTGCCCACCCACGCTGAAGAGATGGAACTAAAGTTCCATGGCTACCCTCTGTAGCGGAGGCAACCGTGTCTTCCTCCTCCTCCTCCTCCTCCTCCGCCTCCTCCAATTGTCGCTGAGAAGACGAAGTGAGGGTGTTCTGGCTATCACCTTGTGTAAGCTCTTTCTCCCGCATTTCCACCTCTTCCACATGCAAAGCGTCGGTTTTAATTGTGAGCAGCGAGCGTTTCAGTAGACACAGAAGTGGGATGGTTACACTGATAATAGCGTTATCGCCGCTCACCATCTGTGTCGATTCCTCAAAATTGCGTAAAACCTCACAGAGGTCTGACATCCATTCCCACTCCTCACTTCTGATTACAGGAAGTTGAACGGAGAGGCGACGACCGTGTAACAGCTGGTACTCCACTACTGCCCTCTGCTGCTCACAAAGCCGGGCCAACATGTGGAAGGTGGAGTTCCAGCGCGTGCTCACGTCACACAGCAGCCGGTGAGCTGGCAATTGTAAGCGCTGCTGCAGCTTCAACAGGCCGGCTGAAGCTGTTGATGACTTACGGAAATGTGCACACACGCGGCGCACCTTGGTCAAGAGATCATGCAAATTGGGGTAGGTTTTTAGAAATCGCTGAACCACTAAATTAAATACATGCGCTAGGCATGGTACGTGTGTGAGCTTGCCGAGCTCCAAAGCCGCCACCAAGTTACGCCCATTATCACACACAACCATGCCTGGTTGCAGGTTGAGTGGCGAGAGCCACTGCTCGGTCTGGTGACTAATCCCCTGCAACAGCTCTGAGGCCGTGTGCTGTTTGTCCCCAAGGCAGATCAGCTTCAGCACGGCCTGTTGACGCTTCCCCACTGCAGTGCTACACTGCTTCCAGCTACCGGCTGATGGGTGAGTGGCGCTGCGCGCAGAGAATTCGGAGGTAGAAACGGAGGAGGAGGAGCCAATAACGTAGGTGCTGGCGTAAACCCTGATGGAGGTAGGGCCCGCAATCCTCGGCGTGGGTAGCACCTGTGCCATCCCAGGGTCCGAGTCGCTCCCAGCCTCCACGACATTCACCCAGTGTGCCGTCAGGGAAATGTAGCGTCCCTGGCCACAAGCACTTGTCCATGTGTCAGTCGTTAAGTGGACCTTCCCAGTAACTGCGTTGGTCAGGGCACGGGTGATGTTACGGGACACATGGTGGTGTAAGGCGGGGACGGCACACCGGGAAAAGTAGTGGCGGCTGGGGACTGCGTACCGAGGGACAGCTGCTGCCATCAGGCTGCGGAAGGACTCAGTCTCCACAAGCCTAAATGGCAGCATTTCGATGGCCAGTAATTTGGAAAGGTGTGAGGTTAGTGCTATGGCCTGTGGGTGGGTGGCTGGGTATTTTCGCTTGCGCTCAAATGCCTGGGGTAACGACATTTGGAGGCTGTGCTGGGACAGGGAAGTGGATGTGGTCGCTGATGGTGCTTCAGATGGTACAGGTGCAGGGCGGGAGGTATGCGGGCCTGCGCCTTCGACAGGCGATTGGCCGGCACCGAAAACAGGGGAAGAGGAGGCAGTGGTGTGGCCTGCAGACACAGATTGGCGATCCGGGCGTTCCTCCCACTTATTACGGTGCTTGGATGCCATGTGTCGGATCATGCTGGTGGTGGTGAGGTTTCTAGTGTTCATGCCTCGGCTCATTCTGGTGTTGCACAGGTTGCAAACTACAATTCTTTTGTCGTCCGCACTTTCCTTAAAAAAACGCCATACCGCGGAACACCTACCCCTTGGCAAGGGAGATTTACGCAAGGGGGTGCTCCGTGGAACATTTGCGGGCCGGTTTGGTGCGGTCCGCCTTCTTTCTGTAGCCACACCACTGCCTCTTCCAGCCTGTTGCGGTGCTGCAGATGGCTCACCCTCAGGACTGCTGTCATCGCTCGGCTCTACACCTTCCCAGGTGGGGTCAGTCACCTCATCGTCCACCAAGTCCTCCTCCACTTCCTCACTCTGATCATCCTCCTCATGTCTTGATCCCACCACATACTCAGTCATTGACAACTGTATATCATCCTCCTCATCAAGGTCTTGAGACAGTAATAGTGGTTGATTTAATGGCAACTGTGTCTCATCATCATCATCATCCACTTCCTTTGACCTTAAATGCCGTTCAGCTCTGTCATCTTCTTGTGATTGGGTACCCTCTAGAGGTTGTGAATCAGGGCACAAGATGTCATGTTCCTCTGCAAGCGTGCTTGGAGAGAGGTTCAAATTAAGGATTGGTGATGAGACGAGCTCCTCACTATATCCCAGTGTGGGATCACTTCTTTGACCAGATCCTCTATGGTGGGAGGTAGGATGATCAGGGTGAGGATTATGTTGACCAGACTCTTGGCTACTGAGAGTGGACTTGGTGGAAGACAGGGTGGTGCTTAACCGACTGGAAGCAGTATCAGCTGACATCCAACCGACCACCTGTTTGCAGTGGTTGGACCTCGAGAGTGATGTCCTGCGACGCCCTGTAAACTGAGACATGAAGCTAGGTATGGTGGATGTCTTTCTGTCTTGTGCTCTGGCACCAGGCACAGTTTCTACGCGTCCTGACCCGCTCCCTGAACTATCAGGATCACGTCCACTTCCCCGTCCCTTTTTACCCACCTTCTTCATATTACACGGAATATGTGCTGCAAATCTGCAACTTTGCACAGTAAACAGAATGTTCTTCTTAACTGCGGCTACGCACAGTGAATGGAATATGTGACTTTGATATTTTACAGTTTGCACAGTTAACAGAATGTTCTCCTAATATGCAACTTTGCACAGTAAACAGAATGTTCTTCTTAACTGCGGCTACGCACAGTGAATGGAATATGTGACTTTGATATTTTACAGTTTGCACAGTTAACAGAATGTTCTCCTAATATGCAACTTTGCACAGTAAACAGAATGTTCTTCTTAACTGCGGCTACGCACAGTGAATGGAATATGTGACTTTGATATTTTACAGTTTGAACACTTAACAGAATGTTCTCCTAATCTGAAACTTTGCACAGTAAACAGAATGTTCTTCTTAACTGCGGCTACGCACAGTGAATGGAATATGTGACTTTGATATTTTATACTTTTTTGAACACTTAACAGAATATTCTCCTAATCTGAAACTTTGCACAGTAAACAGAATGTTCTTCTTAACTGCGGCTACGCACAGTGAATGGAATATGTGACTTTGATATTTTATACTTTTTTGAACACTTAACAGAATGTTCTCCTAATCTGAAACTTTGCACAGTAAACAGAATGTTCTTCTTAACTGCGGCTACGCACAGTGAATGGAATATGTGACTTTGATATTTTATACTTTTTTGAACACTTAACAGAATGTTCTCCTAATCTGAAACTTTGCACAGTAAACAGAATGTTCTTCTTAACTGCGGCTACGCAGAGTGAATGGAATATGTGACTTTGATATTTTATACTTTTTTGAACACTTAACAGAATGTTCTCCTAATCTGAAACTTTGCACAGTAAACAGAATGTTCTTATTAACTGCGGCTACGCACAGTGAATGGAATATGTGACTTTGATATTTTACAGTTTGAACACTTAACAGAATGTTCTCCTAATCTGAAACTTTGCACAGTAAACAGAATGTTCTTATTAACTGCGGCTATGCACAGTGAATGGAATATGTGACTTTGATATTTTACAGTTTGAACACTTAACAGAATGTTCTCCTAATCTGAAACTTTGCACAGTAAACAGAATGTTCTTCTTAACTGCGGCTACGCACAGTGAATGGAATATGTGACTTTGATATTTTACAGTTTGAACACTTAACAGAATGTTCTCCTAATCTGAAACTTTGCACAGTAAACAGAATGTTCTTCTTAACTGCGGCTACGCACAGTGAATGGAATATGTGACTTTGATATTTTACAGTTTGAACACTTAACAGAATGTTCTCCTAATCTGAAACTTTGCACAGTAAACAGAATGTTCTTCTTAACTGCGGCTACGCACAGTGAATGGAATATGTGACTTTGATATTTTATACTTTTTTGAACACTTAACAGAATATTCTCCTAATCTGAAACTTTGCACAGTAAACAGAATGTTCTTCTTAACTGCGGCTACGCACAGTGAATGGAATATGTGACTTTGATATTTTATACTTTTTTGAACACTTAACAGAATGTTCTCCTAATCTGAAACTTTGCACAGTAAACAGAATGTTCTTCTTAACTGCGGCTACGCACAGTGAATGGAATATGTGACTTTGATATTTTATACTTTTTTGAACACTTAACAGAATGTTCTCCTAATCTGAAACTTTGCACAGTAAACAGAATGTTCTTCTTAACTGCGGCTACGCACAGTGAATGGAATATGTGACTTTGATATTTTATACTTTTTTGAACACTTAACAGAATGTTCTCCTAATCTGAAACTTTGCACAGTAAACAGAATGTTCTTATTAACTGCGGCTACGCACAGTGAATGGAATATGTGACTTTGATATTTTACAGTTTGAACACTTAACAGAATGTTCTCCTAATCTGAAACTTTGCACAGTAAACAGAATGTTCTTCTTAACTGCGGCTACGCACAGTGAATGGAATATGTGACTTTGATATTTTATACTTTTTTGAACACTTAACAGAATATTCTCCTAATCTGAAACTTTGCACAGTAAACAGAATGTTCTTCTTAACTGCGGCTACGCACAGTGAATGGAATATGTGACTTTGATATTTTATACTTTTTTGAACACTTAACAGAATATTCTCCTAATCTGAAACTTTGCACAGTAAACAGAATGTTCTTATTAACTGCGGCTATGCACAGTGAATGGAATATGTGACTTTGATATTTTACAGTTTGAACACTTAACAGAATGTTCTCCTAATCTGAAACTTTGCACAGTAAACAGAATGTTCTTCTTAACTGCGGCTACGCACAGTGAATGGAATATGTGACTTTGATATTTTACAGTTTGAACACTTAACAGAATGTTCTCCTAATCTGAAACTTTGCACACTAAAAAGAATGTGCTGCTAATCTGCAACTTTGCACACTGAACAGAATGTGCTCTAATCTGCAACTTTGCACACTAAAAAGAATGTGCTGCTAATCTGCAACTTTGCACACTGAACAGAATGTGCTCTAATCTGCAACTTTGCACACTAAACAGAATGTGCTGCTAATCTGAGGCTAGGCACAGTGAACAGAATATGTGACGTTATTTTTTTTTATATCTCTGCCCCCCCACACAAAATAACCTGCTGCCCCCACACACAGTAGTCCTAAAAAGGACTTTTGGGTGTTTTTTTTTTTTTAAATAGCTTTTCTTCTCCCTACACTGACTTTCCCTTCCTATCCTCATCTCTCCCTGGCTAAGACTGAGCCGAACTCGCTGGTCAGGTGCTATACAGCACCCGATCACGGGTTCTGGCCAGCCAATCAGTGTAATGCCAGCAGCCAACATGGCTGCTGGCATTACACTGATGTCAGAGCCTCCCTGCACGTTTATTGGCTGCGCAGCAGCCGCGAAACGTGCGGGGAGGAGACCCGAACATGGCGGGCGAGCACATGCGGTACTCGTACGAGTATCGCCATGTGCCGAGCAGAGCGATGCTCGAGCCGAACCGAGCTTCGGCCGAGCATGCTCGCTCATCACTAATGTGCTTCCCTTCCAGGTAGAAAGCCAGACTGATCAGTATGTATTAGAGACACCAGAAAGCATTTGATGCATTCAGCTAGAATTTTGGCATGCATTTTTATATCCAAATTTAGCAAAGAAATGGGCCTATAATTATCTCTCTGTTGTAAATCTTTGCCGGGCTTGAGTAGGATCGTGACATGGGCTTCCGTCAAGGAGGAATGAGATTGGATGTATTTTGGTAAGACTATAAATGTTTCAGTTAACCACAGAAGTAATTTGTCTTGAAAAGTTTTATAATAGAGGTGAGAAAATCCATCCGGGCCAGGGCTCTTCCCAGACGGTAGAGTTAGAATTGCTTTTCAGACCTCCAATGAAGAGATGCAGGATGGGAGATTTGGGGAAGGTGTGCAGATTGAAGATAAGAAGAGATACAGGATTTCAGGGTAGGCGATGGAGTTGAGGTGGAATGCCTTAGGTTATACAGAGTTGTATAGTAGTCACGGAAGATGGATGCAATAGTAGATTTGTCGTAGACCAAGGAATTTGATGATGTGCGAATGGACGGAAAAAAGTGGGAAGCTTATCTCGATCTGAGCTGGCGCGCCAATTAGGAGCCCACACGGTTGCCATGTTCAAAGTATGTACAGCGAGTCTTAAAAAAGAGATGTTCGGTAGCGAGTAAGTTGAAGCAGATCTGTTTGAGCGCCAGAAACTTTATTTTGAGATTCAAGTCGTGTTATGTCTGCTAAAAGATGTTGAATTTGAGATGTACGTATCCTTTTCCATGTGGCTGCCAGTTTAATGAATTCGCCTCTCAGGACACACTTGTGCGCCGCCCAAATTGAAAGAGGGGACGTAACCCCATCAATATTCTCGGTAGTAAAGTGGTCTAACACCCCATTAATGTGATCCACCTTTTCTTGTTGGTGTAGAAGATATTCATCCAATCCAAACATCAATCATTTTTGGTTGTTTAACCCCTTAGAGTCCGGTGACGTACCCGGACCATCACGCTGGTCTGGCACTTAAGGACCAGTGACGGTCCTGGTACGTCACGTACTATTACTCACCGCGCTCCTGCAGGAGGGCGGTGAGTAATACCGGGGACTGAATTTGATCACTCCAAGACCGGAGCGATCTCTTTCAGTCCCTCAGTTCGGCGTGCCGCACCACGTGATCAGTCACGTGGGGCGGCACGCCGAAATTCTCTGTCTGGTCCTTAAAGGACCACTCACCCCGCGATCGCTGGTCGTTAAGGGGTTAATGAAATCTGAATCAGAATTGAAGAATCAATTTTTTACGCATGATGGTAAAAGCATTAGGTGCCTCTCTACCATGTAAATATTCAAACCCAATGTAAAAGTCACTTGGGGCAAACAGTTTTCTTATCCATATTCATTACAATACAGAAGTATTTACCATTTGGGTACACTCTATATTCACTGAATTTCACTGTCTAATTCAGTGGTTCTCAATCTTTTTTTGGTCGGGGCACCCCTAACACGTAATCTAGAACATTTGGGGCACCCCTAACATTTTTAGTGTAATTTATCAAGGACATAATGATGGGTACAATATATAAATATGCAGTTATTATTAGGTCTTATAATCATAATAACAACACTAAACATATTGTGCATAACAATTTCTATAAAACTTTATTTAAAAGGCCATTGTTGTTAGGCTTTATAGAAAACACAGGGCACCCCAAGTTTATGTCCGTGGCACACCAAAGTGCCACGGCACCCTGGTTGAGAATCACTGGTCTAATTCATAGATTTTCCTAACTATTGCGATGGAAAGTTAGAATTTTATTAAAGACACGGAGGCGAGTATTCTGCTTTACTTTCTCCACTGCCATCCCTCAACAGCAAAGAAAACTTTATTTAAATAACACTGTATTTAAATAACACAAACAAAACTTGCTGGTTAACACATTCCCACTTTCCCACCAATCACATAAAGTCCAGTCCTCCAAATGAAGGTGCAGCAGGTGTCTCTTCCTCTTTCATAGGATGCAACTGAAAACTCAATAAACAACTGTAGTAAGTCACATTTCAACAATAGCGATCCAAACAAATTCCTTCAGACTCCACCACAAAGGCAAATGGGCTACTATCAATTTAACCTAGAACAATGACAAAAAATGAGATAGGGTGGGTGTTACAGATCCTACACCATTACTGGAGCCCTTGTCTGGGCATCAGGCTTACCAGGCCATTATACAAAGAACTGTGGACATTTCTAGGCCAAAAAGACTAACAACCATAGACTGCTAGCTTGCTTCCAAGGGAATGGGCAGTTAAGGGTTAATTATTTGAGTTTGGGCAAAGTTACTTCCAATGTGTATTCTAGCCACTCAAGCCAATGTATTGTGAACCGTACTGAGACCCCCTGCAGTGCGTTAATTCATTGAAGTCTTTGTGTCCATTGTCTGTGTCCATCAACCCTTTTGTATTAGTAACGCAATCATGTCTGTGTCATTGTTATTGCTTGGACCATTTGCTGTTGGTCCTTTGTCTTGTATGTTGTGATTATATTATCCTTGTGACTCCCCTATTGTATCTGGTTGGCCCATTTATTTCAATGTAAGGTTTGTGTATAAATATGTGTGTTTTTTTTTACCAATAAAGAGTTAGTCTTCTGAATGAACAACAGAGTCCTGGTGTCTTATGTTCTATGGTATAAAGTGGCCACTCTGACACCCATCTGAACTGAGTATCCTGTATAGTTGACCATCTGCTGCCAGCTTCCTGCGACCGGACTTCGTATGCTGTTAGGCGGTGACGTGGACTCCATCTTCCCCTTCTTCGAGTTCCTGAGATCATCCGATTGAGCTTACAGTGTGCTTGAATCTGCTCGACCACAGCTACGTGGTTCCTGTGACATTTTCCCTGTTCGCCGTTCGATTGGGAGTCGAGGCCTCACTCTCGACTGCCCGAAGTCCAACCTGCAACACTCGACTTCTCGGGAGCCCTGTCGACCGCTCCTCGACCCACATCCGTTGACACAGAGGCAACGTGGTCCCTTTCAGCTTCCGTTACAGTGGGCTACATGGGAGGGATTATACTCACCTCTGTGTCTTTAATAAAAATTAGACTTTCCATCACAATGGCTAGGAATATCCACAGATTTTATGTCAAGACTGGAGGTTTTGTATTATGCTAGTTTAAAGCTGATCAACAACATGCAACTATACATGATCAGGTTTAAAATAAAAATCCCTAATACTTGACTCTCTAGACCAATCTGCTTCTCTTAAAATATCTTCCAACCCACCCAGGGGAGTAGAAACTGCGGCAGGATGGGGGGAGGCATCACCCCCAGGAAGTCATGCGGGGACAGATATGTAGAAATCCCCCCTAGGCACTAGGCATACCGGCCCGGGGGGCGCAGGATCTGGGTGACCGGCAGGAGGGGAACGCACTGCACATTGCTCCCTACTGCCGGTCACCTCCTTGTAGTTTGGCTGAGCAAAGCGGACTGCGGGTAGAGGAGCTTCTGTATGCTCTACCCCGGTCTGACAGGAAGTTGCTCGCCGAGCGCAACAATCACTTCCTGTCAGACCGGGTAGAGGATCAGAAGCTCCTCTACCACTCAGCTACAGAGGGGGGCAAAATGATACACAGGGGGCTGGGGGGGTAAAGAGACACACAGGGGAGCTGGGGGGTAAAGAGACACACAGGGGAGCTGGAGGGGTGCAAATGACACACATTGGGGCTGGGGGCGGGGCAAAGTGACACACAGGGGGGCTGTAAAAATGCTAACCTCCCCCAGATTTCTGGGGGTTCTACACCTCTGAACCTACATCCCACCTGAAAAACCATGAATGCCATAGCGCCTCTAGAAGAATGCATCCCCAACAAAGTAACATCCATTCCTGCAAACTGCATAACCCATCTAACCCATCTCACCAGAGTCGCTGATGTCACAGGGAGTTGTGGTCTAGGAAAAGAAGTTAATAACTGATTCCACCTTGTTCGCCTTAAGGGAAATATTCTAGATTTATAAACAAAAGTAAGGAAAGCCCATTATTATAAGATACTAATAATCCCTTAACCCCTTCGCGTCCTGTGACGTACCCGGACCGTCACGCTGGTCCTGCACTTAAGGACCAGTGACGGTCCTGGTACGTCACGTACTTTTACTCACCGCGGTCCTGCAGGAGCGCTATGGGTAATACTAGGGACTGAACTTGATCGCTCCAAGACCGGAGCGATCTCTTTCCGTCCTTCGTTTGACGTGCTGCCCCACATGATCAGTCACATGGGACGGCACGTCGAACTCACCTATCTGGTTCTTAAAGGACCAGACACCCCGGGACCGCTGGTTGTTAAGGGTTTAAAGGAGCAGTAGACTTTTTTAATTGAAAATCTGTATGTTACAGGGATTTCTCTGCTGAGTAAAACAAGAGAACATCCATCACTGTCAGTTGCTTTATTCAAAAATTATATTAGGTCAAATTGTCAGGAATGAGTAAAATCTTCAGCTCTGGAGATCTCAGTGCATAGGCTCTATAGAATAACATAAGAACTGGAGAAGTGATATCACTGGAGAAGTCATCACAGCTTTATCATCTCTCAGTGCTCTACATTACTGCAGAGAGGGCCGCGCAGGAAGTTCCAGCAGTATAGAGGTCTGTGCAGAAGGAGGCACAGACCCCCCCTGCTACACCGCTGGACCACCAGGGAGGTAGGAGATGGACAATGAGGAGGTCAGGAGGGGAAAATGTGGAGATGGTCATTGTGAGCAATGTGCAGGCAATATGGCGATTGGAAATGTGGAGGCATTGTGGAGATTGGGGGCAATGTGGAAATAGCCAATGGGGGGCAATGTGGTCGAGGGGGGAATGGCATTTTTTGTATCAGGGCCCGGTGGCTTATAGTTACGCCTCTGAAAATGGAACTTACTTATACACATCCCACCTGTCTGTATTAAAGGGAACCGTTGTATGAACCAGAGGGGAAATGTTGCCAGTCCTCCCCACAAATGGACACCAGATACAATTGTGGCAGAATCCTCGGTGAAGAAAATTGCTTCAAGGAAAAAAGGAGCGGAATCAGTGCAGACCAATAAATGTACATAAAAAGTTCATTTATTTGTATAAAACAATACAAAAATAAAAACAAATGTGTTATGGTATTTCAACTCCCCTGACACGTTTCGTGATCTACTGATCATTTCTTCTGAAGAAGAAGTAGATCACAAAACATGTCATGAGATGTGGGGACGTGGGACATGGCTACTTAAAGGGATAGTAAACCCCCCAAAAAACTGTAAGCCAAATTATACAAATAATAAAACATACTTACTGCCCTCATTCCCATCTCTCAAGCCGTTATGGTTTGAGAGATATAATAAAATAAAGTCCTCCGGTCCCTCCCCCTTCTGCCTGATGAGCTGTAAAGCTGTCAGAGGCAGAATCCGGTTGACCGACTTTAGGCGGCTCTTCAGGAGCGCTGACATCGGTATATCTAACTATAATTACTTCATCGGTATGGTCTACATGTGCCTGGCTTGAAAGCATATATTGTAGACCATTCCGATGAAGTAATCATAGTTAGATATCTAGAAGACAGCGCTCCTGAAGAGCCGCCTGAAGTAATCATAGTTAGATATCTAGAAGACAGCACTCCTGAAGAGCCGCCTGAAGTAATCATAGTTAGATATCTAGAAGACAGCACTCCTGAAGAGCCGCCTTCTGGTCCTGGAAGCAGGAACTCATGACGTCCGCTATACAGAGGACACATTAGAAGGGGGAGGGAGTGGAGGACTTTATTTTCTTACATCTCTCAAACCATAACGGTTTGAGAGAAAGGATTAAGCTCATTAAATGTTTTTTTATTATTCCTATCATATGGCTTACAGTTTTTTGGGGGGTTTACTATCCCTTTAAGTTCCATTTTGGATCGTTTTGGAGCAAGCGTATATTTTCATAGAATATTTGTTTAGGCTCTCCACCTGTGTATATTTCTATATGGGTATTTCATAGCTTCTGACCTTCAATATGATGTCAGAGTCCTGTTGCTGTTGTTTACTGCAGCCTCATTTAAAGTGGAACGATCACCATATAACCATTTAGACAATTCTGAAAGGGTTTTCAAAGGAAACTGTTTGGTTAGCCATTGTTTATTTAATGTTGTACTTTACTAGATATTTAGCTTATTTATTTGTCAGGTTATTCAGTGCCGGTCAGTCATTATTGCGAATAAACTGACAAATAAAGCTAAATATCTCATAAACTACTGATTAAAATAAAAATGGATAGCAGCATATGGGGGATTTATTGAGATGTTATTAGGTGTTAGTTGCACTTTAAATCTATAACATTCTGACAGTTGGGAAGCAAGTCTGTGTCTAAACCTGACACACACACTTTCATACAAAGGGGGAAATAATGGCTCAATAAAATTTATTATGGAAAAAACATGTATTGTACGTCTATTGTCAGGCTTTTCCTGCTGAATAGAATAAGGAGCTGCAACACTCAGAAATGATTACAGTTCAAACTGAAAAATTAATGGAGATTTTACTATCTCTTTCATTGGAGAAAGAAAGCTAGTAGCTCATACCATAGAATGCAACAGAAAAACTGTCTGGACAGTAGATGGCACTGTTGGTAACGGTTTAATATATACAACAACAAAAACAGCTGAAATGAGTTTTGAATGAAGCCTCTCACAACTCGTAACAAAAGTTTATTGCACCTTTAAGCACCTTTGACCAAAAGTATAATATATAGGTGGTGCTATTCAAGTCACAAAATGTCAATATATTGAGACAAGTCCCATTAATTTAATATTAAGTAAATACACTTGTTTTTAACCCCTTAACATCCAAAGATGTATCAGTGCCTTCATGATGGTCCTGGAATTAAGGACTGTGACGGTCCTGGCATGTCATGAAATGTTGTGATCACAATGTGCTGTGATGACTACGTTTGGTCCTCCAGCGCACCCCACCCCTGGATAGTGAGGGACAATCTTCAATTAAGATAAGGAAAAAAGCTGAGAAACTTGTCAAGGGGGGGCAGGGTTTTCATTGTTGTCATAGGAAGAAGATTGTCCCCTGCTGTTATCTGTCTGGTCTATGGACTGGATTCCACATCTGAGAAGAGATGGCTTACACTAGGTAAAAGGGGCGGGAGGGGAAACTTTACTTGTGAATATCTCTCAAACCATAAAGGTTTGAGAGATAAGACTTATATCGTTCTTCATGTTTTTTTAATGCCTACAAAATAAAATAAAGATAAAACGAAGTATTACTATCCCTTTAAGGGGTTAAGCAGGTAGCAATTGACCCTTTGAGTGAAAGAGGGGTACAGAATACATTGCAATGTGTTCCGTACTCCTCTGGCACTCAGAGGGTTAATAATGGTATTTGGAAATGGCTCTGCAGTGAATTGGGTACTCCTCAAAGGGTTACGTTTTGTGGGTGTTTAGAGCAAGTGGTTCTCAACACAAACCTGATTTGCAATCTGGAATTTTAAGGGTACCGCTATCATTTTATAGGTTACTTCACGTGGACTTAAGACATAAAAGGAAAGTTATTATTACAGGGATATTAATTTTTCAAAATAAATGCAGCTCAGATTATTATTTATAGTTTTTGGGCCATGTAGAGCGGTATTATCATTCTCTACGATATGCAGTTCCAGAGTAATTGAATCATAAAATGTCCCTCTCCCTCCTGTTTTTACCTATATAAAGCTGCACAGCAAGACTGTCTGGATGGATCACAGTGAGGGACAATCTTCTGTTAGTATAAGGAAAAACCAGCCCTTCTCCTTCAAGGGACACTGGGTTTTCCTTATGACCACAGTAAGAAGATTGTCCCTTGCTGTGATCTGTCCGGTCAAGAGACCAGATTCCACATCTGAGGGGAGCAGTGTTACACTAGGTAAAAGGGACAGGAGGGAGGTGGATACTTTATCATTCAATTACTCTTGTACTTCAACTCTGACAGTATTGAAATAACACTCCCCATGGCCCAAATACTATAAAGAATAATTAAAGAGGAATATATTTTGAAACATAACTATCCCTTTAACCTCTTTGCGTCCTGTGACGTACCTTGACCGTCACGCTGGTCCGGCACTTAAGGACCAGTGACGGTCCTGGTACATCACGTACTTTTACTCACAGCGATCCTGCAGGAGCGCGGTGAGTAATAACGGGGACTGAAATTGATCGCTCCAAAACCGGAGTGATCTCTCTCAGTCCTTCATTCGACGTGCCGCCCCATGTGATCAGTCACGTGGGACGGCACGTCGAACTCGCCTATCTGGTCCTTAAAGGACCAGACACCCCAGGACCTCTGGTCCTTAAGGGGTTAAGCCTCACTGTCAGAATGACAGCCAAAAGCATATTGTGCATAATCATTTCCACAAATATACATCAGAATCTTAATAGTAACATTTTGTTTAAAGGGATAGTAATGTTTCACAATAAAAACAGCTCCAATTAATCATCATAGTATTTGGCCCATGGAGAGTGTTATTTCAATTCTGTCAGAGTTGTAGTACAAGAGTAATTGAATGATAAAGTATCCCCCTCCCGCCCCTTTTACTGATGTAACACTGCTCACCTCGGAGCAGCAAGACTGTCCGGATGGATCACAGAGAGGGACAATCTTCAATTAACAGAAGGGAAAAACCTGGCAATGGGGGCAGGGTTTTCATTGTTCTCACAGTAAGAAGATTGTCCCTTGCTGTGAGCTGTCTGGTCTATGGACTGGATTCCACATCTGAGGTGAGAAGTGTTACACTAGGTAAAAGGGACGGGAGGGGGATACTTTATAATTCAATTACTCTTGTACTACAACTCTGACAGTATTGAAATAACACTCTCCATGGCCCAAATACTATGATGATTAATTGGAGCTGCTTTTATTATGAAACATTACTATCCCTTTAAGGGACACAAAAGTGATAATACACCCTGGTTGTGAACTACTGGGTTAACCCTTTGGGTGCCAGAGGGGTACTCTGGCACTCAAAGGGTTAAAGGTTAGCTTTATAGTTTGTTTTTTTAAAGGATATATCATTAATTATTCACTCTTTAATGCTCTCTATTAACCCACTCAAAGGGTTAACAAAAAATGCCTGTTGATTTGCACTGAAAGAGGGGGCTCATAGTTGTTCATTGCTTTGCCATATATTGGACGCCCCTTAAAATAATTTGCAATATTATTGTAATTACTATTCTTCTTCATTATATATACAGCACCAGCCTATGACGCTGAGCTGTACAATAGTGAATATGAGAATATTACATTTGTAGAATATTTGGATCTCAATAAATAAATGAAAATATTATTATTCATAGTAATAATTATAATAATAATAATAATAATACTTATTATTATTGCTATTATTGTTATCAGGGCTATTTTCCTTGAACAAAAAACTTTATTTAGGTAATGTTTTATCAGGAATATACATTGAGGTTTCTGAAGAGCTTTTACAGTAGAAATGAACATATCACAAAAAGAGAAAACAATATATACACAGAATACATACACACATAGAAGCACAAAAATTGTTTTATTTTATTGTTTTAAATTTGAATTCCCCTGACACTTTTCAGGCCGTAATGATCTATTCGAACCACTAGATGGAGGTAGAGGATGACTGCAGTAGACAACTGTAGATTGTGCTAACCAATTATGGTATTCTATACCGATTGTTCCTTAAGGAAAATATATACTATCCTAAAAACGGTCAAAAACATACACGTTATGTACTAAAAAAAATGTTAACCCTTTGCGTGCCAGAGGTGTATGTTGCGTACCTCTCTGGCACTCAAAGGGTTTATGTAATTCTGAAGAAAACCATCTGCAATCTAGAAGAAAAACCTCAAAAACTCCAACTGACTTTAAAGGTACAGTAATACTTAAAATGTATAAAAATATATGTTGTAGGGTTTATCCCCCTGAGTAAAACAAGGGTACTCCCACTGCTGAGAGATATTTTATTACAAAATTATAACAGCTCAAAGTTGAATATTTTAGGTGCAATATCACAGTGGTCTGAAAATTTACAGTGGCGCTGTTGCTACACCATCTTATGGACTGCTCTGTTCTGTAGACCATAAATCTCCATAGGAAGGTGTAGCAACAGCACCACTGTAAATTTTCAGGCCACTGTGATATTGCACCTAAAAAATTAAAGTTTGAGCTGTTATAATTTTTAATAAAATATCTCTCAGCAGTGGAAGTACCCTAGTTTTACTCAGGGGGATAAACCCTACAATATATAGTGTTTTAAATTTTAACTATTACTATCCCTTTGTGGTCTTAATTTAAGTCAAGGGGGATTTTATTTCCATCCTAGGAATAAATTGGCTTCACGGTCCGTGGTGGTTTCTGTGGTATTTTGGAGTGTGAGGCTGTTAGGTTTGACATGATGGATGAGCAGGGCACTAGAGAAAGTCAGGATTTAGTGCAGATGTTATGTCCCATGCTTACTGATAAGGGTACCATCCCTACTGCACTGACGGACGGTGGATTGGCACGTGCTGGGGTAGGTCAGGTCTGTAGCTCAGCCCCTTTGTGGATTCATATTTCTGCTGAAAAAAATCTGGCTAGGTGATTTTGTCAACACCTTGACAATTGTTCACCCTGACAAAGAGACAATTGATAGCCCTTTGCGTCATTTGGATATCGCAGGGATTGGTCTGAACCCTGGGTCACTCGTTCTTAAGCTGGGCATCTCGTCAAGCAGAAAACAGGGTCTATGGTCTGAGTTTCACGGTGCAGTGGCTACAATTCATTGGAGGGGTATTTAGGGGTTTATGTGGGTAAATCTTAGGGAAGAATGTCTTTTCATCCTCAGCGTTGTTTCAGGACCTGCCTTTATGGTTATCCATATGAATGGAAACAATTTGGGGGAGATTCGTACTGTGGCTCTTACTAATACCATTAAACATGTTATCACCTGTTTCCATGTCTTGCTTAGCCATGTTGTTGTAATATGGTCTGTGATGATCCCAAGGCTGCGCTAGTTGAGTGATAGAGATTTGAAGGTGATAAATAGGTGTCGGAGAAAGCTTAATGTCGCTGTTTCTCTGTTTGCCTCCAGGATAAGTGGTATTGTGATCTGATATAGGGAGTTGGAAGGACCAAATTTTACCCTTTTCTGGAGACTTGATGGGGTGCATCTCAATCCTATCGATTTGGATATATTCTACATGGGGATACACAAGAGTAGTGAGAAACTTCTGGCTACGGTGGTGCACTGTTTCTGTTAGGGGTGCTGTGGGAGTGGGTCCTTGACAGGGAATAATTTTAAGAAAACAAAAATCAGCAGGAGAGCCCAAGGAACAAGAATTGTATTCTGATTTATCTCATATAGTATAATGTTGATACTCACATAACATATAGGTGACCGGTCTTCATTCCATATAGCCGGTAAGCCAGTGGGGAAATATACGTGCCAGCTCTCCCTGCAACAGGACTGTGTAATGTGTCACACCAAATGCTCCATAAAAAAGTAGATGATACTGAATAATAAATGTGTCCAGCAGATGAATGGTTAAAAGTGTACTTATTAAAAAAATGTTAAAAAAACAGTCATTTGAGCTGACAGGTACCCTAGCGGGTTTGGGGAGTTAGTCTCCCACTTGTAGGCTAACGGAACAAGTAGTAGGCAGACACTCATGGGCTGTTCTATCATGCCACTCAGTGGGCATAAAGTTACTATTAGTTAAAGGGATAGTAATACTTCGTTTTAACTTTATTTTATTTTGTAGGCATTAAAAAAACACGAAGAATGATATAAGTCTTATCTCTCAAACCTTTATGGTCTGAGAGATATTCACAAACAAAGTATCCCCCCCCGTTCAACCAGATCAGAAGGGAGGTGCCCAGGTAGACTGCAGAGAGGGACAATCTTCAATTAAGATAAGGGAAAAACTTGTCAGGGGGGCAGGGCTTTCATTGTTCTCATAGGAAGAAGATTGTCCACTGCTGTTATCTGTCTGGTCTATGGACTGGATTCCACATCTGAGAAGAGATGGCTTACACTAGGTAAAAGGGACGGGAGGGGGAAACTTTGCTTGTGAATATCTCTCAAACCATAAAGGTTTGAGAGATAAGACTTATATCGTTCTTCATGTTTTTTTAATGCCTACAAAATAAAATAAAGTTAAAACAAAGTGTTACTATACCTTTAAGTATGTTTAGTAAATGCTGTGACCTTTTCCTTCTCCAGATGGTACTCTGTTTTTGGGGTGTGCCTCTAAGCAGTTAAGGCTTTTTTTCATGCCTTTTTTCTATTTCTGATACTTCTGTTATGTATGCTGATTTTTTTTTTTATTTGATATGTGAACCAAATGTAATAACACATTCAAAACATCCATTCTGCTCTCATAATGTACCTGAATGGTTTTGCGTGATTCCTTGACAAGTTCAGAGCTGCAGAACCTGGGTAAAAGGCTTATTCCACCTCCATAGGGAGCAGCCAGCAGGGTTCCACATGTACCTGATCTCCCTCCCACATACCTGCAAGTTCCCCTTAAACTTCCATCATGCCTCTCAGCTTTCAGCCCATGGCTGTGCAGTGCTTTGGGTTCCTTATTAAAATGTCACCAGGATGAAAAGGGTGACATGAGAATCTCACCTGCATCAAAAGTGCGAGATTCTCATGTTGCAGGCTTAAGCTTTGAGCATTTGAGCGCCCGCATCTAAAGGGCAAGAGTTAGCAAGACTACTCTAGTGAATGAGATTTTTCACTGCGCCAACGATATACAATAAAAGTACAGTCCTGAAGTGAACTGACTTATTTCAGCACCCTCATCTAAAGGGCAAGATTCTCATAAACATACCTTGCTCATATATGAAATGTCACCATCAAGTCAGAAGACTTCTGTGTGTACTACCGCTCTCCTGCCCCTCAGTGTCCGCGTGTCATAATAATAAAAAACATTCATCACAATGTGCAAAGACACAGGCGTGCAATTATGACACTTAATCTTGTCCTTTAGATGAGGGAGCTCAAATGAGCGATGCTTAAGCCCACAACATGAGAATCTCACCCTTTTGATGTGAGCAAGATTCTCATGGTGCCCTTTTAACCTTTGAGTGCTAGAGGGGTACAGAACGCACTCAAAAAGTTAATCCCGGCATCATGGTTATTCCCGCCATTTAATATGTCACCCAATTGTGGGCGTCATTTCAAAAGGATACCAGTGCTTTGTATTGTAAACTGTCTGACATCAGAGAGGTTAAATGCTCAAAATTAAATCTCCTCCTACACCTTCCATGTTTTTAATGACATTACTATGGGGGCTGTAGACCCCATACTGATTTTTACACATCTCTGCACTTAAAAAAATAACGTGTTAATAGACCCCATATTATTTTTATCTCGCTCATTAACCTGTCCAGTGACAGTGCAGTTAATTGTGTCCACTATGGCAACAAAAGGGTGTATCATGTTTTTGATGATGGAGGGTAGGTGGGGGTTTTTTAATCTTTAAAATAGTACTCATGCTTAATCCCTCCACTGATATAGTAGCAAGTCTGCTGTGATTTGGTAATGGAGGGGTTAACAATTTCTGCGGATGGGGTAGCAGAGGGTTGAGTAGTTTTTTTTTTAACTAGGTGGTTAACCCCTCTGTTGCTTAAATCAGGCAACAGAAGGATTAAATGTGAGTGGTGTGGATATGGGGAGTTTGCTTGGGCACTCGGGGTATCTTGTAGGTGACCATGGGGGAGATTGATCTCCTAGGCTTCCCCTGTCTGATCCAGCCCCTCGGATGCAGACACTTTCCTTGTCTTCTTAGCCTCGTTTTTGAGGAGTTGTGGAGTGTCTTTCAGTTTTATATAATTATTCCAAATGGGAAGTTTTTGGAAGAAACACACAAGCTTACACACACACACACAAATACATACATACACATGTACGCACAAATAAGCACATACACACACACACATACATACACACACACATGCACACACATATAAACACACACAAATACACATTTACACATGCACACACAAATATACACATACATACACACATGCACATGTACACACAGACACATACACACAACTACAAACATGCACACATGATACATACACACACAAATACACGTAATGCACATATACACACACATACACACACATAATACAAATACGCATACATATATATATACACATGTGCACACACACACACAAATACTCACACAAGCAGATTTACACACATACACACAAATACACATGTATACACACACAAACATATATAAACACACATACCCATAGACACAAAAAATACACACACAAATGCACACACAAACACATATATAAACACAGAGACACACAGACATACACAGACATATATATATACATATGGTGAAAATTTGGATGTGGACCAATATTTTGCATATTTGATTTTATATATATATATATATACACACACACACACATATATATTCAAGTATGTCTTGATAAAGGTTCTTACTGAACCGAAATGTCGATTTAATAAATTTTTTAATAATTAAAGTCCTGACAGTGCTAGCCTGTTTACCAATATATACAAATCTGCTGGAGCACCCAGGCTATCGTTCATTGAAAGTATGAGTACTAACTGAGAACCTGACTATATATATAACCCAGGGCTCAAAATTCCCACTCGCCACTAGCCAATGGTGAGTGAAAATTTAGCCCTGGCGAGTAGAAATTCAGCCCTGGTGGGTATGTTATGTGTTGCAGTGGCGAGTAAGTTTTCGGGTCTGGCTAGTAGCAAAGGACTTCACATTTTAAGCCCTGATATAACATATATATATATATACACACACACACACACACACATATATACACAGACACACACATACACATATACACACACACACACAAATCTACAGACACACACATGTACACACATATATACACATATACACACACACACAGACACACATTCACACACATAAAACACATAAGTAAATAATTCTATCCACTTCTGATACTCAGTTTGAATGTGATCATAGAGTCTACCAGCTGGGAATGTCCGCTGAATGGAAAACATAGGCATTGAATGTTGGCCAGTGTTAATCAATGGGATCAGGGCTCCCCATATCCAGTTATACCACATGGATTAAAAGGTAAGGAGCAGAGTGCTTCCACATCAGCGATTTGTAAAGCGGCAGTTATTGAGACAAGTCATAGGAGTGTCCAGGTGGCGACACCTGTGAAAATAGCTGCAGAAATACTCACCTCCATCACGTTCCAGTGGTTCCTCAACATGCACAGAACACCAGATCCTATGGGCAACGACATGCAGAATTCAATATATATATATTGAGTTTTTAACTTAAGTCATCTTATGATTGCATATAATGCTGTCAGTTAATACACATTATAACCCTATTTCCATGATTACCAGTATGTTAACAATTAATTGTTATGTGATAGTTCCGCTTTAACCTGTTAATGATCCATTACGTGCCAGGACTATCATGGGTAAACTTCCCGTAAGAACTCATGACGGTCCTGGCACATCATGGGTTAAATGATAGCAGAGCGCCTCCATGCACGCTGCTATCATTGAGTGCTCAGCTTCAGTCCTTGTCTCTTCTGCCAGTTCACTTGACCGCTTCAGGAGCGATCACATGTACCAGCATTTTGATTAAAAAATACAGTGTGCTTGATGCACTGCCTTTGTGTCTGCTCTGTGCCTCTCTCTTCCTTACTGTTACAGTTTACTGCTCCTTTAAACCCGCGGGTGCTAGAGTACTCTCCAACAGATTGCAAAGTAATGTACTAGAGACCTTTCTAACATCGAAAGGAGCTAAAAATAAATGTCACTTTTATATTCTCTTTATGATCCTTGTAGTACGTAATTAAGTATCTCTCCTATTTCCTACGGGATATGAAAAGTGATATTATGAGGCTTGTGCTCTTAGTCGATTGACTCCTATTCACTGAGCGTGGTTCTGCCTTTTCCTCTGTCACCGTGAACCAATGTGCAGAATGTTTCCTGGGATTGATATTTAAAGCTCTTTCTGTTTAGGAACAGCAGCCGCTGATTAATTAGACTGTTCCCCCACCACTTTTATCAACGGAGCTGTCTTGGTTTGAAACTAGGCCAAAGAGTTTTTCGTAATACTCTGCGAGGGGAAATGAACAAGAGACATCCTGGCTGTCAGGGGTGAAAAGATTCTCCTGAAGGCTTGAACAATGCATCTAGAAAGTGACATTCCCAACTAATTTATGTCTGCTTGGAGGGCGTCCATGTAAATTTAATTCCTTCTGGAAGAAGTAAATAAATAAATAATCCTCATGTGTTCTCCGTGGTAAGTCCTCGATTGCCTCACAGACAAATTCACCGTGTGAGTCCCTGAGTGATGGAGACGTTTTATTGGTTCTCTGGAGTGTATTTGGTTTGCCTCGTCCTTCAGATATATAACTTAAATGTTTGAGGTCAAGAGGGGTGTCCAGTGCTTAAAGAGTTAAAATATCAAGATGGGGTACCATGGCCACGTACAAAGGCCGATGGAATAAGAACTGGGATCATCCTGAAGAACATCAACAGCACCACAAGACACAAGTACATATTCCCCAAATGCCTACTGATTTAACCCTGTGACTGCCAGACAGGTATCCAACACATTGCAACACAGTGCGTTGGATACTTGCCTGGCACTGAAAGAGTTACATGGGACCTGTAACCCCATAAAGTTCAGGGGTTAAAAAGTCTGATTCAATGAGAATTTGAGCAATTGTTATATGTCCTTTCAGGTGGTTGACATATCCCAAAATTAGACCAATTTTTCTTAGTACATCATCCTCAAAGTCCATACCTCCCAAGATGCCCTCTTTAGGAGATATTAGGGGACCATACCTCCCAAGATGCCCTCTTTAGGATATATTAGGGAACCATACCTCCCAAGTGTCTCTCGTTTGGAGCTATTAGGGATTTGTACCTCCCAATTATCCCCTCTTTAGGTGATATTAGGGTACATACCTCACAAGTGTCCCTGTTTATGAGATATTAGGGGTCTGTATCTCCTGAGTATCCCTCTTTAGGAGATATTAGAGCTTCATTCCTCCCACGTGACCCTCTTTAGGAGATATTAAGGCTCTATACCACCCAAGTGTCCCTCCTTAGGCGATATTAGGGGTCCATACCTCCCAAGTGTCCCCCTTTAGTAGATATAAGGAGTCCATATATCCCACATGTCCCTCTTTAGGCGATAATAGTGTCCCATATCTCCCAAGTGTTCCTCATTAGGAAATATTAGGCGTCCATAGCTCTCAGGTGTCCCTCTTTAGGAGAAGTTAAGGGTCTGTATTACCCAAGATTGCCTCTTTAGGATAAATTGGGTGGTCCATACATCCCAATTTTCCCTCTTTAGGAGATTTTAGTGATCCATACCTCCCAAGTGTCCCTGTTTAGGAGATATTGGGGTCCCTACCTACAATGTGTCCCTCCCTTTTTGGGAGGGATAGCCACACTTTGAGATCCACATGCCTCTTTAGGAGAAATTAGGGGTATGTATCCCCCAAGGTTCCCTCTTTAGGGAATCCATATGTCCAAGTATCCCTATTTAGGAGATATTAGTGACCCATACCTCCAAATGTGCCTCTTTAGGAGATATTAGGGGTCCATACCTCCCAAGTGTACCTCTTTAGGAGATATTAGGGGTTCATGCCTCCCAAGTGTGCCTCTTTAGGAGATATTAGGGGTCCATACCTCCCAAGTGTGCCTCTTTAGGAGATATTAGGATCTGTACCTCCCAAGTGTCCCTCTTTAGGAGATATTAGGGGTCCATACCTCCCAAGTGTACCTCTTTAGGAGATATTAGGGGTTCATGCCTCCCAAGTGTGCCTCTTTAGGAGATATTAGGGGTCCATACCTCCCAAGTGTCCCTCTTCAGGAGATATTAGGGGTTCATGCCTCCCAAGTGTCCCTCTTTAGGAGATATTAGGGGTCCATACCTCCCAAGTGTGCCTCTTTAGGAGATATTAGGATCTGTACCTCCCAAGTGTCCCTCTTTGGAAGGAATAGTCACACTTTGAGACCCACATGCCTCTGCCCCTATTTCCCACCCTGGTGTCCCTCATTTTAGGAGTGCAGACTCTATATGTGTATCACATTGCTATGGATTAATGTGTATCACATTGCTATGGATTAATGTGTATCACATTGCTATGGATTAATGTGTATCACATTGCTATGGATTAATGTGTATCACATTGCTATGGATTAATGTGTATCACATTGCTATGGATTAATGTGTATCACATTGCTATGGATTCATGTGTATCACATTGCTATGGATTAATGTGTATCGCATTGCTATGGATTCATGTGTATCGCATTGCTATGGATTAATGTGTATCACATTGCTATGGATTAATGTGTATCGCATTGCTATGGATTAATGTGTATCACATTGCTATGGATTAATGTGTATCACATTGCTATGGATTAATGTGTATCACATTGCTATGGATTAATGTGTATCACATTGCTATGGATTAATGTGTATCGCATTGCTATGGATTAATGTGTATCGCATTGCTATGGATTAATGTGTATCGCATTGCTATGGATTAATGTGTATCGCATTGCTATGGATTAATGTGTATCGCATTGCTATGGATTCATGTGTATCGCATTGCTATGGATTAATGTGTATCGCATTGCTATGGATTAATGTGTATCGCATTGCTATGGATTCATGTGTATCGCATTGCTATGGATTAATGTGTATCGCATTGCTATGGATTCATGTGTATCGCATTGCTATGGATTAATGTGTATCACATTGCTATGGATTAATGTGTATCGCATTGCTATGGATTAATGTGTATCACATTGCTATGGATTAATGTGTATCGCATTGCTATGGATTAATGTGTATCACATTGCTATGGATTAATGTGTATCGCATTGCTATGGATTAATGTGTATCACATTGCTATGGATTAATGTGTATCACATTGCTATGGATTAATGTGTATCGCATTGCTATGGATTAATGTGTATCACATTGCTATGGATTAATGTGTATCACATTGCTATGGATTAATGTGTATCACATTGCTATGGATTAATGTGTATCACATTGCTATGGATTAATGTGTATCACATTGCTATGGATTAATGTGTATCACATTGCTATGGATTAATGTGTATCACATTGCTATGGATTAATGTGTATCACATTGCTATGGATTAATGTGTATCACATTGCTATGGATTAATGTGTATCGCATTGCTATGGATTCATGTGTATCGCATTGCTATGGATTAATGTGTATCACATTGCTATGGATTAATGTGTATCGCATTGCTATGGATTAATGTGTATCACATTGCTATGGATTAATGTGTATCACATTGCTATGGATTAATGTGTATCACATTGCTATGGATTAATGTGTATCGCATTGCTATGGATTAATGTGTATCGCATTGCTATGGATTAATGTGTATCGCATTGCTATGGATTAATGTGTATCGCATTGCTATGGATTAATGTGTATCGCATTGCTATGGATTCATGTGTATCGCATTGCTATGGATTCATGTGTATCGCATTGCTATGGATTCATGTGTATCGCATTGCTATGGATTAATGTGTATCGCATTGCTATGGATTAATGTGTATCGCATTGCTATGGATTCATGTGTATCGCATTGCTATGGATTAATGTGTATCGCATTGCTATGGATTCATGTGTATCGCATTGCTATGGATTAATGTGTATCACATTGCTATGGATTAATGTGTATCGCATTGCTATGGATTAATGTGTATCGCATTGCTATGGATTAATGTGTATCGCATTGCTATGGATTAATGTGTATCGCATTGCTATGGATTAATGTGTATCACATTGCTATGGATTAATGTGTATCACATTGCTATGGATTAATGTGTATCACATTGCTATGGATTAATGTGTATCACATTGCTATGGATTAATGTGTATCACATTGCTATGGATTAATGTGTATCACATTGCTATGGATTAATGTGTATCGCATTGCTATGGATTAATGTGTATCACATTTCTCCACAGCAATAACACTCTGTATGTGTGTTTATACATTAGTATGTGTAAATAAAATACTTTGGTGTTGCTCTAAATCATACATTCAGATACATAAAGAGGTTTCAATAGGTAATAAAATAACCAAAAAAAATCCTTGTTAATAACCCTGCCCACTAGCCACACCATCTGCAACATCACCTAAAATGAAAGTGTCCTTCTTCGGCCATTTGAATTGTTGGGAGGACAAAAGGCAAGACAATCAGGTCTCAGGTATTGGTCCCACAGAAAGGATAGGTGCGCTGAGGCTCATGTACTACGAAGGAGTGGGGTAATTCTAGTGCAGTGCAACTGCCCCATAGGCAGACATATAATAACCATGTTGTGCAAAGCATTGGAGGCCTCTCTAACACACAAAAGCCCTTGAGTCAAGGGGATTAAAAGCCACATTTAAATCCTTTATATCTCAAATTTACATTTTTTAGGTGCAGTATCAAAGTGCCCTGAAATGTTACAGTGGCGCTGTTGCTACACCATCCTATGGACAGCTCTGGTCAGTTGAACCTAAATCTCCATAGGATGGTGTAGCAACAGCGTCACTGTACAATTTCAGGCCACTGTGATATTGCACCTAAAAAAATTAAGGTTTGAGCTGTAATGACTTTTGAATAAAACACTTTTCAGCAGTGGGAGTATGCTAGTTTTACTCGGGGGGGGGGTAAATGCTACAGCATATATTTTTTTTTAATATTTTAACCCCTTAAGGACCATTGACGTGGCACTTGGTCTGGCACTTAAGGACCAGTGACGGTCCTGACACGTCACGTACTTTTACTCACCGCTCTCCTGTAGGAGCGCGGTGAGTAATACCGTGGGACGGCACGTCAAAGATTCCTACGTGATCCTTAAGGGATGGCATGCCCCGGGACTGCTGTTCCTTAAGGGGTTAAGCATTACTATTCCTTTAAAATGCTTTAACCCTTCGAATGCCAAAGGGGTATGCAACACATTGCAAAGCACATCTCTGCTTATAGTGATAGGAGTCACTATGAGCCTCTCCTGCCTCAATTTTTGCAAAATATCACAAGAGAACAGCGCGTCTATCTCACTCTGTAGCTGCTTCTATTGTGTCTGCCTTCAGCGAAAACGTCACGTTTTTATAGCGGAAGTGCGAAAAACAAAGTAAATCAGTGGGAGGTAACTTTCCAGCCATTGAAAAAATGGTGAAAAATTTTGGCCAGTGGGTGAAAAATGCAAAAATTTTAACCGTTAGTTTTAAAGTGGATTTTCCAGCGAAAATGCGGATAACAACGTGGTTTTCACAAAATTTCCCGCGGGAACACGGTGACAACTTTCGCCCACCCCTACTCACAGCCTGCCATTCTGTGTTTGAGAGCGGAGACAGCAGCATATTTTTGTGCTACAGAAGATAGGCAAATAAAGGGGAATTGAAGCTTAGTCTTTTAGGTTGGTCATTTGTTCTCTAAATTAGGGGAGCCTGGTGGAGAAGAAGGGGGGAAGGCAGTTGCCCCAAATACCCCAAAATTTGGTGCGACTGACTGGCAAGACACAGGCAGCTGGGGTCTAATTTTCTTGCTGATTTTTCTTTCATTGTCTCTGTGCTGGAGAAGTCTGGGGAAACTTTTTTACTTATAATTTTTTTGTTGTTGTTAATGAATGTGATAAGTTAGGGTGGACAACTTTAGAAAAAAAACACATAGATAATTAAACAAATAAATATATTAGGTGACAGTCAACTGACTGTGAGCTGGATGTGATCTCTGTGACTGAGGAAGACTTGATAGACTTGATAGAGTTGGCACTGAGAATTTTGTTGAGAGCTAAGGCAAGACTTCACACTCCATCAGTTGTGTACTGTAAAGAGTCAAACTGACAATATAGTTTGAAAATGAGCGGCACTAAATTTGAACATATAATCATCAGTTTCACTCACCGTCCGCGGCTGATGTTATGGTGCAACTGTGAATAGACAAACCGACACATCCATGTAGCAAATTGAAAAATAATGTCCAGTGCACTCAATAGTTTATCATAAAATCACCTTCTTTATTGGAAAAAGGAACACAGAACATTTAGGGATACAGTCTAACGCGTTTCACACTATTGTGCTTACTCATAGACCTCCAATAAAGAAGGTGATTTTATGATGAACTATTGAGTGCACTGGACATTGTTTTTCAATTTGCTACATAGAGAGTCAAACTGACTGCAGCAATGGGTACTGCAGCGTGTGCAATAAATGATGATGATCCCTCTCCTCCTGGGGTGGATGCGGTGTGTCAAGGTCCCACCAATCACACCATGCCAGTCCCCCATCACCACTACCATACACATCTGCCACGTTGTAGGTTGTACTATATTGTTATTTAATCACTTGACATCATCATGAATATGTGCCAGTGTCACTTAAAGGGATAGTAATACTTCGTTTTAACTTTATTTTATTTTGTAGGCATTAAAAAAACATGAATAATGATATAAGTCTTATCTCCCAAACCTTTATGGTTTAAGAGATATTCACAAGCAAAGTGTCCCCCTCCCGCCCCTTTTACTGATGTAACACTTTTCAGCCAGGGCAGAAGGGAGGTGCCCAGGTAGACTGCAGAGAGGGACAATCTTCAATTAAGATAACAGAAAAACCTGAAAAGCTTGTCAAGGGGGGCAGGGCTTTCATTGTTCTCATAGGAAGAAGATTGTCCCCTTCTGTTATCTGTCTGGTCTATGGACTGCATTCCACATCTGAGAAGAGATTGTTTACAGTAGGTAAAAGGGGTGGGAGGGGAAACTTTGCTTGTGAATATCTCATAAACCATAAAGGTTTGAGAGATAAGACTTATATCATTCTTCATGTTTTTTTAATGCCTACAAAATAAAATAAAGTTAAAACGAAGTATTACTATCCCTTTAAGCAGGAAGTTAGTGTTGTGGACAAAGGACAAATGCACTCTGCATGAAAACACATTTTCAAGATATATGTTGCTGTAGGACTCACAACTTTGACTTTCAGCTGCTTATTTTTCCACTACAGCCCTCAGAATAAGTAATATTGTGCTGGGAAATGTTGCACCATATTAAACATAGGAAAAACTGTGTTGGATTAGTAGAAAAATTTGTTGGAATAGGTGAAAAGGAGGAACATTTTGCACTGGAGAAAACTTTTGTGAAAAAAAAAAAAGAGATAAATGTTATGTTTTTCGTGAAAAGTCATGCAGGAAATTTTTCTCACTTTTTGTCCACCCCTACTATTTACCCCACTGAGTGTCTAGCATTTCTCTGGTTTTAGCCCCAATTAATTTAATCGAAATGTTGTTGTTTATTTGTCTATTGTGCACAGCTGGAAATAGTCATAATTTCTCCCCTTAAATGTCCTTAGTATGTCCCTAAAATTCCCACAGCATTCCTAGGGAAGACGGAGAAACCTCCAGCCAAACATTTTTTGGCGTAACAAAACCTTATCTCATCCTTTTAGTTTATTCCAATTGATCATATCACTCCACTAAAAAGATGATGCAACAGATCCAAAATCTTGTAAAGGAAAGAGACGTTCTGGATAGTGAATATCTGCACAGTCTACCATAGTAGATTAATGAGGATCCTTCACCTTTCCATGTTCCTAGAAGATCAATGATGGGATTAGAATTGTTCTACATTTAATATATTTTTAAATTTCATATCCAACTTTACTAATACAAGAGACAAACTAGTTGTGCTGGAATTGATCAAAGAAACACAGTGACATAATCGGGTCTCATCTCTTTTTTCAAACGTTTTTAATATTAATTTTATTTTTTCAAATGATAGGTGAACTACATCCTTAGATATAACTGAGGTCATGTAGACTCAGAATGTATTATAATAGAACGCACAGTTAAAATAAATAAAATTATAAAGAGTAAAATAAATAAACTATCCCAAAAACTCAAGAGGCATACTGAGATCCATCTTGTCAGTTTTAACTTACAGTTGGTTCCTTATGAATGATGGTATGTGACAGTGCTCAATAGACGCAGTGAGAGAGATGGCTCAGTTGGTTACGGCACCAGCTGTAGAATCTGCTCAGACCATGAGGTCGCAGGTTCTAATCCCGGCAAGGTCAGCTCAGTCTTTCACCTTTCTAAGGTAGATGAGTCCAGGACATACTTGAAAATGAGAGACAATCTCAATGTATTCTTCCTGGTAAAAGACTTTCGCAAAAAAATAAACCTGTTAATATTTGAACTATTTATTTTCTACATTTTAAGTCTATGATAGGAAAACAGGTAGACTGGAAGGGACACTTGACTCTGATCTGCAGTCAGAATCTATTTCTATGTTCCTAGTCCTTATTTCCTCGTAAAGCGTCCATTTTTCATCGTGCCTGCCTCTTGATCTTTTCCTTTCACCATATCAATGTAACGGTTTGTTCAACACACAGACACAGTGGTTTAGGATAAAACACAGTTTTATTGAAATCACAGTAATATAATAACCCTCACAGGTCCTGTAGTATTTAAGCAGAACAATACAGACACACGACAGGTTACATATACATATGCCTACACAGGTCCAGTATAACCATAAAGTCCATAGCAGTCTATACTGACACAGGTCCGGCAGAATATGATGAATTCCCAGGAGAAAGGTACTGCATGGGTTAATGGTCTTCAATGAGTGTAAACAGTCCCATGTGTGGAGAGTTCTGTGATAGAGCTCTCTCTAATATAGAGAGTTTAGGGATAAGTAACGCCCAGAAATAGGTTAGCAGAACAAACGTGAACTGCCAGAGTAATATCAAGAATTGAGTAACGTAGGACACTGCCGTAGCAGTAACGGAGACAGACACTTGTAATATGCAGGAGCAGTAACGGAGACCAGACCAATGGCGCACTGCCGTAGCAGTAACGGAGACAGACACTTGCACTCTGCAGGAGCAGTAATGGAGACTAGGCCAATGGCGCACTGCCGTAGCAGTAACGGAAGCTAGGCCAATGTCACACTGCCGTAGCAGTAACGGAGACTAGGCCAATGTCACTTTGCCGTAGCAGTAACGGAGGCAGACACTTGCACTCTGCAGGAGCAGTAGCGGATACTATGCCAATGACACACTGCCGCACAGTAACGGAGACAGACACTAGTCCTCTGCAGAAGCAGTAACGGAGACCAGACCAATGGCGCACTGCCGTAGCAGTGACGGAGACAGACACTTGCACACTGCAGGAGCAGTAACGGAGACCAGACCAATGGCACACTGCCGTAGCAGTAACGGAGACAGACACTTGCACACTGCAGGAGCAGTAACAGAGACTAGGCCAATGTCACACTGCCGTAGAAGTAACGGAGACTAGGCCAATGTCCCACTGCTGTAGCAGTAATGGAGACAGACACTTGCACTCTGCAGGAGCAGTAATGGAGACTAGGCCGATGGCACACTGCCGTAGCAGTAACGGAGGCAGACACTTGCACTCTGCAGGAGCAGTAACAGAGACTAGGCCAATGTCACACTGCCATAGTAGTAACGGGACTGACATTGCACTCTGCAGGAGCAGTAACGGAGACTAGGCCAATGGCACACTGCTGTAGCAGTAACGGAGGCAGACACTTGCACTCTGCAGGAGCAGTAACGGAGACTAGGCCAATGGAACACTGTCGTAACAGTAACGGGACTGACACTTGCACTCTGCAGAGGCAGTAACAGAGACTAGGCCAATGGCACACTGCAGTAGCAGTAACGGGACTGACACTTGCACTTTGCAGTAGCAGTAACGGAGACTAGGCCAATGACACACTGCCGTAGCAGGAACGGAGACTGACACTTGTACACTGCAGGAACACTAATGGAGACTGGATTGCCTGAAGGATCAGAATGTCGTCAGGGCGACACAGGGCCGCCAGAGCTGGAACGCCAACCAAGCCGTGTCGAATCACGGAGCAGGAATGTCAGCCAAGCCGGGTCGAATCACGGATCAGGAACGTCAGCTAGGCCGGGTCGGTACACAGAAGCAGGAATGTCAGCCAAGCCGGTTTGGTACACAGGAGCAGGAGACAAAATGCAGAGTAGTAAGGCAGGCTAAGTCGGTACACGGGGAATCACTGAGCAGAAACAAGCACTGGTACAGGAACACCACGAAAGGGCACCGGATGGGTGCCAGAGCCCACTATCTAAAGGCCATACTGGGCGGGACAAACACAGGACAGCCAATGGGAGCAATCACAGTGTAGACTGACAGGAAACAAAACAAGGGGAGCACGGGCACCGTGATAATCATTCCCAAACCTTTCACAAGTGCCATAAACTTTGACTTGTTATATTGGTTAGGTAATAATACATCACTTTCCTGATAAATGTACAGTTTTCTGTAAGTCATTCTGACCTCTCGCGTCAGATCCCAACACTGACACACTTTCGATTCTAAATGATATCACTTATCTAAGGATGTAATCCACCTTAAAATTGTAAAAATGTTAAAAAAATAAAAATTAAAAAAAAAGGAGACCTGGTCATGTCACTGTGTTTTTTTGATAAATTCCAGCATGTCTAGTTTGTCTACATTGTAGGACTAAATGCACCTAATAAACCAACAGAAGAGGAGAGACACAACCAGGAGGGGGAAAAGAGACAGAGATAGAGAGAGAAACAACATCTCATACCAATAAAGCAACCTTACATCTGGTCATCTGATCGATCACAACCATCCAAGGTATGGACAATAATATATAAAAATCCCAAGACTCAGTAATGAAATAAATGGTTATATAGAGGTGTTAATGAATGAATAATATTTATGTCCACCAATTCATATACTTGTATAAGATAATGTATTACAAAAATATCCTATATAATAATTTGCTAAATCGTGTGTAAGGCGCGACATGCGCAGTAGACGCTGCTGCGCGTGCTGCAGTCATGCGCAGTAGAGACTGCCCGCGCCGCGGCTGATACAGAGCTGGCCGCTCTGAAGGAGCGTCCAGCTCTGTATCAGCCGCGGCGCGGGTAGTCTCCTCTGGGCGACTGCCCTGCGACCGGGTGGCAGTGACACTGTGGCCCGTGTAACGGGCTGTTCAACTAGTAATAATATAAAACTGTATAAGACTATAAGCATGCAGTCAGATTGGTGAAGCATCTGCTGCCAGGGAAGACCCCTCTTGGTGAAGCATCCGCTACCAACCATTCACATTCCCTCACTTCCCTGCCAAGCAGGGTCTCTGATAGGTCCTTGTTCAAACGGGTACACAGGCAAGTAAGCAAGGATGCTTACAGGTGATCATCTGATGCCACTTTTACCATAATTTAAAACCACACATTACATGCCCGCTTCCACAGAGGACATCAAAAAGAGATGGGGCACCAATAGGATACCCTCTGACTCTGGACACCCTGCCCTCAGTAACACCATTACAAAAGATGACCATACAGGGGAATGAGCTCCCAGGAGTGAGTGGGCTAATCTTTCCCTAATCATCTCCCAGAGATGGAAGGATCTGTATATGAAGACTGGACAAAGGCATAGGTATGTGAGAATACAAAATATAAGAAAGACAAGAGACAAGAACAAAAAATACTTAGTTTAGAGGGAACTTTATGGCCCATCTTACCAATCCCGCCATCCCTGAGGTTATTTAAAATACACTGTTTTGAAGGAACATTAGCTCCCAAAAGTGGTGGCCCTACCCTGTATGGGCCCAGATCTAAATCACCCAGTTCCAGGCATCGCCTGTGTACTATAACAATTATCCTATGATAGGGGGGATGATGGTCCAGGGGAGGAAACTGGCTGCCTCTATGGACCCCCCTGCAGATGATTGTAATAAAGAAGATAAAAGACTTTGTGAAGAGACGGTCCATCAGCACTTAAAAAAATGCCCTCTAGATGGAAGGGGCACTGAAAGGGTTAAGAGAGGTCAGCTGCTCTCTCTGAGTGGAGTGGAGACAGCAAACTGGTCTGTGAACTCCAACAGTAGAGACGGCTATCAGAGCTTAGTGCATGTGTTCCCTGAAACAATAATGTCACCATAAGTGCTGTACCCTGGTATCCATGGTATAAACCGGGCATACCTCGCTGGAAGGACTGTATAAGGAAGGGTCTATGGCTCTCCTCCGCTTGACTGATGCAGTATAAGTGAGCAGTGAGCATGCACCTGCAGTTTATTTCTCAAACATACTCATTTTCTCTTCTATGATGATTGTAACCAGGTTCAAAGTAAAAGCAGTATGTAATAAGGAGAGGTGAGATACAGGAGCATGCTCAGTGTTCACTCGCTCTGCATCAGTGGTACAACAAGGGGAGACATGGATGCTTCCTGCTACTTTGGCTCCTAGCACAGTGTGCTCAGTCGGTTCCCAGAATATCTGGTGAAGGCATTTTCTGTAACACACAACATGGCTATTTCAGTGCACTCTGGGGCATAACACGTTCATTTCTAAACAGCTGTCTCAAGGTTATACTTTTCCTTTAAATCCTTGACTGGCTTTAGAGCCAGAGTAGTCAATTGACAGACTTCCAGCTGTTGGGCAGATGAGGATGATGGCGTTATGGTTTCTTGAAGTTGGAGAGGACCTAAGTTGAGAATCTCTGATCTATCTAGTTAATTCCTTTGTGGAAAACAATATTGAAGTAAATTAAAATGATTTTCTACATGATACAGGAGATGGTGTCTCTTTACCTACCCAATCTAAGACATTATTTCATTTAGGATTTCCTCCTGTTCCAGACTCTGCAATGACATAAGCGTGCCAAGGTGCCGGCGATTACATCCGACAAGTAAACCTTGATCTGCACATCAAAAGCAAATACCACATTTGATTAAAAAGACAAACTTTCTCTGAACCCCTCTTCCTACCTTGAGCTACCTCTTTGATCCTTTTCTGAACACGGCGAGGAAAAGAAAATACATTTAAAAAAATCAGAAAGTGAATGCTGACATGATGTAGATATATTGTCTGGAAGTGTGTTCAGAACATTAACTTTAAAGTGGTTCAAAATGATTGCACTGCTGATTGCAGGTATGTTACCATCAAACACAAGCCCTGAGGTCAAATACTGAGTGTAAAAGCATGGTTTTTATGCATTGTTTAAGCTTAGTTGTTTTAAATTGACACACTTTTATTCTTTTGCATCTTATCTGACTCCTCATTAACCCATTGGATACTAGACACATCTGCAGAACATAGTAACAAAGTAACATAATAATTTAGGTTGAAAAAAGACTTGCATCCATCTAGTTCAACCCTTTTCCTATTCCTGTTTACCATCGTTGATCCAAAAGAAGGCAAAAAAAACCCTCAATACAGCAATTTCAAATTCTGCCTTGAATGGGGGGAAAAAAATCCTTCCTGATTCCAAATAGCAATTAGATTTCTCCTTGGGTCAACAAGCACTAACTAAATATTAATCCCAATACTAACGTACATAGCCCTCTATGTTATGATCTTTTAAATAAGTATTCATGCCCTTTTAAAAGGCATCTAATGTATTCAATAGCACCACCTCCTCAGGAAGTGAATTCTATACCTTTATTGTCCTTACTGTAAAGAAAATGTCCGTTCTTGTAGATTAAATCTCCTTTCCTCAAGTCTAAGCAGGTGGCCCCTTCTCCTTTGTACTGTTCTGTTAATGAACAGGTCTTTGGAGAGCCCTTTGTATGGGCCCTGAACATATTTATATAATGTTATTATATCCCCTCTAAGACTCAATTTCTCTAGTGTGTACAAGTTTAACTTTTCTAGCCTTTCTTCATAGCTAAAACTTTCCATTCCCCTTACTAGTTTTGTAGCCCTCCTCTGCACTCTCTCTAGTTCCATAATGTCCTTTTTATTCTAGGTGGGGTGTTGCCATGGACCTGTAAAGAGCATGATAATATCTTCCTCCCTTGAGTCAATACCCCTTTTAATACATGCCAATATCTTATTGGCCTTTGCAGCTGCCAACCGGCACTACATGCTACTGCTAAGTCTATTGTCTACCATTATTCCCAAATCCTTTTCATTAGTAGATTTCCCCAGAGAAACACCTTTTAAACTATATGTTGCATCAGACAAATAAAAACATTCCTAAATTCCTATTGATTTATCTGTAGGTTTTCACTCTTTGAATATCAGGGAGAGGATGCAATGCATTTGAGACCTCTCTAAAATGAGGGTTCAAGGGGAGATGTTTAGAAAATTGTAATTATTGAAATTGTCTGTAATAAAAATGAAAAAGTTCTTACCCCATGGTCTGTCAGTTCTCAGACACATTACCATACTTTTTTCCATTCATGTCTGCCATCTCCATCAAAGGGAAAAGCTGTCTTAAAAAGTGAGCTTTGTTTAAACTACTGTCATATCATATGGTATTTTTCAGAAAAAGTATTGTCACAGGAACCCCAGAGACTGGACCCAAAGAGAATGACAACCATGGACTGCTGGCTTGCTCCAAGGAACTGGGCCATTAGGGGTTAATTATTTGAGTTTAGCTAAAGTTACTTTCAATGTGTATTGTAGCCACTCAAGCCGGTGTATTGTGAACTGTACTGAGACCCCCTGCTGTGTGTCAATTCATTCAAGCCCTAAAGTCTTTGTGTCCACTGTCTGAGTTCAGCAACCCTTTTGTGTTTGAAATGTAATCATGTCTGAGTCATTGCATTTGCTAGACCAACTTCTGCTGGCCTTTTGTCTTACATGTTGTGATTGAATTATGTCCCTATTTTATCTGGTTGGCCCATGTATTTCAATGTAAGGTTTGAGTATATATATGTGTGGTTTGTTCCAGTAAAGTCAATTCTTGTCTTACCTACACTGGTGTTGTCTGGTGGGGTAAGCTTGCTGTATGCAGAGTGTGTGCTCTTGGTACCCTGATACTAGTTTTGCCTAGTTTTGGGGTATATTGCGGTATGCTGTTGGATGTCCATCTGGCTCGTAGTGGAAGAAGTGACCATTGATGGGGACACCAAGGCTGGGTGTCCACTGGTACCATCACAAGTATTATTTTAGCCATCGCTTTTTTCTGATTAACAACATTTTTTTCCAACCCAATTTTTTCTTACAGGCAATATTTATCAAGTTCATCTTACTACCATTTATTAATTCTTTATGACACATTTTCAAATGTGACAGATTTACTTCTGAAAGTATTGTCCTTCTTTTACCACCAACTCACAATCTGACAGTAGGTTCATTATGACGACTTTTTGAACATTGCGTTCCTAAAGTCCCATTGACATCAATAGGAATAGGAATACAGTAAATAGCACAATATCTTTTACTGGACCAACATGTGGTTAATAACACACATTTTCCAACTTCCTGGTGTCAATATGAGGATTGATTATATCAAAGAACCATCATGGCTGAACAAACGTCTGACACAGTACCGCTAGTGGATCACCACCAGTTTTGCCCCAGTGTCAGGGCAATAAATAATGGTAGACAAAAAGAGTTGTGAGGAGCACACATCAAGCACGAACAAGATTAAGTGTCTTGTTCTAAGGCATGGTAGCCTCTCAATGGTGCTACAACTCACGTTTTTCGCTCCCATGTGCCATTGCAGAGAGGAAATCTCCATGTCCATATCAGACTGGTCCCGCCCACAGACAGTCCAGCTCCGAAATGTCAGGCAAATCCTCTCCGCACGAGAGAAACGACAAAACCACAGACGTACGTTTCGGCCTATGTGAGCCTCGTCAGTGTGGTGCAGCCGAATCCCTCTAGGCACATGGAAGCAAGGGCCCATGCCTGGGATGCCCTTAAACTTAGGGAGACAAAAAGAGTTGTGAGGAGCACACATCAAGCACTTGACCAGTCTGATATGGATATTGAGATTTCCTCTCTGCAATGGCACATGGGAGTGAAAAACGTGAGTTGTAGCACCTTTGAGAGGCTACTTAATCTTGTTCGTGCTTGATGTGTGCTCCTCACAACTCTTTTTGTCTCCCTAAGTTTAAGGGCATCCCAGGCATGGGCCCTTGCTTCCATGTGCCTAGAGGGATTCAGCTGCACCACACTGATGAGGCTCACATAGGCCGAAATGTACGTCTGCGATTTTGTCTTTTTTTTTCCTCGTGCGGAGAGGATTTGCCTGACATTTCAGAGCTGGACTGTCCGTGGGCGGGACTAGTCTGATATGGACATGGGAGTGAAAAATGTGAGTAGTAGCACCATTGAGAGGCTACCATGCCTTAGAACAAGACACTTAATCTTGTTCGTGCTTGATGGGTGCTCCTCACAACTCTTTTTGTCTCCCTAAGTTTAAGGGCATCCCAGGCATGGGCCCTTGCTTCCATGTGCCTAGAGGGATTCGGCTGCACCACAGTGACGAGGCTCACATAGGCCGAAACGTACGTCTGTGGTTTTGCCGTTTCTCTCGTGCGGAGAGGATTTGCCTGACATTTCAGAGCTGGATTGTCTGTGGGCGGGACCAGTCTGATATGGACATTGAGATTTCCTCTCTGCAATGGCACATGGGAGTGAAAAACGTGAGTTGTAACACTGTTGAGAGGCTACCATGCCTTAGAACAAGACACTTAATCTTGTTCGTGCTTGATGTGTGCTCCTCACAACTCTTTTTGTCTCAATAAATAATGGTAGCCATCATTGTAATGTTATCTAGTACAGGTACTTCTAGGGCAGTGTGCACTGAGCAACACTCCATTGTGTCAACCTGACACTGCATTGTAAGGATAAGAATTAAAGTGATAGTAATGATTCACAAAAACAGCATCTCCAATTAATCTTCATAGTATTCAGGCCATGGAGAGTGTTAATTCAATACTGTCAGTTCAGCTGAGTAATCGAATGATAAAGTTTCCCTCTCTCGCCCCTTTTACCTAGTGTAAGCCACCTCCTCTCAGATGTGGAATCCAGACCAGACAGATAACAGCAAGGGACAATCTTCTCCCTATGAGAACAATGAAAGCCCTGCCCCGTTGACAAGTTTTTCATGTTTTTCCCTTATCTTAATTGAAGATTGTCCCTCTCTGCAGTCTACCTGGGCACCTCCCTTCTGATCTGGCTGATCAGTGTTACATCAGTAAAAGGGATGGGAGGGGGATACTTTATCATTCAATTACTTTTGTACTACATCTCTGACAGTATTGAAATAACACTCTCCAAAGTCCAAATACTACGATGATTAATTAGAGCTGCTTTTATTGTGAAACATTTCTTTGTACAGCAAAGACCTGCATGTTATTGTTGATAGATGACAATGTAGCATTTGTTGGTGAACCGGCACATTTTTTGGCACTTTGTCCACCAAGAACAGGGTGACCTGCTATCTCTCTTTTTTAGAAAATCACCCCTGTTTTATCTACAGTATCTGCCAGCACAGCCTTGCAAGGCGTTGCACATCCCATCTGACACTCAAAGGGTTAGTACATTTAAACCCTTTACCTCTTCTTTTCTAAGCTCTACATATGAAGGTCTTGCAGTCTATCCTGGTAATTTTTATCATAAATGCCCTGCACCATTTTATTGTCTACTTTGAACTTCTTCCAGTTAATTAATATCATTCTGGAGGTGTAGTCTCCAGAACTGTACACAGTACTCCACATAAGGTCTTACCCATGATCTATACACTGATATTAGTACCTCTCTTCTTGCTAATACCACTTCCTGTACAGCACAGTATCTAGTTAACTCTTCCCGCTGCTTCACTGCACTATTTACCTACCTTCAACTCACCTGAAAGAATTACTTCCAAGTCCCTTTCTTCTAATGTAGTTTCCAGCAAAGTACCATTAAACCTATATTCCACTTCTGGGTTTTTGTGCCTGAAATGCATTATCTTGCACTTTGTATCATTAAGCTTTAGATCACATACTCATCTCCATTTCTTCAATTTTCCTAAATCACTGTGCAGTTGTTTTATTCCCGCTATAGTGTTAACACTGTTACAGATCTTTGAGTGAATACTAATAGAAATATCAATAATTAAGATACTAAAAGGAATAGCACCAAACACTAATTCCTGAGGTACCTCATTACTAAGCTGTCCTTCCCCTGAATGTATTTTATTGACCATCACTATGTTCCTTGTCCTTCAGCCACTTTCCTCTCCTGCAAACTCTCCTAGATTACAGTCCTAAACTATGTATATTAAAGGGATAGTAATACTTAAAATGTAAAGAAAAAATATATGTTGTAGGGTTTATCCCCCTGAGTAAAACAAGGGTACTCCCACTGCTGAGAGATGTTTTATTAAAAAATGATAACAGTTCAAACTTGAATTTTTTTAGGTGCAATATCACAGGGGCCTGAAAATTTACAGTGGCACTGTTGCTACACCATCCTATGGACTGTTCTGGTCTGTAGACCATAAATCTCCATAGGATGGTGTAGCAAAAGCTCCACTGAAAATTTTCAGGCCACTGTGATATTGCACGTAAAAAAATCAAGTTTGAGCTGTTATAATTTTTTATTAAAATATCTCTCAGCAGTGGGAGTACCCTTCTTTTATTTGGGGACGTAAACCCTAAAACATATATTTTTTTACATCGTAAGTATTACTGTCCCTTTTAGATTCAGCTATGTAGGCAGTGTCAAAAGCTTTGCTAAAATCTAAATAAACTATATCTATTGAACCAATCTTATCTATTAATTAAGTAAAATAGAAAATTAAACTAGATTGTTTGGCCAGATATTACTGATATAAAACCATGCTGTCATTTATCTTGCGAGACATTATACTCCAGCTATGACACAATTTCCATTATTTCCAACTACTGATGTTAGACTCACAGGTCTATAGTTACCACAGTTTACATCACTACTTTTTTGTAGAGGGGTACTACATTGACACTTTAACAGTTACCTGGCACCAATCCTGCCAGTGATGATTTGTTTAAAAAAGTTCCGTTAAAGGGATAGTAATACTTTGTTTTAACTTTATTTTATTTTGTAGGCATTAAAAAAACATGAAGAACGATATAAGACTTATCTCTCAAACCTATATGGTTTAAGAGATATTCAAAAGCAAAGTTTCCCCTCCCGCCCCTTTTACCTAGTGTAAGCCATCTCTTCTCAGATGTGAATCTGGTTGTAAGACCAGACAGATAACAGAAGGGGACAATCTTCTTTGTATGAAAAGAATGAAAGCCCTTCCCCCCTTGACAAGTTTTTCAGCTTTTTCCCTTATCTTAATTGAAGATTGTCCCTCTCTGCAGTCTACCTGGGCACCTCCCTTCTGATCTGGTTGAACAGGGTGGGGGATACTTTGCTTGTGAATATCTCTTAAACCATAAAGGTTTGAGAGATAAGACTTATATCATTCTTTATGTTTTTTTAATGCCTACAAAATAAAATAAACATAAAACGAAGTATTACTATCCCTTTAAGGCTACTAAGTTGTTTTTTAATGCTCTTGGATGAACCTCATCTGGTCGACCTGATTGGTAAATGTTTAATCTTGATAGCAATCAAACCTCTACCTTAGTAAACAGACCTGTGTCCACTACTTTAACATTAACTGTTCATCCACTTATTGGTGGTTCATCTTCTTCACAGTCTTCAGCAAATCCTTTAAATGATGTCCTGTTTGGTGCCCTTGAGGAAGAAAATTTGATCCACCATTGAACAGAAACAAGATGTTTAATCCCAATCTTTGCCTCTACAGTATATTTGGTGATTCATTTGCCCCTTAATTTCATCTGAACCTCTTACTAAATTCTGGCAAGTTTTTCAGAATGTGAAACTTGTCTAGACTTACCTAATTTAATGAAAGACTCATTTATTTTCTGCACCCGCAGTTTCCTACACGGAGATGTGATGAAGCATGGAATTTGCTGGCAAATGGAAAACAAAGTGGGAAATATATTTGTTTTGTATCAAAGGAATCAACCACTGAGTCATTGTGCTGTAGTCTTTGATCGTTTACCAAGAGTTGAATAGTGACTTCTTTTGCCTTGGCTGGTGGCATATAACTGACCAAGGTAATTGGGTTGGCTATAGAATAGATTGAATTTTAGAAATAAGTCCTAAAATACAATAATTTGACATAGGAATTTCTGCCTTTACCCTTTTAGCCTCTAGTTCACCTGCTGCTAGAATTAATGTTGTAAGGGATTGAACATGCTCAAAACGCTCAAAGGAGAACGAAGGGTCATCGGCACAACGAGGGAGACAGGAATATTTCCAGTTATTTAAATTGATTTATTAACACCTTGAAAGTTAGTTGGTTCTCTGGTGCATTGTGATAGATAGATAGATAGATAGATAGATAGATAGATAGATAGATAGACAGATAGATGATAGACAAACCAATAGACAGATATGTTTTTTCTGTTGAGTAAAATAGGGCAGCTCCCATCACAAGTAGTTGCTTAATTCCAATGCTCTTACAGCTTAAACTGTTGCAGTTTTATATTAAACTGTTAGTAACAGTGACATCTAATAGGTTGTCTATGGCATCCTACAGCAGAGTGGGGCTTCAGGCTACAATTCTAGGGATGGATGAAAGCTTTCACTGAAAAAAAAAGAAGTTCACTATTTGCTCTTTTTTATGCAGCACACAAACTGAACCCCCAGCCTTGTCTCGCAATATTGGTAGCCATAGAACCAAACATACTGACCCCAGCCTTGTCCCACTGCACTGGTAACCATAGAACCAAACATGCTGACCTCCAGCCTTGCTGCACTGCACTGGTAACCATAGAACCACACATACTGACCCTAGCCTTGTTCCACTGCACTGGTAGATATGCAACCAGACATACTGACCTCCAGCCTTGCCCCCCTATCTTGGTAGCTATAGAATCCCACATACTGACCTCCAGCCTTGTCCCACTACACTGCTAGACATAGAACCACACATACTGAGCTCCCCAGCCTAGACCCCCTGCCTGGTAGTCATAGAACCACACATATTGACATCCAGCCTTGCCCCCCTATCTTGGTAGCTATAAAATCACACATAACGACCACCAGCCTTGTTCCATTGCATTGGTAGCCACAGAACCACACATACTGACCATCAGCCTTTTCCCACTGCACTGGTAGCCACAATACCACACATACTGACCTCCAGCCTTGTCCCACTGCACTTCTAGCCATAGAATCACACATACTGAGCTCCCCAGCCTAGACCCCCTGCCTGGTAGTCATAGAACCACACATATTGACCTCCAGTCTTGCCCCCCTACCTTGGTAGCTATACAATCACACATACTAATCACCAGCCTTGTCCCACTGCACTGGTAGCCACAAAACCACACATACTGACCTCCACCCTTGTCCCACTACACTGCTAGCCATAGAACCACACATACTGACCTCCAGCCTTGTCCCACTACACTGCTAGACATAGAACCACACATACTGAGCTCCCCAGCCTAGATCTCCTGCCCTGGTAATCATAGAACCACACAGACTGACCTCCAGCCTTTCCACCTTCTCCTGGTATCCATAGAACCACACAGAATGACCTCCTCCACCCTTTTACCATATTATCCACAGAAACATTATATACACAGGAATTTCCATTGAAAAAGTGCAAAGTCACTCCTGTTTTGTTTTGTTTTTTTTGTTTTTTTTATTATTATTTCTAATGCTTTCTCTGCACATGAACCTGTTTGGACATGTTTCTCATTCAGATCCGGAGACCGTCCGGAATTATCCTAACATATGTTATTCATGTACTCTTTTATGAATATCTCACTGTGATGTCATTCTATTGTTTTTCTTTTTATTGTACTCATGTTTACTTTTTTCTCTAATAAAAACTATTTAAAAAAAAAAAAAAAAAAGTGCAGAGTTACTGTTTTTCTGAAATAAATCTCACTGGAAAAAAAATAATTTTTTCCATCCCTATAGAGCTCGTCATAAAATGTGATTGTAACAGTTATGCACTGCAACATACTCAAAGGGTTAATAAATAAAAGGTGAGATTTAAATTTCACTGAAATATTAGTAACCCCCAGACCCCATCAGAAATTAAACATGTAAAAAGTGTTTTTGCTATGTGGCAACAGCTTAAGGAACTAGAGTCAATAGCTGGAACTTCTAACCATTCCCACTTTCCTGGCCTGACATCTACAATCACCTAAGAAGCAAACATTTTCTGACAATAACATCTGGTAATTAGAAAATAAAAAAATAACAAAGAAAACCCTGAAGCTTCTCACAAGATTTCAATTCAACTTGTATCCATTGTTATGTTTGTCTGAAGCTTTTCCTGTGAACTCTTCAAAGGCAAGGAATAATCTATTCACAAACACAATTATTATCCCTTCAGTTTTCAAAATCTATCTCTCCAAAGCCCCTTCATCCCCTTTTGACTTTAATGACAGAAGCAGAAGTTTATCATCTTCTCCTATCCTCGTAGCTCACCACCTTCTATTCGGACCTTATTGTCTTCTACATAGTTCAACCTTCCATCCTTATTCTAACACATACATTCTACTCTTCTCTTCCTTAGTTTACTTTCCCTTCTTCCATCAAACATAAACAAGTTAAGTCCATACTCAAGAAACCACCCTTGGCTTCCCTGTCTGTCTATTGACCTGTCCCCCTTCGATTCATTATTTAGAAAATGAGAATTCCTCCCAGTGGCATAACAATAGGGGTCGCACCTGAGACCGGGCCCGTCACTTCAGGGGCCCGGCCGCCCCCCGCGACCCCCTTGCCTGCAGCAACTCCCACTACGGCCGCCGGTTCTAGTAATACAGAGCGCTGGGAGATGACATCATCTCCCAGTCTCTGCATTACTAGAGCGGCGCGCGGGAGCTTCAGTTGTAGAGATCTGTGCCGAAGGAGGCACAGATCTGTCAAGCCATGTCGCTAGACCACCAGGGACTGGAGGTAGGGGTATTGTGGCGATGAAGGGGACATTGTGGAAGAGGTAATGTGGAGATGAAGGGGCATTGTGGAAGTGGAAATGTGGAGGTGAAGGGGGCATTGTGGAGATGGGGACAATGTGGAGATGAAGGGGCAATGTGGAGAATGGGGGGCAATGTGGAGGTGGCCAATGTGGTTGAGGGGGTCTAGGGCCAATGTGGTCGGGGGGGGCATGGCAATTCTTGCACCAGGGTCCGGTGGCTTCTAGTTACGCCTCTGATTCCTCCTCTTCTCCCAAATAACTAAATTCTTTGGATCCTAAAATCTCTTGAGTCCTCTACAACCTGTATTACAGTCTGGACACATGACTAGGACAGTAAAGTGGAAAATGATCTCCAGACTGCCAAATTTAAAATACACTTCTTTATTCTTTTCCTACTAGACTTATCCATTGCCTTTGATATTTCTTTCTTCCTATCTCTCCCAACATTCCTTTTCTGCCTCTTACAGCAATAAATGCTCCTAACCAGCTCCTCTATCTGTGAAAGTACCTCCATATTATGTTGTAGATCCTCTAAATTTCCATTTTTGTCTCTTTTTTAGTTGGTGTATATATTCATTAAAGTGGTTTATATGCCAATGATATAACATTTATATAATTACTTCAAATCTTTCATCTGACATACACTTGCAGATTTCAGACTTCCTTTTGGCCATTTCTTCCTCCGTGGCTCACCACCATCTAAACACAAATAGGAAAAACACTGATCTTATATTTTCTTCCATCCTAGATTTTGTCCAGAACCCATCTTCACCATCACAGTTGATGAAATTGACATTTATCCTGTTGACTCTGCACCCTGCCTAAAAACCAGATCTGATTTCACATTTTCCTTCACCACAGACACATTAATTAATTGGCTAGAAGCTATCACTTGTTCCTTTGTAATACTCTTAGATTCTGTACATTGTTTTCCAGACAAGAACTAAAATTCTTATGCAAAGCCTTATTCTATAAAACTCTGCTGTGCTACCGCACTCACTCACTTGAAGGTGTGGTGCTTTAAGACTTGTAATCCTGACCAGGTTTCTCTCCAAATAGTCGAGCACTTAAAATAAATAAATAAAACTTGACTTTCATTCAATCATGTTAAAAATCCGACGTTTCAGGCCTACTCGAGTCCTCAAGTAGGACTGAAACGTCGGATTTTTATCATGATTGAATAAAAGTCAAGTTTTATTTATTTATTTTGAGTGCTTGACTATTTGGAGAGAAGTCCAGACTTATTCTATCCCACCTGGATCGCTAGAACCTAATACTTGCTGGCCTCTCCACTTCCCAAACCTGCCCCACAATCTATCACAAATTCATCTGTAAGAATCACCATGCTGTCCCATAACTGAACCTGCTTATATTTTCTTTAGATCTCTCACATATCTTCCTATCAAACATCATCATCTTGCTTCCAACTTTCAAAGAACTCTGCTGAGCAACTCCCCGTTACATTTCTTCCCTGATCTTTACTTACATCCATGGTTTCTTCCTCTGCTCAACACCAACAATCTCTTGTTGCACAATCCATGCTCACAGCCCTCTCCCACAATAAGTCATTCTCACTTATCTCTGGAACTCCATTCCACTCCTCCTACATCCAGAAATGCACCTCCATCTTTATAAGAGAATTATGACACCATACTAACCACCCGCCACACGCTTACTTTACTGTGTTCGGACAATCCTAATGGCCTCTTCAATCTGAACCATGCAGAGTGCATGAGTTTACTTAATGCTTTAACGGACAGTGGGGTGTGCAATTCATTACTATGTGCAGTTAGCAGAGTCTAAGGATTAAGTGGTCTTGATAGCAATTGGAATCATGTGCATGTTAGAGTGCATCTGGAGGGTTACATTATTTGATTGACAGAGGTGGAGTCATAGAAGATGAGTAGATGTTTCCTTTATTCAGCATCACATGACATGTTCTTACACAATCTTACTGGAAGCTTGATGTTGCAGCATCTCAATGGTTAAATTTCATGTTGTTCTTTTGCATGGCACGTGGACAGCATCACGGTCTAGGCTGTCAGGTCTGTCTCTGCAATGACCAACAAATGAATATTTATACCGTGCTCAGCAGCACCTCACAGGAGTAGAACACTTAAAGGGATAGTAATACTTTCTTTTATCTTTATTTTATTTTGTAGGCATTAAAAAAACATGAAGAACGATATAAGTCTTATTTTTCAAACCTTTATGGTTTGAGAGATATTCACAAGCAAAGTTTCCCCTCCCGCCCCTTTTACCAAGTATAAGCCATCTCTTCTCAGATGTGGAATCCAGTCCATAGACCAGACAGATAACAGAAGGGACAATCTTCTTCCTATGAGAACAATGAAAGCCCTGTCACCCTTTGACACGTTTTTCAGGTTTTTCCCTTATCTTAATTGAAGATTGTACCTCTCTGCAATCTACCTGGGCACCTCCCTTCTGCTCTGGCTGAGCAGTGTTACATCAGTAAAAGGGACGGGAGGGGGATACTTTGTCATTGAATTACTCTTGTACTACAACTCTGACAGAATTGAAATAACACTCTCTAAAGTCCAAATACTATGATGATTAATTACAGCTGATACAGCTGCTTTTATTATGAAACTATCCCTTTAAGTAATCAGTTTGTATATGTTCAAACATGGATATTATACACTATGGCCTTACTGCATCATGAATATGTAATTATCTAGACCCATGTGTTATGCTTATATATACATATTGATTGATTGGAACAGATGGCTAGGCTATCATGTCTAATGTGCTAGTATTGGGGGTGGGCTATTCTTATCTTAGCGCTTTGAGTTTACTGGTATTAATGCTGACAGTATATCGCAAATGGTCATTATAATTTAAAAAGACAGTCAGTTTTTTTAGATTTAACAGTGCACATCCCACCCATTATCTCTTTATCCTTAGGCACAGTAAAATATCATATTTGGTCACATAAATACAAGCAGACTGTAATTCTGGGGGACAACCATCTGATGAACCAGAAGCTTTCAACTCCTGGGGGGAGAGTCACTAAGGTGTGATAAAGAGGTGATAAAGTGGAGATGACTTCTCCAGTGATATCACTTCTCCAGTTCCTATGTTATTCTATGGAGCCTATGCACTAAAATGTTTTCAACTTTGGAGATCCTAGTGCACAGGCTCCATACAATACAATAATATAGGAACTGAAGTCATATCCAGTTTATCACCTTTTTATCACCATTTAGTGAATCTCCACCCTTGAGTGCTTGGGAGTTCTATAGACATTGATTTGGTTTTCCCCAAAATAGCTCCACTCTGCTTGTGTACTTAAAGGGATAGTAATACTTAAAATGTAAAAAATATATGTTGTAGGGTTTATCCCCCTGCGTAAAACAAGGTCACTCCCACTGCTGAGAGATATTTTATTAAAAAATTATGAAGCTCAAACAGCTCTGGTCTGTAGACCATAAATCTCCATAGGATGGTGTAGCAACAGCACCACTGTAAATTTTCAGGCCACTGTGATATTGCACCTAAAAAATTAAAGTTTGAGCGGTTATAATTTTTTAATAAAATATCTCTCAGTAATGGGAGTACCCTTGTTTTATTAAGGGACATAAACACTACAACATATATTTTTTTACATCTTAAGTATTACTATCCCTTTAAAGCCCAATATGACTGTCCTGTTTTGGATGCAACAACTTATTATATACTCGCGTCTTTTTGAGGTTTAACCTCCCCTGGGGCTCTTCCTTGTAAATCATCAGAGCTTCTAATACTTCTGAACACATCTGCACTTGACGGCCTTTTATTTTATCGTTTTCTCCCTCTTTTGCTTTTCCCAAAGGGCGTTTAGTTATTTAACATTCTAATAGACTAAATTAGAGATGATAATTTTAACTCCTTGGCTTGGGTTCACTATTAGTTCAGCAAGATCATTGATCAGTTGTGATGTTAAATGCAGATGGAAGCCGTTTGGAATTTGCCTTCAAGGTAAATTAATAAGAAAAAAGCAGACGTACATGTTAAGCCAAAGTTCTTTTCCTGTTAATAACCTTGTTCCCATGACATGATGAGTATCACTCCGCTCCAGGGTTTTCCAGACACGTCCTCTCGTTGTCCTGGGTGGAAATAATTCATTGTTTCAAAGTTGTGTTTTTTTAAATCACATTTAAAGGAATAGTAATGTTTCACAATAAAAGCAGCAGCCATGGAGAGTGTTATATCAATACTGTCAGAGTTGTAGTACAAGAGTAATTGAATGATAAAGTATCCCCCTCCCACCCCTTTTACTGATGTAACACTGCTCACCTCAGAGCAGCAAGACTGTCCGGATGGATTGCAGAGAGGGACAATCTTCAGTGATCATGAGGAAAAACCTGTCAAGGGGGGCAGGGTTTTCCTTATGCTCACAGTAAGAAGATTGTCCCTTGCTGTGACCCGCCCGGTCAAGTGACCAAATTCGACATCTAAGGGGAGGTGGCTTACACTAGGTAAAAGGGGAGGGAGGGGGAAACGTTATCATTCAATTACTCTTGAACTACAACTCTAACAGTATTGAAATAACACTCTCCATGGCCCAAATACTATGAAGATTAATTGGAGCTGCTGTTTTTGTGAAACACTACTATCCCTTTAATGCTTTTGCTGCCAAATGATGTTTCAGATCCAAACAACTGAGGGAATTGTGATTTTTATAGTGTAAAACTTGGATCTTTTGGTCTTCATTATAGCAACGTGTTGGTTACCTCTCTAACGTTCCTCTGACTCTGGCACTCATAGGGTTAAACAGATTTTTCAATAACTTTTGTTGTTACCAAAGCACAGCATATTTTGTAGATCAGTACTAGTGTTCATCACTAGATATTTAACTGATTTGATGCCAGAGACCTCCCCACTGCAATGCTTTGCATCGCCTGGAGATGTCTCAGCAGCCAAGGCATCAAAGAATCCTATTCAATCAGCACTGAAAGCTTTTAAACAAATCCTGTAATTGTTCAAGAGCTTTATTGCTGTCTTAAAGGATTAGGAATGTTTTATTATGACAAATCATACACTGAAGAGTTTTACCTGTTGTGTAAAACAAGGGCACATGCAGTGTGTGTGAGATGCTTTATTCTAAAGTTAATACAGATCATTCTGCTGAAAATTGTTCCCATCACATTCTATAGAGTCAGTGGCTCACCTCTCGTATACAAGCAGCAGGCTATTCTGAACAACTGATGTGCTATCTGGACACTAGATGGCCCTGTTGCTAACAGTTTAACTATTTGAGTGTCAGAGTGGAACACTAACAATGACATCCCCACCTACCTTAATCTGGGTGTAAAAACCAAACAGCCCCTGTGAACCCAACCTGAGAGTGTCAGAGAGGAACACTAACAATGACATCCCCACCTACCTTAATCTGGGCATAAAAACCCAACTGTCCCTGTGAACCCATCCTGAGAGGTTTGGTCACTGTTTCATTAACAACTTCACTGCTAAGGACTAGGCCATCCACATCCTCTTCAGCAACTCTAAAACTGCAAAGGACATGGATGGCCACATCCTTACCAGTTCTGCAGTAAAGTGGTAACTAACAGGGACTGAGGCTTATCCTTCAGGGAAGTCCACTGACTGGCAGGGGATGCACTGAGGCTTACCTTCAGGGAAGTCCACTGACTGGCAGGGGATGCATTGAGGCTTCCCTTCAGGGAAGTCCACTGGCTGGCAGGGCATGCATTGAGGTTTACCTTCAGGGAAGTCCACTGACTGGCAGGGGATGCACTGAGGTTTACCTTCAGAGAAGTCCACTGACTGGCAGGAACTGCACTGAGGCTTACCTTCAGGGAAGTCTACTGACTGGCAGGGGATGCACTGAGGCTTACCTTCAGGGAAGTCTACTGACTGGCAGGGGATGCACTAAGGTTTACCTTCAGGGAAGTCTACTGACTGGCAGGGGATGCACTAAGGTTTACCTTCAGAGAAGTCCACTGACTGGCAGGGGATGCACTGAGGCTTACCTTCAGTGAAGTCTGCTGACTTGCAGGGATGCACTGAGGTTCACCTTCAGAGAAGTCTACTGACTAGCAGGGGATGCACTGAGGCTTACCTTCAGGGAAGTCCACTGACTGGCAGGGGATGCACTGCGACTTACCTTCAGGGAAGTCCACTGACTGGCAGGGGATGCACTGAGGCTTACCTTCAGGGAAGTCTACTGACTGGCAGGGGATGCACTGAGGCTTACCTTCAGGGAAGTCTACTGACTGGCAGGGGATGCACTAAGGTTTACCTTCAGAGAAGTCCACTGACTGGAAGGGGATGCACTGAGGCTTACCTTCAGTGAAGTCTGCTGACTTGCAGGGATGCACTGAGGTTCACCTTCAGAGAAGTCTACTGACTAGCAGGGGATGCACTGAGGCTTACCTTCAGGGAAGTCTACTGACTGGCAGGGGATGCACTGAGGCTTACCTTCAGGGAAGTCTACTGACTGGCAGGGGATGCACTGAGGCTTACCTTCAGGGAAGTCCACTGACTGGCAGGAACTGCACTGAGGTTTACCTTCAGGGACGTCCACTGACTGGCAGGGGATGCACTGAGGCTTACCTTCAGGGAAGTCTACTGACTGGCAGGGGATGCACTAAGGTTTACCTTCAGAGAAGTCCACTGACTGGAAGAGGATGCACTGAGGCTTACCTTCAGTGAAGTCTGCTGACTGGCAGGGGATGCACTGAGGCTTACCTTCAGGGAAGTCTACTGACTGGCAGGGGATGCACTGAGGCTTACCTTCAGGGAAGTCTACTGACTGGCAGGGGATGCACTAAGGTTTACCTTCAGAGAAGTCCACTGACTGGAAGAGGATGCACTGAGGCTTACCTTCAGTGAAGTCTGCTGACTTGCAGGGATGCACTGAGGTTCACCTTCAGAGAAGTCTACTGACTAGCAGGGGATGCACTGAGGCTTACCTTCAGGGAAGTCTACTGACTGGCAGGGGATACACTGAGGCTTACCTTCAGGGAAGTCTACTGACTGGCAGGGGATGCACTGAGGCTTACCTTCAGGGAAGTCCACTGACTGGCAGGAACTGCACTGAGGTTTACCTTCAGGGAAGTCCACTGACTGGCAGGGGATGCACTGAGGCTTACCTTCAGGGAAGTCCACTGACTGGCAGTAACTGCACTGAGGCTTACCTTCAGGGAAGTCCACTGACTGGCAGGGGATGCACTGAGGCTTACCTTCAGGGAAGTCTACTGACTGGCAGGGGATGCACTAAGGTTTACCTTCAGAGAAGTCCACTGACTGGAAGGGGATGCACTGAGGCTTACCTTCAGTGAAGTCTGCTGACTTGCAGGGATGCACTGAGGTTCACCTTCAGAGAAGTCTACTGACTAGCAGGGGATGCACTGAGGCTTACCTTCAGGGAAGTCCACTGACTGGCAGGGGATGCACTGCGACTTACCTTCAGGGAAGTCCACTGACTGGCAGGGGATGCACTGAGGCTTACCTTCAGGGAAGTCTACTGACTGGCAGGGGATGCACTGAGGCTTACCTTCAGGGAAGTCTACTGACTGGCAGGGGATGTACTAAGGTTTACCTTCAGAGAAGTCCACTGACTGGAAGGGGATGCACTGAGGCTTACCTTCAGTGAAGTCTGCTGACTTGCAGGGATGCACTGAGGTTCACCTTCAGAGAAGTCTACTGACTAGCAGGGGATGCACTGAGGCTTACCTTCAGGGAAGTCTACTGACTGGCAGGGGATGCACTGAGGCTTACCTTCAGGGAAGTCTACTGACTGGCAGGGGATGCACTGAGGCTTACCTTCAGGGAAGTCCACTGACTGGCAGGAACTGCACTGAGGTTTACCTTCAGGGACGTCCACTGACTGGCAGGGGATGCACTGAGGCTTACCTTCAGGGAAGTCTACTGACTGGCAGGGGATGCACTAAGGTTTACCTTCAGAGAAGTCCACTGACTGGAAGAGGATGCACTGAGGCTTACCTTCAGTGAAGTCTGCTGACTGGCAGGGGATGCACTGAGGCTTACCTTCAGGGAAGTCTACTGACTGGCAGGGGATGCACTGAGGCTTACCTTCAGGGAAGTCTACTGACTGGCAGGGGATGCACTAAGGTTTACCTTCAGAGAAGTCCACTGACTGGAAGAGGATGCACTGAGGCTTACCTTCAGTGAAGTCTGCTGACTTGCAGGGATGCACTGAGGTTCACCTTCAGAGAAGTCTACTGACTAGCAGGGGATGCACTGAGGCTTACCTTCAGGGAAGTCTACTGACTGGCAGGGGATGCACTAAGGTTTACCTTCAGAGAAGTCCACTGACTGGAAGAGGATGCACTGAGGCTTACCTTCAGTGAAGTCTGCTGACTTGCAGGGATGCACTGAGGTTCACCTTCAGAGAAGTCTACTGACTAGCAGGGGATGCACTGAGGCTTACCTTCAGGGAAGTCTACTGACTGGCAGGGGATACACTGAGGCTTACCTTCAGGGAAGTCTACTGACTGGCAGGGGATGCACTGAGGCTTACCTTCAGGGAAGTCCACTGACTGGCAGGAACTGCACTGAGGTTTACCTTCAGGGAAGTCCACTGACTGGCAGGGGATGCACTGAGGCTTACCTTCAGGGAAGTCCACTGACTGGCAGGAACTGCACTGAGGCTTACCTTCAGGGAAGTCCACTGACTGGCAGGGGATGCACTGAGGCTTACCTTCAGGGAAGTCTACTGACTGGCAGGGGATGCACTAAGGTTTACCTTCAGAGAAGTCCACTGACTGGAAGGGGATGCACTGAGGCTTACCTTCAGTGAAGTCTGCTGACTTGCAGGGATGCACTGAGGTTCACCTTCAGAGAAGTCTACTGACTAGCAGGGGATGCACTGAGGCTTACCTTCAGGGAAGTCCACTGACTGGCAGGGGATGCACTGCGACTTACCTTCAGGGAAGTCCACTGACTGGCAGGGGATGCACTGAGGCTTACCTTCAGGGAAGTCTACTGACTGGCAGGGGATGCACTGAGGCTTACCTTCAGGGAAGTCTACTGACTGGCAGGGGATGCACTAAGGTTTACCTTCAGAGAAGTCCACTGACTGTAAGGGGATGCACTGAGGCTTACCTTCAGTGAAGTCTGCTGACTTGCAGGGATGCACTGAGGTTCACCTTCAGAGAAGTCTACTGACTAGCAGGGGATGCACTGAGGCTTACCTTCAGGGAAGTCTACTGACTGGCAGGGGATGCACTGAGGCTTACCTTCAGGGAAGTCTACTGACTGGCAGGTGATGCACTGAGGCTTACCTTCAGGGAAGTCCACTGACTGGCAGGAACTGCACTGAGGTTTACCTTCAGGGAAGTCCACTGACTGGCAGGGGATGCACTGAGGCTTACCTTCAGGGAAGTCCACTGACTGGCAGGAACTGCACTGAGGCTTACCTTCAGGGAAGTCCACTGACTGTCAGGAACTGCACTGAGGCTTACCTTCAGGGAAGTCCACTGACTGGCAGGGGATGCACTGCGACTTACCTTCAGGGAAGTCTACTGACTAGCAGGGAATGCACTGAGGTTTACCTTCAGGGAAGTCTACTGACTGGCAGGGGATGCACTGAGGTTTACCTTCAGGGAAGTCCACTGACTGGCAGGGGATGCACTGCGACTTACCTTCAGGGAAGTCCACTGACTGGCAGGGGATGCATTGAGGCTTCCCTTCAGGGAAGTCCACTGACTTTCAGGGGATGCACTGAGGCTTACCTTCAGGGAAGTCCACTGACTGTCAGGGGATGCATTGAGGTTTCCCTTCAGGGAAGTTCACTGACTGTCAGGGGATGCACTGAGGCTTACCTTCAGGGAAGTCCACTGACTGGCAGGGGATGCATTGAGGCTTCCCTTCAGGGAAGTCCACTGACTGTCAGGGGATGCACTGAGGCTTCCCTTCAGGGAAGTCCACTGGCTGGCAGGGGATGCATTGAGGCTTCCCTTCAGGGAAGTCCACTAACTGGCAGGGGATGCACTGAGGCTTACCTTCAGGGAAGTCTTCTGACTGGCAGGGGATGCACTGAGGTTTACCTTCAGGGAAATCCACTGACTGGCAGGGGATGCACTGAGGTTTACCTTCAGGGAAGTCCACTGACTGTCAGGGGATGCACTGAGGCTTACCTTCAGGGAAGTCCACTGACTGTCAGGGGATGCACTGAGGCTTACCTTCAGGGAAGTCTACTGACTGGCAGGGGATGCACTGAGGCTTACCTTCAGGGAAGTCTACTGACTGGCAGGGGATGCACTGAGGCTTACCTTCAGGGAAGTCTACTGACTGGCAGGGGATGCACTAAGGTTTACCTTCAGAGAAGTCCACTGACTGGAAGGGGATGCACTGAGGCTTACCTTCAGTGAAGTCTGCTGACTTGCAGGGATGCACTGAGGTTCACCTTCAGAGAAGTCTACTGACTAGCAGGGGATGCATTGAGGCTTACCTTCAGGGAAGTCTACTAAATGGCAGGGGATGCACTGAGGCTTACCTTCGGGGAAGTTCATTGTTTGGGAGGGCATACACTGAGGCTTACCTTCAGGAAGTCCACTGACTGGCAGGGGATGCAATGAGGCTAAACCTCAGAGAAGTCTACTGATTGGCAGGCTATGCATAGAGGCTTACCTTCAGGGAAATGAATTGATTGGGAGGGGATGTACTAAGGCTTTCCTTCAGGGAAGTCCACTGACTGTCAGGAATACACTGAGGCTTACCTTTAGGGAAGTTCATTGACTGGGAGGGGATGCCCTGAGGCTTACCTTCAGGGACATCCACTAACTGGCAGGGGATACAATGAGGCTTACCTTCAGGGCAATTCATTGATTGGCACGGGATTCACTGAGGCTTACCTTCAGAGAAGTCTACTGACTGGCAGGGGATGCATTGAGGCTTACATTCAGAGAAGTCTTCTGACTGGCAGGGTATGCATTGAGGCTTACCTTCAGAGAAGTCTACTGATTGGCAGGGGATGCATTGTGGCTTACTTTTAGGGAAGTTCATTGATTGGGAGGGGATACACTGAGGCTTACCTTCAGGAAGTCCACTGACTGGCAGGGGATACAATGAGGCTTAACTTCAGAGAAATCTACTGACTGGCAGAGTATTCATAGAGGCTTACCTTCAGAGAAATTCATTGATTGGGAGGGGATGTACTGAGGCTTTCCTTCAGGGAAGTCCACTGACTGGCAGGGAATACACTGAGGCTTACCTTTAGGGAAGTTAATTGATTGGGAGGGGATGTCCTGAGGCTTACCTTCAGGGACGTCCACTAACTAGCAGGGGATACAATGAAGATTACCTTCAGAGGGGTCCACTAACTGTCAAGGGATTCACTGAGGATTCCCTTAAGGGAAGTCCATTGACTGGCAGGGGATGCACTGAGGCTTACTGTTATGGATGTTCATTGATTGGCAGGGGATGCACTGAGGCTTACTTTCAGAGAGGTCCACTAACTGGCAGGGAATGCACTGAAGATTACCTTAAGGGAAGTCCATTAAGTGGCAGGGGATGCACTGAAGCTTACCGTTATGGATGTTCATTCAATGGCAGGGAACACACTGAGGCTTACCTTCAGGGAAATTCATTGACTGGCAAGGGATTCACAGAGGTTTGCTTTCAGAGAAGTCCATTGACAGTCAGGGGATGATAGGAACTGTAGTCTGGCATTAAACTGAACTTGAACTCTTAGAGCCTCACATACAAAGACAAAAGAAGACAAATTCTGAGGCAAGCTATTAGTGGCATATGGTAAACATAGCAATTCTTGTTGATCTAAATTGGACATTTAAACCACTCAATGTTTGAGAGGTCTCTAGTGTATTGTACATTTCTATCTGGATTCCTTCTTACTCTGTTCCAAAAAAGACCCTGTTTAGGATCCAGCCCTGTTATGCCAACTCAATGTCCCTGTGCCTTTTATCATTGACTGGAGACCCCATCTCGAAATGGAAATACATATTCTGGAGACAGTTCAGACAAGGGCTTAAAATGGTGAATGGTTTACAGGATAAGAAATATCAGGATAAACTAAAGGATCTGAACATGTATAGTTTGGATGAGAGAAGAGATAGGGGATATGATAGAAACATTCAAATACATGAAGGGATTCAACAAAGTGCAGGAGAGAAGTACATTTCAGAGGAGTAACAATGCCAGGACAAGAGACCATAGTCTAAAACTAGAGGGACAGAGGTTCAGATGTAATGTAAGAAGGTTTTACATCACTGAGATGGTGGTAGATAAGTGGAACAGCCTACCAGCAGAAGTGGTAGAAGTTAATACAGTGAAGGAATGTAAGCGTGCATGGGATAGGAATATGGGTGTCCCGAACATAAGGCAAGACCAAGTACCAAATAAGGTTTCAGGTTTTTACAGTAGGGAAACTGGGCAGACTAAAAGGGTGAATGGTTCTTACCTGCTGTCCAATTCTGTGTTTAAAGAAAACATAATACCTCCTAATTATAAAGTGGTGTCTGAACCCCCCTTGGCTTCTTATGCTACTTCCATATGTCATGCTGCAGGAGCTCTGGGACTCACTGGTTACACACATACAGAAGTGACTTCCTCATCCATCTATTTAGAATGTCCAGAGTGAAGCCCCTAAATACTACCTATCTACAGGGTGTCCCGGTTACCTCCTCCATATATCACCATATGTGGGAACGCTCCAGAGTTGCCCCGGAGACTCCGGTTTTGACACTGCTTTACCGGGTCTCCGGGGCAGAGGCTGATTCCTCCGGATGTGGGGAGTTTCTATTGAAACTCTACCCACTCCTACTGTTTCCCCCGTTGTAACTCCTTCCCTAGACTTCTTTTGAGATCTGTCTCACACCTTTAAGCCCCCCATGTGTCAAGCCCCGCCTCTTTTTGATGCGATTCGCGTCATTATTCTCACCCCCTGCTGCAACAGAGGACTTCCCTCCAGGTGGACATCCGTGGAAAGTTCACAGGTATAAATTTCACAAATAACCTGCACTTACAAAACAGAAGAAAGCAAAACATCTGGGAGTAGGATCTGTTTTGACAACCAAGTCTGCTCAATAGGGGCTGGATTCAATTGCAGGAGATAAATGTTATCTCCCATTTTATCAAAAATGTTCCTATTGAAGTCTATGGGACACCTGGAGATAAAAGCAGAGATAAAAGTAGCACCTACAATTGAATCCAGGCCTAGAACTGTATTTTCAGGAGCTATTATTATATCAGGCCTAAAGAAACAAAAATAATGATCATGGTTAATAATACTGCTCAAGTTTCCCTTCAACAATTTTTTTATGACAGTATTTTACCAGGAAGAATACATTGAGATTGTTTCTCGTTTTCAAGTAGGTCCTGGACTAATTTTATCTATCTCATAGGGGTGAAAGGCTGAGCTGACCTTGACGTGACTAGAACCTACAACCATGTGGCTTGAACAGATTCTACAGATGTGCATTAACCAACTGAGCCATCTCACTATTTTTAATAATGTCCAAAGATCTTAAAAAATAAAAGGGCATATCATAATGCCTCTAGGTCCCACAAATTCCTAATTATCCTACTCGCCAGATGGAAGAAATTAAATAGCCGTAAGGAGGATACAGAGGTTACTGGAACTTGAATAGATGACACATAAACAACAGCAATGTATAGTAAAAGTATTTTATGTACACACAAAATATCCCTACGCGTTTCACGAGACTCCTCTCGTTTCATCATTCCCTAGAATGTAGAGGTACCACTGAGGACACCAATGAAGAAGCTGCAATCTTGTGGAACATCTGTTTTGGACTTAGAACTAGACTGTGATTTTGTCCTATGGGTTTATATTCTCTGGTTTTACCGCTAGGACCACAAAATCCTAATGACCTCAACAAATTTTTTGTTTGCGCTTTTGTTCAAGAGATAACATCTTCAATCAGTCCTGAATTTCATATTCACAGAGCAGAACATGACACTTCCTGTCAGGACAACAGGACCACTGAAATAATATCACATAAAGGTATTGTGCTATAGACTAAAGTTCACAAAACCTTGTTAATGCTGTACTCTATTGGTCTTACACATGTGAAGTCATTTGTGATGAATAAGTGACTTAGTAAGAAAAGAAAAATACTTGGCTTTCATGTGGTTAAAATGGTATGGCACATTCACAGAGACTGATTGTCACGGGTCCAGTATTCTCTACCCGTCTCATTACAAAGTCTCCACGGGATTGTAGGAAAAATGTTCCTGTTTAGGATCGCTTCTGAACTTAAAGCTAATTACAGGTAAATGCATTCTATAGAGAGGTGCTATTGCGTGGAATCATTACTGTTCTGCTACTGTTTATTTTGCCTTTTTAACACTTGGATGCCAGAGAGATAGACAATGTGTTTCTTTGTAATGCTTTAAGGAACCCTTTGTGACTCAAATGGTTAAAATCATAACTGTTTTCCTAGATGCAATTCTAGAATTGGAAGCTAAATTGAGTGGATGACATAACACAAAACTTTCAACGCCAAATACTTTATCCTAGTTTTTTTAGCAGAGTTTTTAAGGAGAAATAAAGTTATCACATCTTTTAACCCATTGGCTGCAAGAAGTATCCACTAAACATTGGTTTACATTATTGTAGCATGGACCGGCCTTTCATTCTTTCTGCTGACACTTAAAGGGATAGTAATACTTCGTTTTATCTTTATTTTATTTTGTAGGCATTAAAAAAAACATGTAGAACGATATAAGTCTTATCTCTCAAACCTTTATGGTTTGAGAGATATTCACAAGCAAAGTTTCCCCTCCCGCCCCTTTTACCTAGTGTAAGCCATCTCTTCTCAGATGTGGAATGCAGTCCATAGACCAGACAGATAACAGAAGGGGACAATCTTCTTCCTATGAAAACAATTAAAGCCCTGCCCCCTTGACAAGTTTTTCAGGTTTTTCCCTTATCTTAATTGAAGATTGTCCCTCTCTGCAGTCTACCTGGGCACCTCCCTTCTGATCTGGCTGAGAACTGTTACATCAGTAAAAGGGGCGAGAGGGGGATACGTTGTCATTGAATTACTCTTGTACTACAACTCTGACAGAATTGAAATAACACTCTCCAAAGTCCAAATACTATGATGATTAATTAGAGCTTCTTTTATTACAAAACATTACTATCCCTTTAAAGAGGGGTGAAACTTAGGATATAGAGAGGAAACAAAGATAAGTTGAAATGAGATAAGAGAAGCTGAAATCAATTCCCTACAACAGACATATAAAGGTTTCTCAGACAGCTGCTGTATCTATGGTGGAGGAATTCCACCAGTGTGAAAAGGATGTAAGAGAGGTGGGATCTTTGCCCCTCTTGAACCTAGTGAGTTTGGTATGTAAAAGTTAATTGCTTACTCTCGCATGCCACTTCAACAGGTTAGGAGATATACGGTCTTTCCAGTGAGCAGGAATTAATGCTTGGGAGGCATTTAGCATGGTAAGAGGCCACGTATCACAGACTCCCTTTGAGGCCTAAAGTGAGCCTGTGCTCTTAACTCTGTATGTCCTAGGCTGTGGCTGACTTCCTGATCCGTGTATGACTCTTGCTTGTCCAACTGCCTGCTCCGTGCTGACCTTTGCTGTGGCTGACTACCCGATCCAGTTCCTGACCGTGTCCTGTCTGACTGATGCTCTGTTTGTGCCTCGCTCCTGTCTGACTACCACTAGGCCGATCCAGGGAGCGCTCCTTTACCTAGTAGCTCAGCTACCAGCTGGTCACTTGCAGGTTGCCTTCACTTGGAGCCTTCTGTTTGCCTCCGGGCAGCTAGTGCAATTTAGTCTCACTCCTGGGCACTCACCTCTTACACTTACCTATTGCCTGGCTTAGCACTTGCAGTGCTACCTACACGCTGTGCCTCCTAGTTTCCTTTGGTAAGATAGAGTGCAACTTGTATTGCTCCTTGATTCAGAAGTGCGCTCCTATCTGGCTGCAGCTATCTAAGCACCTACTCTGCTGAAGTCTCTATGTGGTTTAAGCAGTGAGTCCGGTAGGGCTGGATCTGGGGACAGGACCTCCATAAGTGCAGATAAGTGCCAATATATTGTTGACATCTCCAGCAAAGAGGACTCGCTGTGGGAAATCTCCTGTAAAGTCTGGATGGGGTATAATACCATCTATACAGAAATCTATAATTGTTTTCCAGAGTGTAAGAGGAAATATACTAGTCCAGTCATCCAAAGTCAAAGTGGTTGCCATCTCTTGTTCCCAGGCCACAGTGTAGCTGGGTGCTACCGTAGAGGAGGTTGCCAGCAGGATTGTGTAAAGTTTGCTTAAAAGCCTAGAAATGGGTCCAGTCGAGTCGTATTTGAGGTTGCTCTACAAAATGCTTAACCTGAAGATAATGCCAAAGTTTACAGGAATTAATTGATACTCTATCCCGCATATGAGGGAAAGTGCAGATCTCTGAGTCATTGAAGAGGTCGCTCAGGTATAAATTCAGATAAATGGACCAGTTAGGAAAGAAGCAGGTGGGAGATTAAATGGAGTTAATCTTGAGTAAAAAATTCTAGAGAGTGGAATTGGGAAAGATAACATTTGTTTATTTTTTATCCAAAAATTCCATATGCATATGACAGGGGATATTATAGGAGTTTATACCTGCTCTGGGCTTCAAGAAGAAAGAATTTACATTTTGGAATCATGCACCACTCCAAAGACACCCATAACCTACAATCATAATTATGTGACCAGTCTGTAAAGGAAGATAGTAGAACTAAATGGTAATTAAATGTATGATCCTTCCATCAACCTTGATCTACATAGTGCATCACGATTGACCCATGGGTGTTTAGAGCATCAGGTAAAATTGTGCAGGATAAGTGTTAGATTTGCATTGTAGGCAGGGGTAGATATATAGGGATGATTTTGAAAAGGTATAGAATACGAGGAAGGACATTCATCTTTGTAGAGTTTATTCATCCATACAGGAGATGTATAGGGGTTTCCATTGATTAAAATTTTTGCGTATACTTGCAAGAAAAGAAGGGAGATTTGCTGAATATAGATCATCAGGTATGTCATCTCCACTTTGTCACTTTTTATCACACCTTAGTGCACAACCCCCTTCTTTTCTCTGCACCTGCGATGTGCCAATGATAATTAGCTTTTCTTTCAAATAAATGGCAGGCAAGGGACTCCACTGTCTACTCCACGGGGCAGGCAATGTGGGACTGGTTGTATTTTGGGGTGTGCCAAATCACTTCTCCCTTTATCACCATGTAATAACAGGGCACAGACCAAATCAGCCTAAATGTTTTCCTTTTGCTACCACCTGTTACAGGGCTGGTGGTAAAGAAAACTAACACCTCCTATAAATACCCCCCATTTACCTTAGTATGTCTAGAAAATCATAATGGCCCCTTTGAATGTTGTCCTTGTTCCTTGGTCCAGGAGATAACACCACCAATCAATCCCGGAAGGGATGGGTAAAACTTTCCATGTCAAAAGCAAAGCATGCAAAAAAAGCAACTTACTACCTTCCACATTACAGTTTTAACACTTTTTCCTGCTTTTTTTCATTGCATAGAAATAATGCTGATAATATATTTTCTACCCATGTACAGTTCCCCTATGTATTCCTGTTGTCTTAAAGTAGAAAAAAAGGGGCACAGTAAGTGGATGTCTGCAGTGCACCATAGGGCAATGGCAACCTGTTAGAGTAACAGTGATCTGGGCAATATCTCCAGTAAGTTCACTATGTTCAGTGCCACTCTGAATATCACTGTATACTTTCAACCCCTTAAGGCCCAGCGGTCCTGGAACATTTCCGTCCAATAAGGACCGATTTGATCTTTGCCGATGTGCCATTACACGTGACCTGTTGCGTGTATCAGCGCGTCGCTTTGGGGCCTGAAATAGATCACTCCAGTCTTGGTTGAGTGCTGTAAGTAAAAAGTATGTGACGTACTATGACCGCCATCGATCCTTAAGTATTTAGGGACCATGATGGCCATAGTAAGTCACATAGTCCTTAAAGGGATAGTAATACTTAGTTTTATCTTTATTTTATTTTGTAGGCATTAAAAAAACATGAAGAACGATATAAGTCTTATCTCTCAAACCTTTATGGTATAAGAGATATTCACAAGCAAAGTTTCCCCTCCCGTCCCTTTTACCTAGTGTAAGCCATCTCTTCTCAGATGTGGAATCCAGTCCATAGACCAGACAGATAACAGAAGGGGACAATCTTCTTCCTATGAGAACAATGAAAGCCCTGCCCCCCATGACAAGTTTTTCAGGTTTTTCCCTTATCTTAATTGAAGATTGTCCCTCTCTGCAATCTACCTGGACACCTCCCTTCTGATCTGGCTGAGCAGTGTTACATCAGTAAAAGGGGCGGGAGGGGGATACTTTATCATTGAATTACTCTTGTACTACAACTCTGACAGTATTGAAATAACACTCTCCAAAGTCCAAATACTATGATGATTAATTAGAGCTGCTTTTATTACGAAACATTACTATCCCTTTCAGAGGTTAAGAGAGCAGTGTTTATTTAGTGATTTGAACAAAAGAGAGATTGAAGTGGGGTAGCAAAGTTGATAGCACTTGAAAATGCACATAGGGACTTGCCTGAATATGGGGTGCCTTGACTGGGCATGAAAGCTTTCCATGCCTTTGGCCAAAAACATGTTATTAAACCCCACTGTTTTAATAAGTTATATGTGATTTATTTATAAAAGTCAGGATTTGATGTGCAGACGTTCCTTTAGTTTACTTTGTATATTAGCCAAGACATAGTTCTTGCTGCTCTCCTCACCTTATACATAGTTACATAGTTACATAGTTACATAGTAATTTAGGTTGAAAAAAGACTTGCGCCCATCCAGTTCAACCCTTTTCCTATTCCTGTTTACCATCGCTGACCCAAAAGAAGGCATCTGACTCCAAATGGCAATCAGACTTCACCCTGGATCAACAAGCCCTAACTAAATATTAATCCCAATACTAACGTGCATAGCCCTCTATATTATGCTCTTTTAAATAAGTATCCAGGCCCCTTTTAAAGGCATCTAATGTATTTGATAGCACCACCTCCTCCGGAAGTGCATTCCATACCTTTATTGTCCTTACTGTAAAGAAACCCTTCCGCTGTTGTAGACTAAATCTCCTTTCCTCAAGTCTAAGCGGGTGGCCCCTTGTCCTGTGTACTGTTCTGTTAATGAACAGGTCTTTTGAAAGCCCTTTATATGGGCCTTGAACATATTTATATAGTGTTATCATATCCCCTCTAAGACGCCGCTTCTCTAGTGTGTACAAGTTTAACTTTTCTAGCCTCTCTTCATAACTAAAACATTCCATTCCCCTTACTAGTTTTGTAGCCCTCCTCTGCACTCTCTCTAGTTCCATAATGTCCTTTTTCAGAAAGGGCGCCCAGAATTGAACAGCATATTCTAGGTGGGGTCTTACCATGGACCTGTAAAGAGGCATAATTATATCTTCCTCCCTTGAGTCAATACCCCTTTTAATACATGCCAATATCTTATTGGCCTTTGCAGCTGCCAGCTGGCACTGCATGCTACTGCAAAGTCTATTGTCTACCATTACTCCTAAATCCTTTTCATTAGTAGATTTCCCCAGAGAAACACCATTTAAACTATATGTTGCATTTGTATTATTATACCCAAAATGCATAACTTTACACTTGTCTATATTGAATCTCATTTGCCATTTGCCTGCCCAGTTACTCAATTTGTCCAAGTCCTCTTGTAATGAAGACACATCCAGTTCAGACTTTATTACCTTACTTAATTTTGTATCATCGGCAAACACTGATACATGGCTTCCTATGCCCTCTGGGAGGTCATTAATAAACAAATTAAAAAGAAGAGGACCCAGGACAGATCCCTGAGGCACTCCACTTATCACGTTTATCCAACTGGAGAACTTGCCATTTACTACCACTCTTTGCATTCTATCTTTCAGCCAATACATACGTAATTAATTGAACACTATTAATAAAATCTATGTTGAGCTCACCAGGAACCTGTATATTTTTAGTATGTGTTTTGGGAGATTTTAGCTCCTCCTTTCTTGGTTGGCAGCTCCCCAATAGGTTGAATTAGGAAATGTATGAAATATCTCCCTTTTTTCCCCTCACAAGGGTTTTGTTCACAGCAGAGGTAAGGTGGCATCACTGTTTTATTGCATTATACTAAATACATATTCAGAAACTGCAGGCAGATAAGAATTTGCCTGAATCTGGGCTGCCTTGACAGGGCAGGCATTCAGGATTGCCATGCCTTTGGCCAAAAACATGTTACTAAAACCCCACTGTTTTTTTTGTAGTACGTCATAGGTTATTTAATGTGCAGACACTCCTTTTGTGTAACATAGTAACATAGTAAATTAGGTTGAATAAAGACACAAGTCCATCAAGTTCAACCTTCTCCTCATATCCCAGTAATTTTACAGCTTTCCTGCTACCAATTAATTTAGTCTTTATCAGACCTTCCTGATCTGACTACTAATAAACAGTATAACCCGGTATGTTCCCTTTGGAAAGAAATGTATCTAATCTTCTCATGAATTTATCCATTGTATCTGCCATAACCACCTCTTTGAGCAAATAATTCCACAATTTAACAGACCTTACTGTAAGAAAACCCCTTCCTCTGCTGAAGTCTAAACCTCCTTTCCTCTAATCTCAAGGGTTGTCCCCTGGTCACCTGATCAGGCCTTGGAATAAATAGCTCACCACAGAGATCCTTGTATTGACCTCTCATATACTTGTACAATGTGATAAGGTCTCCTCTTAGTTGTCTTTTCTCTAGAGTAAATAAACCAAGTTTGTCTAGTCGTTCCTCATACGTCAAGTCCTCCATTCCCTTAATTAATTTTGTTGCTCTTCACTGTACCCTCTGTAGTTCTAGTATATCCTTACTTTTAAGAGGGCAGCAATTGTTGAGTGATTTGAACAAAAGAGAGACTGAAGTCAGGATGGAAAGTTGGTAGCACTTGGAAATGCAAAATATTTAGGGGACATGTAGATGAAGAACCAGTGAGTCTCAAAAGTCACCACACTCCATCAGACCGTTCCAGGGCCGTTCGAGCCAGTGCAATTCTTCTGAAGGGAGACTAGGACTGACAGCGCAGGTGCGCGGACAAGATGTCTGAGCTGATGCCTGGCTTCTGGTCTCGGAAGATTAAAAATTTCTGTTTAACGGTGTACTACTGAGTGGGAATATAACTATTATTAAGTTACTCGCCACCTGCCTACTTATTGCAGGTGACTTTACTTTTGGTGGTAGCTCCGCTTTAACAGAAACTCCACATATAAACACTGCTGTCTGAGTGTAACAAAAATAAACCTGGCAGGCAAATATAGTCATTGATACAGTCTTGGCACAGATAAAATATAATACCAAAAAATAATAATAATAATAATAATTTTCCGGTATTATATTTTATATGTGCCAAGACTGTTTGATAAAGGTGTTATGCCCCGAAATGCATCCTTTCTGGTCTAAAAACCGATTACAAGCATGGACGATTTTTGTAATTCTTTTTTGGCAATATTTAATTATATGCTTTTAATAAATTTGATACCACTATTAGGTGGATCCATTTTTTCTTTTTTCCTGATTCTTGGAGAGAAGTTGACTGTCATGGGGCAGTTTAAATATCCCCATTTGCTTTAGCTGGTCTTACTGAGCACCAGCTGTTCTATTCAAGCACTGTGAGTACAATTTACTAGTCCAATATAGATATCTGAAAAGTAAAAGTCTATCTGTTGCTGGTGGTTTTGCGCTCTTCCTGTCTGTAGGAGAGTAAGGGAGGCTGTGGGAAAATGTGCTTAAGTCTTTCATCCGTATGTAATGTTGTTTGAAGCTCTCTTGATATTTTACGTAGAACTTCAACCTGGGGATGATAGGTGACCACCAGTGGCACACGGTTTCCCTTATGTTGTTTTTTGTAGCTCAACAGATCTTTTCTTGGTATTTGGGTAGCTTTCTGTATCTGACTGTCAATAATACTTGCACTGTAAACCTGTTTTATAAAGTCTCCTATGAAGTTCTGGAGGTGCTTGTCATGGCCCGTCATGTCAGAACAGATGCAGTTGTATATGATGGCCTGGTTGTATATGATGGAGTTCTTTGTGTGTTATGGGTGGAAGCTATTGTTTTTCAGGTAAGTTGGTCTGTCTGTTGGTTTGCGGTACAGGGATGTGTGGATGGAGTTGCTCTTAGTATTGATAGCTGTGTCAGGGAAATTGATGTTTGTGCGTTATTGACTAAGAGAAATGTTTTCATATTGATTTGTATAACATGCCTGATGAAGAGACCTAAGAGGTCTTGAAAGCTTGCATCCTAAATCTGCTTAATTAGCCAATAAAGATATCAACTTGACTATATTCGTCTCCTGTATTTCTGTGGTTAACACGGTACCAACTCTCATCTGTTACAAATAAACCTGGCTCAAGTCACAAAGATTTATCTGTTATTATACCAGTGAGGCTGCATATAGATCATAACATGACACAACGGGCTCCCTCAATACCATCTCTACTGACACATTTTATGCCTTTAGCAGCACTTCATCAGGATTAAAAACAAGCACCACTGTTATGTCTGGTTTTAAACTTTAAACAACCAATACTACACTTAAAGCAAAACTACCACCCCTTAGAAACATGGCCCAAAAAAATTACCCATCTGACGACTAGCTGCTCAGTAGCGCTAGTCGCCAGAATTATTACCGCGTTCATGAGATTTATAGACTGCTCTGGGAATGACAGGCAGGAAACCGCGCAGACATCACTATGGAAAGATGTCTGTGCTGTTAGTTCCATCCTGCTCTAAGAGGCGTTACTAGGAGCCATTCAGATCCCAAAGGGACTGACAGCACAGGCGCACAGACGTCACTATGGAAAGATGTCTGCGTGGTTTCCTTCCTGTCATTCCCGGAGTAGTCTATAAATTTCATGAACGCGGTAATAATTCTGGCGACTAGCGATACTGAGCAGCTAGTCACCAGATGGGTCATTTTTTGGGGCCATGTTTCTAAGGGGTGGTAGTTCCGGTTTGAATAACTAAGTCCATTGATGGTTGGGATCAACATACTAGAGAACTAGCCACTGTTCTTGTTTTTACCTATAAGAGGGGACAAACCCATAATTTAATTTATGATTTCAAACTCAGTAATGTCCCACCTGCCAAAAATTATTAGATATTTGCTTAATTTATATTGACATTTATATACAATCAGTTCTATGTTTAAGTGTGAAAGTACTGGAAATGCAGCTGTAGTGTAGGCCACTGGTGAATCATTCCTAGAGTCTTATTATATGAATTCTATTCTGAGGTTTTCATTGGATTGGATTGAACACCCCAGTAGCTCCCTGGTTGTAAGACCTCTGCTCTGTTTGACTATACCTGCCCTTCACTTACTGTTACAACTCCTGTTCCCTCTAAATATGTCTACTGTCTGATCCCTGGTGATGGAACTTCTGTTCTGCCTGGCTACAAATGCTCTTCACTTCTGATTTTGACTCTTGCATTGAATACTCACGGCTCCCTGGTAATGGAATATTTACTGTCTGATTGCACCTGGTAATTAGATATTTACCATGTCTGACTACATCTGCTTTCAGTTTTCTGCTTTCTTCAAACATCCCTGGGCAAGTCCCCATGTTTTTTAAACCTTGGAGCACAACCCTTGGGGGGATCAGGTGCTGCTCAGGTGAAGATCTGTAGTTCTGGCTAGTAGAGTCCTGTCTCTGAAGAAGAGTGCATTACACGAATAGTATGACAATTTTACTTCTCTGGTCTTTATCTCTAACACCAAAATGGACAAGATAATAATTTTATTAAGTTTGACATGATTAGGTTATTCTCTAAAGCATGATAAAGAGGTGATAAAGTGGAGATGAATTTTCCAGTGATATCACTTCTCCAGTTCCTTTGTTATTCTATGGAGCCAATGCACTAAGATCTCCTAAACCGAGAATAAACTCCATAGACTAACATAGGAACTGGAGAAGTCATCTTCACATTATCACCTCTTTATCACTGCTTAGTGAATTGGTTCACTTTGAACATGTCACACACAGTGTGCAACAGAAAGGTACAATAACCATGTTGCCATGATGAAAAGGACAACATGAGAATCTTACCCTGCATCAAAAGCAAGAGATTCTCATGTTGCCGCATTAAATGTTGCTTCAACCCACAGGAGCAGGAGTCAGCACAACTGTGAGAAGATTGTGGAAGAGTTACAATATTTTACTGGGGATGATGGGAGTTGTAGTCAGCAGTCAGCTAAAGGAAGAGTATTCGGTGGTGCTACCCCAGCACCAATTAATTAAAAATGTGCCTCAATCTGATTTCTAAATGCTGCTGAGTACTGTGCTGGGCTCTCTCTCTCCTTCTCTGCGTGCTCCGATCCGCTCTGTCATTCTGCACATAGAGAAAGGGAGAGACAGCCCGGCGCAGCACTCAGCAACATTTAGAAATTAGATTGAGGTGTATTTTTAATTAATCACTGCTGGGGTAGCATGACTGAATCCTCTTCCTTTATCTGACAGCTGACTACAACTCCCATCATCCTCAGTAAAATATGACACTTCTCATGTAATCTTCTTGCTCCTCTGGGTTGAAGAAACACTTAACACAGCAACATGAGAATCTCATGTTTTTGTTGCAGGGAGAGATTCTCATGTCACCCTTTTCATCATGATGACATGGTTATTGTGCCTTTATGTCGCACGCATATGATGAGATACACCACAATATTGCCAACCTGGCCCCTTATTGAACATTACTAAAACTTCCCAGTGCTTCTTAGTACACCAGCCTCAGTGTATATTTAATTGCACATGAAATAATGGGTAAGTGATCAGGGGAAGCCACAGAGGGCAGAAGAAGAAGGAATGTTTGCATTCGAGCTCTGACAAGTCGCTGGGTTGGACCTATCTTACTTGTCTGTCAGAAAAATCCTTGAAGCACCATGAGTGGAGGCCAAGAGGATTTTTTGGCTCTCTTTCTGATTTATTTAAACACAGAAATTGGGACAGAAGCCAGTCCCTTCAGCAAGTTATGTCCACACCCAGAGATAACACTAATAAACTGATTGCATCTCATGACAATGTGAGTATAAAAGAACGAAGGTGGATATCCATTATTTAATAGGAATATGTTCCTCTCGTTTTATATCAATGACAGTCTGTATTTTAAACTGCATGTTATTTATAAGGAGAAAACACATTTGGAGTTATTACATTGTATTTATGATCTCATATAGATCTGTTTGGGTGAAGAACAATATCAGAACGTGTTCTATAGTAACCCTTTAGGATCTGTGTGCAAAAGAAATAAAAATACCCTTAAACTGACAGTCAACCTTTTTGCACTTCTATAAGTACAAATTATGTAATGCACTTTTATTTGTTTTTTCACCTTTGCCAACCATTTCAGAACCAGAGGGGTGTATTGTGAAGCAATGTATTGTACCCACTGGTCTTTGAAAGATTAATGCCTTACATCAAGCTTTAAAAGCCTCCTAGTCCTTCAGACAAATTTTAAACGAAGGCACCCAAATATAGGAATCCATTTAATACACCTTTAAGACAGGTTCAGCTTATATTTCAGAGAACTGAAATCTGCCTATGTGTTGTTGTGGCAGTTTTACTAGGAAATACATTGTTTTGGATAAATTGAATTAACCCCTTCAATGTGGTGAGTATCCCTCTGGCACTGAAATGGTTAAATTCCCTGCACAGTATGCCCAGGCATTAAAGGGACAGAAATGTTTCAAAATAAATACTTTTTCCTAATGATTCTTAATAGTTTTTGGGCTATGTACAGCTTTATTATCATTCTCTAAGATGTGTAGTTCCAGAGTAATTGAATGATAAAGTTTCCCCATCCCGCCCCTTTTACCTAGTGTAACACTTCTCACCTCAGATGTGGAATCTGGTCTCTTGACCGGACAGCTCACAGCAAGGGACAATCTTCTTACTGTGAGAACAATGAAAACCCTGCCCCCTTGAAGGAGAGGGGCTGGTTTTTCCTTATGCTAACAGAAGATTGTCCCTCGCTGTGATCCATCTGGACGGTCTTGCTGTGCAGCTTTACATAGGTAAAACAGGCGGGATGAGGACACTTTATCATTCAATTACTCTGGAAATACACATCGTAGAGAATGATAATAAAGCTCTAAATGACCCAAAAGCTATCAATAATAATCTGAGCTGCATTTATTTTGACACATTAATATCAATTTAAAAAAGTTTTTCCCCGGTACATTCCATCTGCAGTCCTTACTGTCAGTAATCACTGTCACTAACCTCTACTCACTTACAATTACCAAGTGTTCAGTTCTACCCCCAGTATCCACTACTACTTTATGTTCTTGCAGCTCTGCTCTTTGCTAGCCAGGACTCCAGAACCACTGGTTGTGGATTGTTCTAGTCTGGCCAGTCATCTGTAGCAGACAAATTCTTAATTGTATTTCTTCATAATGGTGCAGCTGACATAGTAAAAATTATTCCACTTCATTTTTGTACAAATGGACTTAAGTATGGTGACTGAAGTTTGATAAATAGATGAATTATTCACCACCATCGGCTGTGAGGGTAAGGACAATAAGAAAATGATGCAGTTTGGAAGTAAACCAACTGCACCCCAGGAAAAGAGGTTTCAGATTCAGCAGAGGAAGGTGTTTTTTTTTACAGTACGATCTTCTATACTGTGAAATTCTATTCCCAAATACGGTATCCTATTCAAATGACACAGCCTATATGGCGAGCATCATTATAGCTCTCTTACAATTTCACAGGCATCAAAATGATGGCCCAGCATATAACTGGTCAGAATGTCACCAGGCGGGACCCTGTTAGGTTGTTATGTTAGTATCTATTAGTTTATGTTAGGGTCAGTTAGTTTAGTATCTGTTAGGTCAGGTTAGATTCAGTTAGGTTAGTGTCTGTTAGGTCAGGTTAGGGTCAGTAATGTTAGTATCTGTTAAGTCAGGTATGGTCATTTAGGTTAGTATCTGTTAGGTCAGATTAGGGTCAGTTAGATTAGTTTATATTAGTTTAGGTTAGGGTTAGTTTGGTTAACATATGTTAGGTTAGGCTATGTTAGGGTCAGTTATGTTAGTATCTGTTAGGTAAGATTAGGGTCAGTTAGGTTAGTATCTGTTAGGTAAGATTAGGGTCAGATAGGTTAGTATCTGTTAGGTCAGGTTAGGGTCAGTTAGGTTAGTATCTATTAGTTTAGGTTAGGGTTAGTTTGTTTAACATATGTTAGTGTAGGCTATGTTAGGGTCAGTTATGTTAATATCTGTTAGGTAAGATTAGGGTCAGTTAGGTTAGTAACTGTTAGGTAAGATTGGGGTCAGTTAGGATATTTTAGTTTCAGTTAGGATAGGATCAGTTTCTACTATCTGTTAGGATCACTGACTGTTAGGGTCTATCTTTAGGTTTGGGAGTGATTTAGGTTAGTTGTTAGGTTAGGGTTAGTGGATAGGTTAGGGTACACTATGACACTTTAAAGGTGTCATCTTCAATGTGACCTTTTCACTCTGACAACTTTATTAGGTTACTGTTTTGATACATGTTACTATAAATGCAACATTTCAATCGTATGTCCCCAAGGACATGGTGATGGCAGATAAAATGGATACATTTAAGAAAAGAGATGCATTTGGAGCAGAAGAGAACATACAGGATTATATGTGTACTAGTGTAAAAGCCTGTGTACATGGACAAGGTTCGGTGAGGTAAAGAGGCCGGTCCTGCTCTAATGTACTGCCGCCGCCTCACTGGCGGTGAGGTAAAGAGGCCGGTCCTGCTCGAATGTACTGCCACGATGCAGTCAGATGCAGTAGAGACTCCTCGAACGCACAGCGTTCTGCTCATTCTATGAGTTCGGGCAATCTCTACTACTGCGCATGACTGCATCGGACAAACATTCTGGCCTTTTATATTATAGGATTAGCAGGTAAAACTGGATTTTCTGGTAAACAGATGAACACATTTTTCGTATTCTAAGATATAACGAAGCAAAGGTTGAACTTGATAGATTTGTGTCTTGTTCCTCCTAATTTATTATATAACTTTGTAACAACTGTCAACCTTACCAATGATTAAATGGGACTTTTGACCACTGAAATGTTACCGAAGCCTACAATGCATAGCTTCTGATTGTCTTGGAGACCTTTATAACTTTCCTTTGTTCCTTATAGTGCAGAGGGTTTGTCCCAGAAACGCACCAATTTCCAGTAGCAGATCTGTCTCTCTGCTTCTATGTTTTGCAAACACAGAACATGAGAAATCTCCCTCATAGACAGAATATCCTAAATTACACATTGCTTTTTAATTATCAACATAAAACTCCACTGAACCATGAATTCATGTTTGACTCACACTTCATTTGGGAAGAAACGTTTAATGTATTTAGTGAGTGACCGGATTAAGTTGTATTAGAGATTAATGATAAAATATTTCCCTTTTGTAAATGAACACAATGCATCATTGCATGCGATTAGGAAACCCACATCCAGGTGAACCCAAATTTGTTTACCACTGGATGAAATGTAAGCGTTTATTTGGCACTGAGTGGCGCTTCAGACTGTGCTGAAGTCCTATTTTATGGTTTCCTTATTGTCTTTTGTTATGTTTTAGAGACTTTCACACAGTCATAAATCTTATTTTTGTAATCCCTTTTGATGGACAATTTGGCACTCACCTATTGTTTCTCATATCCTGAGCAATATGATTAACCATTGGATTTGAGAGACACATCTGCTGCATTGCAGAGCAAATGTTTAATCCTTTGAGTGGCAAAGAGGTATCCAACGCATTGCAAGCAACACAACTCAACAGTATCTGTCAGAGAATATTCATATGCATACAGGTGCATGGTATAATCAATAACTGTCCAAGTGTACTGTTTGCTGTACAATAACTTTGGAATGAAGCATCTTCACAAGGAAAAGACTTATTATTTGCATTTTTAATAGGAAGCATATGTCCAGGTTGTCTAGCATTTTTAACCCTTTGATTGCCAGAGGGGCACTCAATGGGTTAAGTATGCCCTGGGTGTTCATTTTGTTGACCTCAGGAAGGCTGAAATGGCTTTGTGTGGACTAGAACCTACAACCCCTGAGGTTTGAACAGATTCTACAACTGGTGAATTAACTGAGCTATGTCACCAGCCACATGTAATAGGGATGCTGCTGGTCGGTATAACAAGGAAGATGTTTCAGTCAAATGACAAGATTTTCTGACCATAATAATTCAAGTTGGGGGATACTATTAACTGGTTTTAGTTCTCCTTTAAAGGTCTGCCATTTTCTCACATTGAGAGATCGATATCCAGCCAATGAGGGCGCTTCAGCTTACAGGCCAAAAGCCTCCATCATCAGACGAGACTGGATAGAGGGAGAGGAGCAGAGGCAGAGCGGCAGACTCTGTACACGGAACCGCAGTCCGCCCGGAAGTAGGGTCTAGGCAAAAAATTCAGTTTTGCCCAAATAATGTTTTAAAATACATAATTAATGTAATATTCAGTGTAATCACTATATAAAGTAACATTTAAGTGCAAGTTATATAGAGGTGATAGATCCACTTTAAAGGGATAGTCTTTTATGTGTATGTGTGTGTGTGTGTGCGCGTGTGTACATCATATACATATAATGTATAGATATAGATATATATATATACATATAGTAAAAATAGACACTGTGGCACTCATGAAGTAAGTAACACCATGATGGCAAACTGGTGCACATCCCATAAAAGTAAGGAATATATAAATACACTAAGCATGGAATTATCCACCAAAGAAAGAGACAGCACTGCAACAGGATGAATGTAGTAAAAAAAGTTTATTTCAATCCATGCCAAAGGTTTTCAGTCTCAAACAAACCTTTTTGACCTGTTGCAGTGCTGTCTCCTTGATTGGTGGATAATTTCAGGCGTAACTATAGGGGTCGCCCGCACCTGACACCCGCAATTAAGTAGTGCAGAGCACTGGGGCTCTGCATTACGAGAGTGCCGGTCTGTAAGAGGGAGATCAGTATTCCCTCCAGCAGACCAGCACTCTCGTAATGCAGAACACTGGGAGATGACATCATATTCCAGCACTCTGCATTACTGAAGAGGACCGCATGGGAGAAGAGGTCTGTGCAGAAAGAGGCACAGACCTGTCCTCTGCCACTGGACCACCAGGGGGGTAGGAGATTTAGGGGCAATGTGGAGATGGGGGCATTGTGGAAGGGGCAATGTGGAGACTGAGGGACATTGTCGAAGGGGCGATGTAGAAATTGAGGAGCATTGTGGAAGGGGCAATGTGGAGATTGAGGGACATTGTGGAAGGGGTAATGTGGAGATTGAGGGGCAATGTGGAGATGGGGGGCAATGTGGAGATGGGGGGCCTGGTCACGTTTGTTTCTTGTTACTGGCATCATGAATCAGGCACTTGCCTGGATGCCTGTTATAGGCCCAGCCTGGGGGACCGAATTGGTCCTGCCTTCTTCTATTCCTTTATAAAACTCTCTGGGCCTGTGTATTATTACCCTTATGTTGTTGTTCAGTGCAGTTCTAGTTCCTGTTGTTCCTGAATCCTGTGTATGACCCGGCTTGTCTGATTATCCATTCTGATGCTGAACTGTGGCTCTGTCTGACCATTCTACTTGTGTGCTCCTTTGGCTTTAGACATCCAATCCGGTGCAGACCTGTGACTCTGGCTGACTACCTGCTCTGTGTATGATCTTGTCTTGTCTGATTATCCAACCTGGTGCTGATCTGGGGCTCTGTCCAACTATCCTCCCAGTGTTGCATACTACTACTGGACATCCTATCAGGTGCAGACCTGTGGCTCTGGCTGACCACCTGCTCTGTGTATGATCCTGTCTTGTCTGACTATCCAACCTGGTGCTGACCTGGGGCTCTGTCCAACTATCCTCCCAGTGTTGCCTACTACTATTGGACATCCTACCTGGTGCAGACCTGTGACTCTGGCTGACTAACCGCTCAGTGTATGAACCTGGCTTGTCTGATTATCCTAGCTGGTGATAACCAGTGGCTCTGTCTGTTCACTCTGCTGTGTGGCTCCGTTCCCCACAGACATCCATCCTGGTGCAAACCTGGGGCTCTGGCAGACTCCAACCTTACTGACTGCAGGCGTGAGTCAGTAGTCTCCATTGTTGCCATCCTTATTGGAGACAAGCTCTTCCATACTGACTGCAGGCATTAGTCAGTAGTCTCCCTTGTTGCTATATTTCAGGAGACTGTAGGTTCTGTGTGCGTTACACCTATTACCCCGAGACTACCAGTTGGCTTCGGCCTAGTCTCCAGCACATGTGGTTGACCTATCGGCAGGCTCCTATTTCTCATAGAGTTGCTAGCCTCTCCAGTCACCCTCTGCTTATAGTATATTCATTTATTTGTTTATTATCCTAAATAAAGTTGATTTTAACTATACCGTCTGACTGCTTGTCTTGTTTTGCAAACCGTAACGTGCTTTCGGGATTTTCTTCAGGATTCCAATACACAGTAGTGGACAATTCCAAATTTTATTAGAAGAAAAATATACAAACAGGTGGTCCCAGCCACTCAAACGGGTCAAACCGATATACAACAATACTTGCGCCCAACGCATTTCATATTTACTATAAACACTTCCTCAGGGGATTTTTCAGCGTAATGCAGTATGTTTATTATAATACATCCTTCTTCATTTAGGCTGGGATATTTATTGTGATTAAAGGACTTTATAAAAATAATATTTCAATTATTGGCACCAGAACCTATATGTGTGTATATACAGATCACCATCAGCCTAAGTAGATCTTATGCAACATCTGTTCCTTCATAACCAAGTTCATTCATAAAGAGGGGTAAATGGAGGGCTCCTTATTTCCAATATGTGAGGATGTTAGCTATCTGGGCTATAATCAGTCTCAATCAGAAATTAGCATAGCAGTCCTGTTTAATATAGATGTCAGTAGTACATTGCAGTCATATATGTTTATAGTTCAGTCAAGCATCCAAATTAGGTCAATTGGAAGGCTCAATCTCTCCAAAAGATAACATTTATCTCTTGCGCCTTAGGTTTCAAATCTCATTGGCCATAGCTACCCTTGAAAATGGATTCATTTTAAAATGATTTGATTTTTGTCTCCCACAGTCACATAACATACGGGGAACCTCTAAGGATATTAGACGTTATGACTGGCTCAGTTATCCAAGGGTCCATCACATCTGTAGTTACTTATGCAGTTGCTGAGCATGTTTAGGGTTTATCAGCATTTCCATACAAGTACCACTTAGTATTGCACTATTTTTTTTTTTTTTCTTTTATAAAGTATTTATTAATGCAAAAGAGTAATAGGTTAGGTCAATGTTTCGGTCCCTCACAGGGACCTTTCTCAAGACACACCACATGTGTAATGGCGTGTGTTTAAATACCTGGAGCCGTCAGTGTTGCCCGTGTCGCTAATGACGTCATCATCCGCCATACCGTTCATAGCACGGTGGCGGATGGACATGCCTCATAGGTCACGTATCAATATTGACTCTGCTCACCGGTAGTCATAATCAGCAACATAAATACATACAACAACTAAATGCAAACCTTAGAGTTTATAATAAACATACTATGAAGGTATACCCAGTGTCAATCAAATCGCTGGCTAAAGTGTGCCCAGTAAGTGGATCCGCTGCTTACTTACAGTATTACCAGTTTCAGAGTCCCATTAGTGACGGAGCAGGCACATGTAGCATATGGACGTCCCTAAGACGAACTCGATGGCAAGGTCTATGCCATATATGGTAAGCTGTGCGATGTCACGGCAACCCAGCACCCTACTAGCATACAACAGACACTCGGATATACAGTGAAATTAAAGGCAGATGTATCCAATAAAAATAAAAATAGCAAAGAGCACTATACAGCAGAAGAGTCACAAATGTATGTCATAAACAAGGAAAATAAAGATGTGTCACTGAAGTCCACTTAGTATACAAGATGTTGAAATCACAATACAGAGAAATTGTTCTATTGTAAGAATATAACAATAAAATCACTCATAACCTGAGTACAGATCACCGGGTGACCATCAAGTAGAATGTCCCATATCGTCACTGGTCCAATAAACTTATAGGTAATACTCCTGGGTTCCACACCAAGCTATTTCCCGTCGATATCATAGAAATATGATCTTTAATAGACTGTTGGACTAATAGACTGTCAGTCCATGCACAGATGAATATCACACATGTACCACCAATCATGAAAGATTAAGAGTGAGAATCATGAATAGATCTATATATAACGGCTAGCATTAGATGCAAAGAGCTGGAATGAATCCAAATATTCTCCAATAGCCTAATAACCTGATAAGGGGTTACAGTCCAGTCCTAGAAAGGTGGGTTGTTGATAGCAACTCCCTGCTAATCAGGGTTCTATGCCCATACCCACCTGGAAGGACTATACCCCTTTTAGGAACTAATGAAATCATCCAACAGTACTAGAAGCTTTGCAGATATAATGAGGGAAACCACATGTTTTCAACCAGAGAGCCAAGAACAAAATGGGGGTTTATTAGCTCAATTTTTCCTTGATCCTGCAGTGTGACAAATGATTCTACACCTCTTATTTAACTGAGGGTATACTATCACCGCTGTGCAAGGAGACAAAAGTAGAGAGATTCAAATATCGTAGGAAACATGCCCACTGAGCACGTTCATTTAGCCCCCTCGGATATAAAGTGTCCAGTAGGTAAATCCATGTCACGGGCACCCAGGAATGCTCAGAACTCAGTACGGTAATATAATGCAAAATATATTTATTAGAATAAATCATAGCGATAAATAAGTGGTACAGCAAGCAAAGGGTTACTAGCTGGCGACACTACTACCAGAAATAGTAGGCCTCTTGCTAGACCATAATGCGAGAGATTGGGCCGAAGCCCATGTTAGTTTCAGCAGGATACAGGAACGCCAACTCTTGATCCGTCGACTGGAACACTGGAACAGGAGACCGCTGTGAACACTGGCTCGGCAATCTTGATCCGACGAACAGGAACACAAGGACTGCTGGACTGGAGAACTGACCCCCGCCTGCAGTCAGTCAAACCAGCAACACCACACCTTTGGAGCAACCTGGTGACCCACGCCTGCAGTCACCACTAACAGACCCTGTGACTCTGCCTGCAGTCACTATATCAGACCCCTGTGACTCACTCCTGCAGTCACATATAAAGACCCTGTGGCTCACACCTGCAGCCACCACACGAGACCCTGTGACTCACTCCTGCAGTCACTACACCAGACCCTGTGACTCTGCCTGCAGTCACTATATCGAGACCCTGTGACTCACGCCTGCAGTCACCAATCAGACCCTGTCCACAACAGTGGTCTGTCTTAAGCCAATAGCGCAAATTGATCACAGTAAGGGATACTCGTGATCACTGGGTCATACACAGAAAGGGTTCTCGTACTTATCTGGGTCATACACAGTGTGGGTTCTCGTACTTATCTGGGTCATACACAGTGTGGGTTCTCATACTTATCTGGGTCATACACAGAGAGGGTTCTCGTACTTATCTGGGTCATACACAGAAAGGGTTCTCGTACTTATCTGGGTCATACACAGAGAGGGTTCTCGTACTTATCTGGGTCATACACAGAGAGGGTTCTCGTACTTATCTGGGTCATACACAGAGAGGGTTCTCGTACTTATCTGGGTCATACACAGAGAGGGTTCTCGTACTTATCTGGGTCATACACAGAGAGGGTTCTCGTACTTATCTGGGTCATACACAGAAAGGGTTCTCGTACTTATCTGGGTCATACACAGAGAGGGTTCTCGTACTTATCTGGGTCATACACAGAGAGGGTTCTCGTACTTATCTGGGTCATACACAGAGAGGGTTCTCGTACTTATCTGGGTCATACACAGAGAGGGTTCTCTTACTTATCTGGGTCATACACAGAGAGGGTTCTCGTACTTATCTGGGTCATACACAGAGAGGGTTCTCGTACTTATCTGGGTCATACACAGAGAGGGTTCTCGTACTTATCTGGGTCATACACAGAGAGGGTTCTCGTACTTAGCTGGGTCATACACAGAGAGGGTTCTCGTACTTAGCTGGGTCATACACAGAAAGGGTTCTCTTACTTAGCCGGGTCATACACAGTGCGGGTTCTCATAAATAGCCAGGTCATACACAGTGCGGGTTTTCGTAGATAGCCAGGTCACACACAGAGCCCAAGTACTTCACCTATGAACAACAACGCAAGGGCGACTGAGTCAGGCCTCAGTCTGCCTTTTAAACCCCTCCACAGGAAGTAGGAGAAGCAGCTCAGAGGGAGGAAGTAGGAAGTAGGTAGGAGGAGACTACAGGAAACAAACAGATAAAACAGAGGCCTGCTGCATGCTAGAAGCCTCGCGCCTGTAGATGCTGCTGCAAACAAGGTAAGCTGTAAACTGTAACAATCCATTTCTCCTCCTTCTGGAGAAGACATCTGTGCCTGTCCCCTCCTCTCGGGAGTTCAGATTGATGATCAATGATCATATACCGTAGGTTAGCCATGATGTGTTTGGCTTCAGAAAAATGTCTGGCTACTGGTTTCTCACTCTGATGTGTGGAAAGAGCTTCCCTGATATTAGAACGACGGTTCGCCAAACGATCACGGAAGCTTGTAACTGTTTTTCCAATGTATATAAGACTATAAGGACATTTAATAAAGTATGTAACAAAATTGGTGGTGCAAGTCAATCTGTGTTTAATGTAGATCTGTTTTCCTGAGTGTGGACGTGAGAAACTAGACCCAGTTGGTAAGAATTTACAGGTTATACAGCCCGAACATTTAAAACAGCCTTTTTTGGCTGATGGAAGCTAACCTATTACTCTTTTGCCTTAATAAATACTTTATAAAAGTCCCAAAGGTGCTGCCCTCTTCCATGCTATTTATATATATATATATATATATATATATATATATATATAGAGAGAGAGAGAGAGAGAGCGAGAGAGAGAGAGAGAGAGAGAGTGAGTCCATTTCAGTTTAGCTTTCATTACATACACAAATAACTCAGTTAATGAAGTGGTACCGTTCTCTGGACATTGATGATAATATAAGAGGATTTGGAGCAAACCAGCTGTTCAATAGGAATCAAAGAATAAGTTCCCATGATTTAAGTGGACCTATTTAACCCTTTGAAAGCGAGAGAGTTTGCCAACATATATGTAGAGCTCTCGAACATTCATGGTAAATGATCCATTAAAATCAACAAGAGTTTGATGAATTTCTCTCCCTCCCCTCCCAGACCCAGAGTTGGTTTGCATCAGAATTGCTGGCGTCCCTTGTAGTACATGAGCATTGTTACTGAATTAGTTACATAGTTAAAGTCAGTCTGAACAATTGCATTTGAGTTGAAAATCATGGAATCCCGGTTTCTGCTCACGGGCATTTTCTGATCATGTTTTATTCCTAAGGAACACAAGTCCTGTGTACTGTACATTAAGATATGTTGGATGAAGTCCCAGATAACTCCTTTTTAAAAAATCTAAATTATGTCTAATATATATTGGAAACAGACCATTTATCCCATAGAACATCGTATTTATCATAAAGATGAAGGGTCGATGCAATTTAAAAATGAATTTTTCATGCAGTTTAATCTCGAATAAACGTATTCTCGTTTTAATACTAACAAATCAACGCGTAGGGGATTCCTTGCTGGCAGCTGAATTTGGAGCATAAGATTCATCTCAGATGCCCTTTGCAGACAAGCATTTTCCATACTCCAAACAGCAACAATGTATATACATAAATACTTTAATACTGTGTCTCAGTGCTTCCATGGAACCCAAGGGATCCCTGAGGAAGTACAGGGGTTACCCATAAGAAATGGCAGAGAGTCTAGGATGACCTTTAGCCCTTTTGAGTGCCAGAGGGGTATGGAATGCATTGCAACGCAATGCATTCTGTACCCCTCTGGCACTCAAAGGGTTAGTGTGCAATTCTGCGATTACCAATGGAAATGCGGAAAATTTGAAAATGTGTCAATTTTGTAATCAGAATTTCAAAGTAGCCCTCGCTAATAAAAATAAAATGTTATCAGATATGGCATATATTTTTGCCAAATAATTTTTTCTTAAGTTATTGGTACTGACTTGTTCCAGATATGGTCTATGTTTATACTATGGAATCTATTGCTTTAAAATCAAAGCAAAACAAGCAGGATTATAACTGCATTTGTCAAATGTAATAATGATAAACTAATTTTGTGCCTAAAAAGTTTGTATATAAAATTTGCATACGTTACAGAAAAAATCTCGTTGCTAATAAATTTTGGTATTGTTTCTAAATATTATCAATGGTAATAAAAATTAGCATTGTTTCTAAGAAAAGTTGGCAATTCTATTAAAATCACATAAAAAAACTAGCAATGCTAATAAGATGTGCATTTCTGCTAATAAAGATTCTCATCGATTCTTAGAAAATTTAGGAATGATGATAAAATTGCTGCCGTGTAATGCCGCATGTATTTCAGATTCCTTTAGATGCAATGCAATTTTTTTTTTTTTTAGCTCATCAGCAAAAGGCAGCTCACTCTAAGGGTCAGATTTAACCCTCTGAGTGCCAGAGTGGTACGCAACGCATTGCTTTGCAATGCATTGCGTACCACTCTGGCATTCAAAGGGTTAAAGGCAGCCGACTACCAAAAAAAGAGGTGTCTGCATTTTTTCAAGCACTGTAAACAATTTAGGGCCAGATTTAAAGGTTTGCGGTAATACAGCCGGTAGGGCCAAAGTGAGTACCAGCCATTGTGCTTTTAGCTGGTAGGGCCTTTAAATACAGGTTAGACATTTTATTATGTTGGTCGGTACTCAATTTGGCCCTACTGGCTGTTTTACCACAAACAGTTAAAGGGATAGTAATACTTGCAAATTACTAATCCCCATATTGTAGCTTTGTTAAAAAGAAACTTATTGCCCCCATGTCATCTCTCAAACCCTTATGGTATGAGAGATGATAGCGCTCAAAGTTCCCCCTCCTTCCCCCTTCCCTGACTGAACGCTGACTGCAGGGGAAGCTGTCGTACGACAGTCTTATTTGCATCAGGCGGCTCTGCAGCTGAGCCGAGATCACATTTATAAAAAATAATTCTTTCACTGAAATGGTCTTCTATGTGTGCTTGGTTTGCAAGAATGTTTTAGTGAAAGATTTATTTTTTATAAACGCGATCTCGGCAATGCTGCAGAGCCACCTGATGCAAGTAATATATCCCTGCAGTCAGCGTTCAGTCAGGGAAAGGGGAGGGAGGGGAGAACTTTGAGCGCTATCATCTCTCAAACCATAAGGGTTTGAGAGATGACACTGGGGGCAATAAGTTTCTTTTTAACAAAGCTACAATATGGGGATTAGTAATTTGCAAGTATTGCTATCTCTTTAAATCTGACCCTAAATGCATTAATAAGTGAAGTGTCTTACCTATTTTCCATGTGGTTTTCAGGTACAATTTTATGAAACAGACCCCTTTATTATTCCATTGGTTTCCAGGCAGGACTTTAGCTCGAAGAACTGAATCAATTATCAAGTCACTATCCAATAAAGGTTGAATTCTCAGAAATGATTAGTAAAACATCCTATATAATAAAAGGCCAGAAAGTTTGTCACGATGCAGTCATGCACAGTAGAGACTGCCTGCATTCAGCCAGTCTCTACTGCACATGATTGAATTGCGTGAGTGAGGCTGCGCAATCGCGTGGAGCAGTGAGGTAACGGCAGTATGCAGAGCAGGGCCGGGTAATGTTAAGAGCCCAGTCCTGCTCTGCGTACTGCCATTACCTCACTGCTCCACGGCCTGTGCACACAGGCTTTTACAGTAGTATTGACATATTTTACTTCAGTGCAAAAAGATTAAACTTGTCTTAAGGTGACATTACCTAATGCAGTGGGACTGTACATGCATGATACCTTGCTGCTGTATGAAGCATACCTTCCTAGCTAATTACTTCTAATAAAAACATTAAGAAATACTTATTTCTAAATATTTTCTATTTAAATGTTTGAAACACTTTATATGCTGTAACACTGTTACAGAAAATGATGATGTGGTAAGATCAAAGGTTATAGGTTATACGCTCCATTTTGGAATGCTGCATGTGACTGATCTTACAGAAGAGGAAGAACTTGTGTCTGTGCAGCCAGTGCAAAGCACAGGGGCCATTCAGGAAATGGTGAAGTCCTACCAGGTCAAGAGGGCCTCATACTTCAAAACTTCTGTCCTCCTTTCCTCCCTGGGCCCTTGTCACCTAACTGCGCCTCAGGGGGCATGAGTGTTTCAGGACATATATTCCATACAACACGGGAAGAAGTTTGGAAGCTGCTGTTCCATTTACCTTTAATGGGATAGTTATGTTTCAAAAAATCAGCAGCTCCAATTAATCTTCATAGTATTTGGACTTTGGAGAGTGTTATTTCAGTACTGTCAGAGTTGTAGTACAAGTGTAATTCAATGATAAAGTACCCACCTCCCGCCCCTTTTACCTAGTGGAAGCCTCCTCCCCTCAGATGTGGAATCTGGTCTCTTGACCAGACAGATCACAGCAAGGGACAATCTTCTTACTGTGATCATAAGGAAAACCCTGCCCCCCTTGACAGGTATTTCAGGTTTTTCCTTATGATCACTGAAGATTGTCCCTCTCTGTGATCCATCAGGACAGTCTTGCTGCTCTGAGGTGAGCAGTGTTACATCAGTAAAAGGGGCGGGAGGGGGATACTTTATCATTCAATTACTCTTGTACTACAACTCTGACAGAATTGAAATAACACTCTCCATGGACCAAATACTATGAAGATTAATTGGAGCTGCTTTTATTGTGAAACATTACTATCCCTTCAAGAGCACCCCAGAATGCAACAACTGGATATAAAGTATCAGTCACACACTTAATTCAAGTTTCTGATAGGAGTGTCAGCGCACTGCATTCTGGGGAGCTCTAACAAAGTGTCAGATGGAGAGGCAACTTAACAACTGCTTTGCAGGTCAGATCAGTTCTGTACCATCTACACCAGGGGTCTCCAACAAGTAGCACATAAATACCTCTTCAGCTACCAGTGAGTAGCTCTCTACTCCAATCATGTATCAACCTGTCTAGCCAGCCAGAGACAGGTCCAGTGGTTGGATGCCACCAATGTGGGCACAGCTTTCATCCAAGGTAGCCAGTGGTGGCTAGTAAGGGAGCTGATAGTGATGCAGGTAGAGAGATTCACAGCATGCTTTTCCTGTCCCACTCTGTGTTAATAATGGGCTTACCAATTCATCAGAATGGTGTAAAGACTACTTACATACAGAGATGTAGAGGGTGCAATGACACACGGGCCCAGCATCCAAGGGATCCCCATCTCCTCCAGGGTCCAGCAGGTTCTAATTATGTCTCTGAGATAATATTTTTGTGTTAAGAGGACCGAAAATGTTTGTATCTGGTCCCTGCAATAACTAGTTATACCACTGTTTATATAGTAAGTGTTGTGGGAAATAGTGTTGTGCCAATGTGGGTTAGAGAATACGGGGCCGCACAGTGACTCCATATTCACTCACCCATTGTAACAAAAGGTACCAACTTTCTGTTATATTCATTCAATGTTTTAATAAAAACTTTAATAATCTGGTCTTGGTTCTATTAGAGATCGAGCAGGTTACCTCCATCCCCATCCCTGTGGATCCAACTTTGATCCTCTTCTCTATAGGACTTGATGGACTGGTGAAAGATAGATCAACCAGGCTTTTGTTCTCTCACCTAATTAATGCAATCAGCTTATGTATCTCATTATACTGGAAATCCACCATCTCTCCCACTATATCTAATTGGACAGAAAACTGGGCACTATTTTGATATTAAAGAAATGTACTTTTCTGCTATCTGGTGATGAGCCTACCTTCATGGTTCTCTTTCCATGAGAAGCAAGAGGAGTAGTTGTTGCTTATAGTCTCCTAGGGGACGGGCAGTTTATTTTCCCTGTCACTGTCCCTGTGGAATTTCCTTTTCCTCTCTTGTGACAGGTAGACCTTGATGTCTCATGAATCTTGAAACCACTTACTGTTCCAATTATGATACTTCTTCGGCTTGTTTGAGAGCTTGCCCATCTTCTTCTTTTTCTTCTTCCTCTACTTCCTTTATACTTAACCCCTTAAGGACCGGCTGCGCACGTACTTTGCGGTCACTTAAGGACCACAGAGCTTTTATTGGGGGGGGGGCGCAATCCGATTCCAGACTCCCCAAATGGTGTGCAGCCACGCGGGGAGCCCGGAATTCCATGACGGTGCAGGACAGTCATGGGTCCTTAAGGGTATAACAACCCGTGATGGTCCAGGACTGTCATGGGTCCTTAACGACATGTGACGTACTATGACCGTCACGGTCCTTGAAATACTCAAGGACCGATGACGGTCATAGTACATCACGTACTTTTTACTTACATCGCTCTACCGGGAGCGCTGTAAGTAAAAATAGGGCCTGAAATTGACCGCTCCAAGATCGGAGCGATCTCTATCAGGCCCCATAGTGATGCACCGATACACGCGACAGGTCACGTGTACCGGCGCGTCCAAGTGGTCCTGTGCGGTCCTTATGGGACGGAAATGTCCCAGGACCGCCGGTTGTTAACGACATGTGACGTACTATGACCGTCATGGTCCTTGAAATATTGATGGACTGATGACGGTCATAATACGTCACGTACTTTTTACTTACAGCGCTCCACCGGGCCTGTAAGATCGGAACGATCTCTATCAGGCCCCAAAGTGACACGCTGATACAGGCAACAGGTCACGTGTACCGGCGCGTCGGTGTGGATCGTCCCAGGACTGCCGGTCGCTAAGGGGTTAAAGTCTCTGTCCTTTCTAAACTCACTTTCCTCCTTACTTATTCCCTTTATCCCTGTCCTTTATACTACACAAGGAATTACACTGTATTGTTATATGCCAATCAGATTGGTCACCTTGCCTGGTTTACCTTGCACTAATGTAACTGTCCTTTTACATCAATCAACACATACCGTCAGACATAAACTGTAACCTCTCTTTTATTCTTTTACTTTGGTTGTGACTTCAATTCTTTCAATAAACGCTCTAAAAAAACAAAACAAAAAACAAATAATGTTAAACCAGGCACACTTTGTAGACCGTTCTTATGAATATTCTCAGTGTATGCCATACTATCTGCAGATGAGCCCGGGACCAGAATCTAAGTTTGTCAGCTAGAGCACTGATGTGCATGAAAGGGGCGGGGGGGGACTCTATAAAGCTATGGACAGCTCTGGTCCGTAGACTATAAATCTTCATAGGATAGTGTAGCAACAGCGCCACTGTAAATGTTCAGGCCACTGTGATATTGCACCTAAAGAATTCAATTTTGAGCTGTTATAATTTCTTAATAAAATATCTCTTGGCAGTGGGAGTACCCTTGTTTTACTTAGGGGATAAACCCTACAACATATATTTTTTCACATTTTAAGTATTACTATCCCTTTAAAGAAAAGAATGGCAACCCCAGTATCATTTTGCTATGTCGCACACTATTGGGTGACCAACAAAATGCCACATTAAACATGTCACCGGCATGAAAAGAGTGATATCCCAATCCCACCTGCATCATTCCTGTTGAGTAAAATAAGGATACTCCCATTGCTGATAGGTGCATATTTGCATTATTATTATTACAGCTTAAACCCATATTTTTTTACATTAGCAGTGCCCCCTAATGCTCAGATTCCAATTAGTAATTCTGTTACATTCTAATGGAGAGGAAAGTCAGTGACTTACAGTTCTCCACAGAATGTGATAGAAACTATTAAGTCCCTTCCTTTCAGTTAGAACTAACAGGAAGTACACACAGTAAATTCACTTCCTGTCAGTTAGAACTATCAGGAAGTAAACACAGTAAATTCACTTCCTGTCAGTTAGAACTATCAGGAAGTAACACAGTACATTCACTTCCTGATTATTTCAGCTGTTATAAGTTTTGAATAAAACAACTGACAGAGGTGGGAAAAGCTCTATAACATAAGTTTTCATAAAAAACATTTACCGATCCGTTAAATAAACTTTGTATCATTAGCCGGTGAATGCCCACACTGAAGCTTAGATTCCATTGCAGTTGATGAGCTCTATCACTGGTTGTATCTTATAGATTTCCATTGATGTCTATGCAGAAATGTGCAGATAAAATCCTTAAGAAAGATATTGACTACAATGGAATCCAGACCTTAGTGTTTGCGAAGTCTGAAATAAATCTATCATCATTTACCCCAACATAGGTTGTTTTACCATCACTCAGTGTAAAGAAAAAAATCGGAGGATCTTAGCGATGTTTTGAGTATCACTTTTCATCTCTAGAAGAAACTGGATACTTTCAACTTCTTCTAAGACTGTTTACAAAACACTCCTCTTGTTGTGGACTTGTTAGAAGAAGATAGAAGATTGGTGTGTTCATCATCAGGAAGACATGCAGCTTTCAGTACAACATGCTCCTCTTAACCCACGGGATGCTGCGGACATCTAAAGCATGGCTTTGGGATGTTTTGAAAAGGCTCTAGATTTTAAGGAATTAAAGGGATAGTAATACTTAAAATGTAAAAAAAAAAAATATGTTGTAGGGTTTATCCCCCTGAGTAAAACAAGAGTACTCCCACTGCTGAAAGGTGTTTCATTCAAAACTTATTAATTTTCAAAGTTGAATTTTTTAGGTGCAATATCACAGTGGCCTAAAATTGTACAGTGGCGCTGTTGCTACACCATCCTATGGAGATTTATGGTCCCGGGACCAGAGCTGTCCATAGGATCATGTAGCAACAGCGCCACTGTACAATTTCAGGCCACTGTGATATTGCACCTAAAAAATTCAAGTTTGAAAATTAATAACTTTTGAATGAAACACCTTTCAGCAGTGGGATTATTCTTGTTTTACTCAAGGGGATAAACCCTACAACATATTTTTTTTACATTTTAAGTATTACTATCCCTTTAAATAAAGAGAAAGTGCTGCTGTATAACTTTTTGTTCTGTTTTCTGTGAAACTATCTCTCTAATGGACACTATGGGGGAGAATCACTAAGTAGTCATAAAGAGGTGATAAAGTGGAGATGAATTCTCCAATGATATCACTTCTCCATTTCCTATGTTATTCTATGGCGCCAATGCACTAATATTTCTTCAGTGTTGGAGATCTTAGTAAATAGGCTCTATAGAAAATGAAGTGATATCTCTGGGGAAAGATTTTGAGTATAACACACTTGCCCCAGAAAAAAGATTGTGCTCAGTTCATATCCAATAACACAAATGCATGAAGTATGATGAGGGCTGACTGTCTCCTTCTGCAACATGCCCATTTGGTGCTGCCAAGATCTCAGTACCCAGGATCCAGTGGCGTAACTATAGGGGTCCGTCACTCCAGGGGCCCGGCCTCCCCCTGCAACCCCCTCACCTGACGCCCGCAATTAGGTAATGCAGAGTGCTGGGGCTCTGCATTACCAGAGTGCCGGTCTGCCAGAGGGAGATCAGTATTCCCTCCGGCAGACTGACACTCTCATAATGCAGAGCACTGGGAGATGACATCATCATGACATCATCTTCCAGCGCTCTGCATTACTGAAGAGGACCGCATGGGAGAAGAGGTCTGTGCACAAAAAGGCACAGACCTGTCCTCTGCCACTGGACCACCGGGGGGTAGGAGATTTAGGGGCAATGTGGAAGGGGCATTGTGGAGATGGGGCAATGTGAAAGGGGCAATGTGGAGATGGGGGCATTGTGGAAGGGACAATGTGGATATTGAGGGGCAATGTGGAGATTGAGGGGCAATGTGGAGATGGGGGGCAATGTGGAGGTGGCCAATGTGGTCGGGGGGCCCATGACAATTCTTGCACCAGGGCCCTGTGGCTTCTAGTTACGCCTCTGCCAGGATCTGGGTGCCCTCTCTGTCTCAACCTTCCCCAACTTCAATGCTATAAGCAAGAGAACTCAAAAACAGGATGGCACAGCTGCAAACTTACATGAACATTAACACCCAAATGTTAATTGAGGTCATATTCATTAAATACTTGTACTTAATCTGGCATTTGAAATAATTATCTGTTTCCTAAGGCTTAATATCCAGCCTTATATAATGTTCTGTAGGTGTGGCTACTGCTACATTTTCCAAGGCTCTTTGACTCCCATTATTATAGCAACCTTGTTAGGGTGTCTCAGAAATTATAGTTCCTAATTGTCTGTAAATGGGCTTTTCTGAATGTAAGAGTAGTTTGTGCTAATTTCAGTAAATTAACCGACTTGCTCTTGTCTCTCATTGCAAAAAGCACAAAAAAACTAACCAAATGAACAGAACTGTCTGCACAGGGTTAAACATGTGATGGATATCTCTCTGGCAAGCAAAGTGTTTAACCCCTTAACGACTGGCCGATTGGGGCGACGCGGTCAGTTAAGGATCACAGAGCATTTTCTTTTATTGATCCTTCTGGTTCCGGACTCCCCAAACGGCGTGCAGCCACGTGGGAACCTGGAATTCAATGACGGTCATAGTACGTCATGGGTCGTTCAGTCAGATCGACCCTTGACGTACTATGACCGTCAAGGGTCGTTAAGGGGTTAAAAAAGCAAGCTTAGGATCACATTTTATAGATGGATATCAATTAAATATTGTTCACAGCTGATAGCTAAAAGTAAATGATATTTAAACTTAGACCAACCCAGGGCCGTATTTCCCAATAGGCAGAGAAGACAACTACTTAGAGCTCCATATTGTGAGGGGCGGTGCCTTTGCTGTGTTGGCCACACCCACATTCTGAATTATGGGAGTGGCCATTGCAATCTCAATGACCCTTTACAAGCTACTATTTAACCCCAAGCAATGCGTTGGAAATCTCTCTAGAAGTCAAAAGGTTAACTAATTTTTTTCGTCAATGCTTGTTATAAGCCATGAGTATTTTCTGTTCCAGAAAACAGTGGATGTGACTGGGGCGAGGTCATATGAATATTGAGGGTGTGGTCATGGGCGGAGCTTAGGGCACCTGAGATGTAAATCCAGCCTGGATCAACTGGTTTAATTGTCATATGTCAGTATTCCTTTAAATCTGTGTCCTAAACCTGGGAATTACAACTCTATAGGGGGGAGCCATTGTGGCAATTTGGAGAATTTACTTTGTACCCTATGTTATATTGTCTTTGATTCAATATTGTTACTTAATTTCTTTTGCCCATATTCCAACAAGTGCAGGTTGTTTTATTTAAAAAAAAAGTTTATATGTTGTATTAGCAATTTTTCTGTAAAAAAAAGCATGTGGGGATTGGTGGAATTCTCTGGCATTTTATGCTAATGCCATTCAGAGTATGCTAATTAGTTGTGTTCCAGGCTAATACTACAACTTACTCTCCTGTTAGAAATAACTCCAGTGTGTGGGCTCTTTCAAGATTAGTTTGTAGTACAGAGGGGGGTAATATTGGCTCAGCACAGAGACTAATTTGCATAAGGTACCACTAACAAGTAAAAGTTAATTTCTCGAAAGCTATTTATCTCACCAAAAATGGTTAGTAAATCTAATACGCTATTTTTGCTTCTCTTTATAATTAACTAGGCTTCCATAAAGAGATAGTAATGTTTCACAATAAAAGCAGCTCCAATTAATCTTCATAGTATTTGGGTTGTGGAGAGTGTTATTTCAATTCTGTCAGAGTTGTAGTACAAGAGTAATTGAATGATAAAGTATCCTCCTCCCGCCCCTTTTACTGATGTAGCACTGCTCACCTCAGAGCACCAAGACTGTCCGGATGGATCACAGAGAGGGACAATCTTCAGTGATCATAAGGGAAAACCTGTCAAGGGGGGCAGGGTTTTCCATATGATCACAGTAAAAAGATTGTCCCTTGCTTTGAGCTGTCCGGTCAAGAGACCAGATTCCACATCTGAGGGGAGGAGGCTTACACTAGGTAAAAGGGGTAGAAGGGTGATACTTTATCATTCAATTACTCTTGTACTACAACTCTGACAGTACTGAAATACACTCTCCATGGCCCAAATACTATGATAATTAATTAGAGCTGATTTTAATGTGAAACATTACTATGCCTTTAAGGGTGGCAGCTTCATTTTAACCCTTTCGGTGCCAGATGGCTGTACAATTCAGTCTCTGGCCCACAGAAGGTTAAGTAATCATCCTGGAAGAGCCACAATGATAGGAATCAGCCCAGCTATGTGAACAATGCAGAGTACTGAGGCAGCAGCGATAAATTACTGATGGTGAAGGTCTGGGATTGGAAGGGTCTGTGACCTGAAGCATTAATCTCCTACAGACTTCAAACAAGGAGACCTGTTGTACAAGTCTAGCTCAGCCCAAGACATAAAGGCTTCCCCTGAGCCAAATTAATGGATTCACTTATCCTCTTTGTTACCTGTTAAAGCTCTGACTGGCGACAGCCTTGGGAGCTAGTAATTGAGAGATATTATTTTGTTTTACTAACTACTGTTTTACCACTGCCACAAATTACCTCCCAATATATCACAGTCAGCTTGAGCTGTCTTCTCCAGCACTTTCACCTACTGTGATCAGGGCTTCAAGGACAATACTAAGTTACAGAACAAGTTTCTCCCACAGACAGCTGGATATATCCCAGGTAGATCTCATTTACTGTATACACTAGACGTACGCTCCCCAGGTAGATCACAGTTACTGTATACACTAGGTGTACGCTCCCCAGGTAGATCACATTTACTGTATACACTAGGTGTACGCTCCCTGGGTACATCTCATTTACTGTATACAATAGGCGTACGCTCCCCGGGTAGATCACATTTACTGTATACACTAGACGTACGTCCCCAGGTAGATCACATTTACTGTATACAATAGGAGTAGATTTCCCAGGTAGATCACATTTACTGTATACGATAGGAGTAAACTTCCCAGGTAGATCACATTTACTGTATACGATAGGAGTAAACTTCCCAGGTAGATCACATTTACTGTATACAATAGGAGTAAACTCCCCAGGTAGATCACATTTACTGTATACAATAGGAGTAGATTTCCCAGGTAGATCACATTTACTGTATACGATAGGAGTAAACTTCCCAGGTAGATCACATTTACTGTATACGATAGGAGTAAACTTCCCAGGTAGATCACATTTACTGTATACAATAGGAGTAAACTCCCCAGGTAGATCACATTTACTGTATACAATAGGAGTAGATTTCCCAGGTAGATCACATTTACTGTATACAATAGGAGTAAACTTCCCAGGTAGATCACACTTACTGTATACGATAGGAGTAAACTTCCCAGGTAGATCACATTTACTGTATACGATAGGAGTAAACTTCCCAGGTAGATCATATTTACTGTATACGATAGGAGTAAAATTCCCAGGTAGATCACATTTACTGTATACGATACGGAACCCTGTGTCACCCCACTTATAACTTTAGACCAATTTGAAAAGGTTCCATTTACAGCAACTCTCTGCCATCTTCCCAGGTAGATATCATTTACTGTATACAGCAGATGTAAACTTCCCAGCTACACCTCATTTACTGTTTACAGTAGGTTTAACCTTCTGAGGTAGGTCACATTTACTGTAGACAGTAGGTGTAAACATCCCAGGTAGGTGGCATTTACTGTTTACAGTAGGCTTAACCTTCAGAAGTAGGTCACATTTACTGTAGACAGTAGGTGTAAACGTCCCAGGTAGGTCGCATTTACTGTTTACAGTAGGTTTAACCTTCTGAGGTAGGTCACATTTACTGTAGACAGTAGGTGTAAACGTCCCAGGTAGGTCGCATTTACTGTTAACAGTAGATAAAAACTTCCCAACATACAGTATTCTGCAGTACTACACATTTAGGGAATATGCATTAAAACATGATTTATTTATACAAAATGAAACAAACAGTGAAGAGGGCCAGGGTCCTGCTGTTTAGACCGTTCAGTCATGGGGGGAGGGCGTAGAAATTTTGAAGCACCACCTACATTCAGAGAAGATTCCAGTTAGAGAGAAGAGAAATGTTTGGGTCAAATTCATAGTTGGTCTCTCAGGCTAGCAGGAGAGGGCCCAGATTATGTAAACTTACCATACTGGCAGTTTTAGGACGGATAAACCATTGGATGCAATATTTTTTAAACGGATGGGTTTTGAGGGAACTCTTAAATCACTGCAAGTTAGGGAAGAGCCTGATGGAGCATGGTAGTGAGTTCAAATAGATAGGGGAGAGTCAGATGGAGAATGGCACTGCATTCCAGAGATATGGGAGATTCTGATGGAACATGGCAGTGAGTTCAGATAGATAGGGGAGAGTCTGATGGAGTGTGGTAATGAGATCCAGAGATAGGGCAGTGTGTGATGGGGCATGGTAATGGGTACCAGAGATATACGGCAGAGTATTATGGAGCATGGTAGTGCATTCCAGAGATATTGGAGAGTCTAATGGAGCATGGCATTGAGTTCCAGGAGTAGGATAGAATCTGCTGGAGTGTGACAGTATATTTCAAACACAGAAGAGAGTATAATGAAGCATGAGTGTGAGATCCAGAGATCAGGGATCATCTGATGGAATATGTGAGTTCCAGAGACAGTGGAGAACCTGCTAGACAATGGTAGTGAGTTCCAGAGATAGGAGAGAGTTTGATGGAGGGTTGTAGTGAGTTACAGATATAACAGAAAACTTGATGGAGAATGGTAGTGAGTTCCAAGGGTGCAGGAAAGTTTGATGTTTCATGAGGTTCTAAAGTGAGCAGATTGTCTGGCAGAGTGTGGTAGTGAGTTAAAAAGATAGGAGAGAGTCTGATGGAGTATGATAGTGGGTTCCAGAGATAGAGGAGCATCTGATGGCATGTGGAATGAGCTCTAGAGAAAGGGGAGCATCTGATGGCATGTGGAAATGAGCTCTAGAGAAAGGGGAGCATCTGATGGCACATGGTAGTGAGTTCCAGAGACAGGGGAGCATCTGATTGTGTAGTAGTGAGGTACAGAAATAGGAAAGAGTCTGATGAAGAGTGGAATTGAGTTCCAGAGATAGGAGAGAGTTTGACAGAGAGTTTTCATGAGTTCTAAAAAGAGGAAAGAGTGTGGTAGAACATAGTAGCGAGGAGGGATAGGTGAAACGTTTAACCTCAAAAGCAAAACAGGAGAAAAACATCATGAGAAAAGTGGCATTTCCTTCTTTTTTCCGCTTTTGTCATTGCATTGAAGTCAATGATAAGAATGGAGAATGGTAACAGTTGGACAAGAAGGTGATCCAAGCTCTTACCAGAGCTGACTAAGCCCCTAATTGACTGGTATATTTTACAGACAGATAAAAAATCATCATACACCCAAAAGACAGACAAGTACAACGCACTTGACACTCACTTTTACAACTGCAAGTAGAATGAGTCAAGAATATAGTGAGGTGTGGTGGTGCTGCACGCCTGCAGCACCTGCAGTGCAGCACACTTTATCCTTTATTGGAAACTGCTGATTCTGAAATTAACAGATCTGTCCTTATTATGAACTGAGTGCTACTGTAAAAACTAGCACTGTAGTCAAGTTAGAAGAGAAAGAAAGCTGATGTTGAAATTCTATCTATGTATACAGGTAGATAGACAAAGAGGTAGAGAAGGAGTCATTTGCACTTTGAGGAAGTGTGTGTGTGATACCTTATTTTAGAGAGAGTGAATCAGTGGCATTTAATGCATGGGGCTTTCATTAGGGGGCAATTGTTTCAGGAATCCACACCTTGTGTTCCAAACAGTCCCAGTTTTACAGACAGGAAGCAGATTAATAGTGTGGCCAGATGGTCAGGGTGGATTGAGGTTGTTCTGAGCGCACAATACATACATGTGGTTGCTTTTGTCACAAATAGGAAGCAAGGAAAACAAAGGCTATAACTAAGCTTAATAGGATTCTACATGTCCAGAAGGATTTAGATATTCTGTAAAGAATTCAGAGAAGTGCTACTAAAATGGTGACTGGTTTACAGGAAAAGAAATATCAGGATAGACTAAAGGATCTCAACATGTATATAGAGAGAGGGGATATGATAGATACATTCACATACATGAAGGCATTCAACAAAGTGCAGGAGAGAAGTACAATTCAAAGGAGTAAAAATGTTAGGACAAGAGGCCATAGTCTAAAACTAGAGGGACAGAGGCTTCACTGAAAGGGTGGTAGATAAGTGGAATAGCCTAGCAGCAGAAGTGGTTGATATGTGGAATAGACTAGCAGCAGAAGTGGTTGATATGTGGAATAGACTAGCAGCAGAAGTGGTTGATATGTGGAATAGACTAGCAGCAGAAGTGGTTGATATGTGGAAAAACCTATAAGCAGTAGTGGTAGATAAGTGTGCTAGCCTACCAGCAGAAGTGATAGTTAAGTGGAATATCGTACCAGCAGATGTGGTAGATAAGTGGAATAGCCTACCAGCAGACGTGGTTGATACATGGAATAACCTACAAGCAGATATGGTAGATAAGTGGAATAGCCTACTGGCAGAAGTGGTAGATGACTGGACTAGTCTACCAGCAGAAGTGGTAGATAAGTAGAATAGCCTACCAGCAGAAGTGATAGATAAGTGGAATAGCCCACCAGCAGAAATGGTAGATAAGTGGAATAGCCTACTGGCAGAAGTGGTAGATGACTGGACTAGTCTACCAGCAGAAGTGGTAGATAAGTAGAATAGCCTAACAGCAGAAGTGATAGATAAGTGGAATAGCCTACCAGCAGAAATGGTTGACAAGTGGAAATGCCTACCAGCTGAAGTGGTAGAGGTTAATACAGTGAGGGGATGTAAGTATGCATGGGATAGGCATAAGGCTGTCCTGAACATAAGACAAGAACAAGGACCAAATAACATGTAAAGGTTATTACATTAGGCAAAATGGGCGATCTAAATGGGCTGAATGGTTCTTATCTGCCTTCAAATTCTATGTTTCTAAGTCAACCTGTATCCATAGCCTTCACTCACAATTCCACCAGGGGCATCAGGGGTTTTTAAAATGGCCCTGGAGAGAGATAGTGGGTAGAATTGAAGATGGCCCCTAAGCAAATCATATTACAAAATACAGTAGGTGGACAAAAAGGGTAGCTGACATTTACTGTATACAGAAGATACAATCTTGCCAGGGAGATCACAGTTACTGTACACAGTAGGTGTAAACTTCCCAGGTAGCTCACGGTTGCTGTGTACATTAGGGGAAATCCCTAAGTAGACATCATTTATACCATACAAATATTAGTTCAATTATGCTGATTTCCTTAGTGTTTTATATTTGCAGAAATCTGCGGTATCAAATGTCATAAAATATTCTTCATCATAATAAAGACACAGCAGGACGCTGATGCCCAAGCCTGTATGTTTATTTACAATACCCAGCTGTATTACTGGCTTGAGATTTAGCATTCACGGGTCTTCAATTCCTGAAAAAAAAATAAATCTAAAATAATATTCGGATTTCTAAAGGGTCAACCAGTGTTTTAACCACAATCTACCAGGGCCGAATCTGGGTTCTTGCTGCGGGGTAGCACTATCATTGCTGTGCATTGCAGTGCACATCCCTCTGGTCATGAAAGTGTTAATTTATTGCTGTAAGAATTCATTAAAATGGGATCACCTCTAGTATTTAATTGCGTAGGACTAGGCAAACATCAGAAACATCCATAATACAAATAAAACATTAACGCTTATTTGTTTAAGCTTTTTTTATTCTGTGATCTCATCTGGCTTTGAATGTAACTTAGCTGATATCATGGAGAATGGAAAAATGTCATGTTTAAGTGAAATTGACTGTAACTAGTCAAAAAGACAATTTAAAGGGATAGTAATACTTAAAATGTAAAAAAAATATATGTTGTAGGGTTTATCCCACTGAGTAAAACAAGGGTACTCCCACTGCTGAGAGGTGTTTTATTCAAAAGTTATTAATTTTCAAAGTTTAATTTTTTAGGTGTAATATCACAGTGGCCTGAAATTGTACAGTGGCGCTGTTGCTACACGATCCTATTTTACAGTTCTGGTCCCGGGACCATAAATCTCCATAGCATGGTGTAGCAACAGCGCCACTGTAAAATATCAGGCCACTGTGATATTGCACCTAAAAAATTCAACTTTGAAAATTAATAACTTTTGAATGAAACACCTCTCAGCAGTGGGAGTACCCTTGTTTTACTCAGGGGGATAAACACTACAACATATATTTTTTTTACATTTTAAGTATTACTATCCCTTTAAAGGCACAGTAAACTTTTATATGGAATAGATAATTTTGTTATAGAGCTTTATTTATTGAGCTAAACAAGGATACATTGATTTGCCCAGCACAAAGGGGTGGATTGTCAGTGCATTTCATTTTTTTATATATTTTTTTTTTAATTTGTCTAGTAACTGTTAAACTATGAGGAAGATTCTTTGTACTCTGTCTTTCCACGTGACCATTCAATAAAATTACATTTGTGGTTATAGTAAATTGTAGCCTATGTGTCGCAGAGGGGATTTTGAACATCTTAGAGAAATGGATTTTACTGCTTTGTAAAGTGGATCAGTCACCTTAAATTCAGGTTTTCAGAGAATGGAAAGACGGCAAAAGACTACCTAAACCTCTTAGAGGCCTTGGTCTTCCTAATTGGCAGAAATATCATGGAGCAGCTCTCTAATCCTTTATCTATGACTGGACACATAGCCTTAACACCAGTCTATGAACCAAAGTGCCAAAAAGGCCCTTGCATACCCCCCGGGTGGTGGCAGTGGGCCGGTGCGCAGGTGCACGGACTGCCAGGGAGCCCTGGGATCCCTCATTACAAGGGGGAGGGTCCTCCAAGGGAAAATAGGTAAATCCCAATGTTAATAAAGCTGTGACCTCTTTATTCCCACCATATACAGTTGTTGTGTGTTTATTTCGGGTGGAGGTTTGGTATTGCGGGGATGTTTTTTGGAAGAAAAAGGTGGAAGTGATGCATTGCTAGCTTATGGAAAGAAGGCAAAAGACTACCTAAACCTCTTGGAGGCCTTGGTCTTCCTAATTTTCAGAAATATCACAGAGCAGCTCTCTAATCCTCTATCTATGACTGGACACATAACCTTAACACCAATCTATGGACCAAAATGGGGGTGTCTGTCTCTTGATCCCCTTGTTGAGGGTTTCCTTCCTCTTGCCTCCCAATCCAGGCTTCTGAAATCCCATCTGATTTTGGCATCGGTCGCTCTGTCCCTCCACTCTTGTAACAGACACCATCAGCTCTCTTCCACTCCCTCTTGGGCTTTGTCCATCTTCAATGTTCCCCAACCCAGTTCTCTTTATGACAAACTTTCCTTACTCCCCTGAGAACTATGGAAGTACTTCCAGATTAAGCACTTCTTAGAATCCACCACTAAAGGAGCAACCTGGTCTGACTCCCCCACTAGATTTGAAAACTTGCTTCTCTCACCGAGATGGCTCTGAGGTATACTTGGTAGGATATATACTATACCGATCACGCCAGCAGATTTACAAAAGCCGGGTTATATCCTAGCAAGGGCGAGATAATTCTGCACTACTTTAACTCCAGATGACTGGCTACATATTTGGAGGAACGCTGCTTCATCTATTTCAGTCCAAATCTTGGATACTCATTACAAGTTTTTGCTACAGTGGTACTATACCCCGCACCGACCACACAAAATGTCCTCCTGCTCGTGGCCTCTCTCTGCTGCCGATGTAATGAAGGGATTGGTACTCCAGCCCACATATGGGTGGTATTGCGCCAAGATTGCTCCCTTTTGGGTAGAATGCCTTCGCACTATTAACAGGGGTCTGCAGATCTCTCTCCCCCACAATCCTTGGGTGATGCTGTTCTATCTTATTTTCCTCCATAGTAGTAGAGTGGAGATTGTACCCAGTCATTGTCCAGCAATGCAGATTTAAATTAACAAACAAAATAAGTATCTTGTAATACCTTTTTTATTTGACTAACCGAATTTTGGATTGACAAGCTTTCGGGAGAAACTCCCTTTCTCAAGTCTAAAGCATTTCTCTTTAGACTTGAGAAAGGAAGGTTCTCCCGAAAGCTTGTCAATCCAAAATTCTGTTAGTCCAATAAAAAAGGTATTACAAGATACTATTTGTGTTTGTTATTTTACCTTATTTTCCTCCCTTAGGTTTAATCCCAAAACTTTTTCTCATACTTATGCTCCATTCCGCTAAAGCTCTTATTCCCAGACACTGGCAAATTGCGTACTCTCCTTCGGTAGGAGAATGGCTCGGGAACAGGGAATTATGCGCTGCTTGGCCCTAACACCCCAGGGCAAGGATCCGGTGGAGGTGGAATTTTTCTTTTCTGCTTTTTCCCCCAGGTAAACTACATTCACATTCCTTGGCTACTCTGTACCCCACGGTTTTATTTCTTTTTTTTTTTTTTCTTTTTTTTTTTTTTAATTTAACTTTATTGAGATAAGAGGTAAATACAAAACAGGGTACAGCAATAGAGAAACAGTTTGAAAAAATGAGTCACATTCCATCTCTTACATATGCACAGTAGTCGGTACATAAGATCAATAGATACAAGATAACATTTACTTGTCACTGAAACAACAAAAAGTATACAATATCAGAGAAAAGTGTAAGGTTAAAAAGCTACCCGGACAAGTATTAAGAAAATAGAAGAGAAAAGTCCCTCGCTTATCTTAGTAGTGGAGAGGAGTCACAGAAGGGCTGCGTAGGGGTTGTCGGGTATTAGAGGGTAGATATTGACAGTCCTACAAGGTGCAAAGGAGCATAGGTAAGAGAGAAATGAAAGGGAGGAGAGCGAAAGATGAGGAAGGGAAAGAAAGAAAAACCAGAGAAGGGGAAGGTGGTGGAGATGAAAGAAGAGAAGAGGGTGGAGCAGGTGGGAGAGAGGAAGAACAAGAAGATGGGAGATGAAAGTTGGAAGATGAAAGTTGGAAAATGAAAGCTGGAAGCTGGGCGGTCCAGTGCTGCTGCTGAGTGTCGAACATAAAAACATCTTACTGTGGGTCAACCAATGCCAGAGGGGGTTCTCAGTCAGCACAGTTTTATTTCTGTCTCTTTTCCATTGTATTGATGCTTTATTCTTCAATAAAATTTTATTTAAAAAAAAGAAGGCAAAAGAGATGGGAGAGGGGGTTGATGAGAGTGAGAGAAAGAGGAGTAGAGTAGGATAAATAATTAAACGAGAAGGATTGGGACTAGACAGGGTTGTCCACTCTCCCCGTTACTATTCAGCTTAGCATTAGACTCCCTTCTGAAAAAACTATCCTCCATCCTAGCCTTTCATGGAATCCCCTCGGCCCCCCTACCATCCAAACTCGCTGTTTACATCTCACTATTCATTGGCAGCCCGCAACAAACACTCTTCTATATTGACCACACTTGCCACCTTTCACAAATGCACTAGTTTCAATATTAGCCTTTATAAATCACAAGCTTTATTTCTGTCCCTCTCTATTCCACCTGACATCCTCTCCCTTGCCCTGTTTCACATTGTGTCTGATCTCATTAAATTCTTGGGTATTGTACTTCCTATGAACTTTGGCCTCTTATATGCGCACAACTTTTCTGCTACTACCTCTAAAATTATTTCAGATCTCCTTCAATGATCCCCCCCTGCCACTGTCCTTTATCGGTAGATGCAATTGAATTAAAATGGTGAGTTTCCCAGGCCTATTATATATAATCCAAACTTTACTCCTGCTTATTACCCTAGCTGATCTCAGTAGACTTAATGCAGCCTTCACCATATTCATCTGCCAGAGGCAGAAACCGCACATTAGCCTACATTAGCCTACATCTGCCCTTTGGCAGGTCTCCATTTTCCAAACACCCAATTTTACAATCTTGTGAGTCTCCAAAGACTGGCCATAGACTGGATCCATGACAATGACACCCTCACTTCAGTCGACAGAGATCATCATTTAGCAACCCCCTTTCACCTCACGTATCTATTACACACGCAACTCTCCTACCTACGACACTATATCACACACAACCTACTCATTGGGCCCATTGTAACTAGCTTAGAACAGGCCTCATCTAGAATATGGAGTACAATTTTGGGTGCCTGTTCTAAAAAAAGACATTACTGAATTGGAAAAGGTGCAGAGACGTGCAACAAAACTGATAAAGGGATTGGATGATCTGAGTTACAAAGAGAGACTAGCCAAACTGGGTTTGTTTACATTAGAGAAGAGACGTCTAAGGGGTGATATGATTACCATTTACATATATATTCAAGGTCAATACAAAGAACTATCCAATGAATTATTTTTGCAAAGAGCTGAGCTAAGAATGAGCAGTCATCCATGAAGACTAGAGGAAAGGTGCGTTCAACTAAAACAAAGGCAGGGATTCTTTACAGTAAGGGCGGTAAGGCTATGGGATTCTTTGCCTCGGGATATTGTGCTTGCAGATAATGCAACTGCATTCAAAAAAAGCAATGGATGCCTATCTAGCACAGAACAATATTGACAATTATGACAGACGGCTTCAAAGAAAATAGGATATTGACTATTTGACTACCAGTTGGAGTCAGGAAGGAATAATTCCCCCCCACACACACACTTGGGACTAGACTGGAAATGGCTTCAGGGGGGCTTTTTTTGCCTTCCTCTGGATCAACAGGGGTGTTTTTGGCATGGGCTGGACTTGATGGACGCATGTCTTTTTTCAGCCTTATCTACTATGTTACTATGTATGTTACTATGTTTGCTTTGTTCTTCCTCAGAGCCTCTCATACACTTTGGATTGTACAGGGATGGGTATTAGCAGCAGAAAAAGACAGTTCTTTATATCCCTCACAGATCACTAGTTCAACCTCACATGTTGTTCAGGTCTGGAGATGATACCTCTATAAAGTATCAATAAATTGGAGCCTATTCATAAAAGTGCCACTAAAATAGTGCCTGGACTAGATATCACAATGTATCAGGAAAGACCCCATCACGTTAATATGTATAGCATGGAGGATTGAAGGAATAAGTGGGATATTATTGAAACCTCCAGATGTAATAAGGAATTTAATAAAGTTCAGGAGGGGTCCATTTTCCCCATGTAAAATGCATACTAGAAAAAGAGGAAAAGGTCTACAACTGGTGGGTGGAAAAATAAGAATACACCTAAGAAAAATCTAATTAACTTCTTAACGACTGGCCGATTGGTGCAGCGTGGTCCAGATTCCTGTTCCGGACTCCCTGAATGGCGTGCAGCCACGGAGGGGAGCCCGGAATTCCATGACGGTCATAATACGTCATGGGTACTTAACTCTGATCGACACATGACGTACTATGATCGTCAAGGGTCGTTAAGGGGTTAAAGAAAGGGTGCTAACTACATGGAACTGTCACTTAGTAGAAGTGGCTGAGGCTAAAAAAGCAAATGTATGTAAGAACTCTTGGAAAAGATACATGACTGTTATATAAAATAAATTTGAGCCGACTGGATAGGAAAATGGGCAGAGTAGATGGGCCACTTGTTTCCTATCTGCTATCAGAATGTCTCTTTGTATGGATGAAATACTGAAGGTCCAGGTTCAATGTTCTTCAGAACATGGTGCAGGTCTGACTATTTATTTATTTCCATTTTCTAGGCTGTTTCGTATGCTGTTTGTTAATTGTAAAGTATAATGAGTTTTATGAAAATGAATACTAAACTTACTAATAACAGTTTTAATTATGATCTGTTGAAACTGAATTCATAATGACTGTGCTGTGAGATTCTATGAAGAATGAAATGTTTCTCCTAAAACGAAGATAACATCGCTCCTAGTTGGCACTATCAATAGTGTAAGTAGTTAATTATTGTGTTTGAAATTACTGAACTGGCATACGCTACTAGACTGGCACATTAGTTCTCCCCACACCCTTAATCATGAAGTAACAAGTAAAAGAGCATCAATCTCGATTAGAAATATCAACTTTTATTAACGTACCATGAGCTGTATGAATGACTCAGTGTAAACACATTGGGAGAGTTTCACTAAAGCGTGATAAAGAGGAGATAATGTGTGACTACTTCTCCAAGTCCTATCTTATTCTATGGAGCCACTTTAGTAAGATTTATCAAACTTTGAAGATCTTAGTGCAATGGCTCCATAGAATAACATAGGAACTGGAGAAATGATATCACTGGAGAAGTCATCTCTGCTTTATCCAGTCCATAATATGTAGCAGGAGCACAGCAGGCTCTTGGGTGAAAAAAAATATATAAAAACTTGGCCAACACACATTATACGCTGCTGAAAACTTGGTGTTTATTGAAACGCTTTGAAGCACAGAGACATAGGCATAATGAGACAAACTCATGGAGATCGGTTAACAATGAGCCGTCTGACTGTTTCGAGCAAATATATCTCTTTGTAAGAGGTATAGTTGCTCGAAACGCATCAGACGGTTCTTTGTAAACCGATGTCCATGAGTTTGTCTCATTATGCCTATGTCTCTGTGTTTCAAAGCGTTTCAATAAACACCAAGTTTTCAGCATCGTATAATACATGTTGGCCGAGTTTTTATATATTTTTCCCCCAAGAGCCGGGTGTGCTCCTGCTACATATTATGGACTGTTTATTGGGAATCGTACCAAATGGATCAAGCGGATTGAGCACCCTGAAGCCGTGGTGGTGAGTCTCCATATGTTTGTGTGAATTACGGATCCATATATTTGAATCAGTGACTTGTAGCATTTGTTTTTATCTCCGCTTTATCACATCTTTATCACACTTTGTGCATAACACCCTTTATGTTAATCAGAGATCAAGCTCATCTGCTGCTGTTGCATTTTCAAGTTTATTATTTAATGTCACCTAGTAACATAAAGCTGATGAGGTAGTTCAGTGGTAAATTCCCTGACTATGGAGCCTATTCAACGTCAGGGTTGGAGGTTTGAATCCTGGCAGGGTCAACTCAGCCCTTCATCCTTCCAAGGTTGATAAATGAGTACCAATGATTGGGTAATAATAACACCTAATATTTCAGCTGCCGATTTGGTTAATTCCAAGAGTGTGCGCTGAAAGCTCTTTGAGTCCCACTGGGAGAAAGGCGCTATATAAATACTAGAAAATCATAATGACCACTATGAATTTAAATTTTTTTCAAAAGATAACAGCTTCAATCAGTCATGAAGGTCATGTTCATGGAAGCAGACATGACAGCTGGTCTCAGAACCACAAGACTTCGACTCAATGAATATGGCAATCTGAACCCTTTAACGACCAGACCGGTGTGTAGTGCATTGTTTAACAATGAATTGGAAAACCCTCTGGTCCTTTAAAGGGATAGTAATACTTAAAATGTAAAAAAAAATATGTTGTAGAGTTTATCCCCCTGAGTAAAACAAGGGCACTCCCACTGCTGAAAGGTGTTTCATTCAAAAGTTATTAATTTTCAAAGTTGAATTTTTTAGGTGCAATAACATAGTGGCCTGAAATTGTACAGTGGCGCTGTTGCTACACCATCCTATAGAGATTTATGGTCAACTGACCAGAGCTGTCCATAGGATCGTGTAGCAACAGCGCCACTGTACAATTTCAGGCCACTGTGATATTGCACCTATAAAATTCAACTTTGAAAATTAATAACTTTTGAATGAAACACCTTTCAGCAGTGGGAGTACCCTTGTTTTACTCAGGGGGATAAACCCTACAACATATATTTTTTTACATTTTAAGTATTACTATCCCTTTAACTCTTTACTAGTGTAAAAGCTAACCGACACTATTCAGAACTATGTGATGACAAACAATATTATTAGTAGGAATCAGCATGGTTTCATGAAGAACAGATCATGTCAGACTAATTTACTTGCATTTAATGAAAGAGTGAGTAGTAATTTGGACAGGGGAATTGCTGTTGATGTAGTAAACTTGGGTTTTGCCAAAGCCTTTGACACAGTGCCTCACAACAGGTTACTGCATAAATTAAAAGGCTTCGGTTTGGGTGGTGATATCTGTACATGGATTGAGAACTGGTTAAATGATAGATGGCAGAGAGTTGTTGTAAATGAAACCTTTTCAACCTGGTCTAAAGTTATAAGTGGGGTCCCGCAGGGTTCAGTCCTGGGCCCAATGCTTTTTAATTTGTTTATTAATGATCTAGAAGTGGGAATTGAAAGTAGCATCTCAATCTTTGCTGATGACACTAAGCTGTGTAAGGAAATACATACAGAGCTGGGTGTTTTTTCTCTGCAGAAGGATTTAGAAAAACTGAGTGAATGGCAGATGACATTTAATGTAGATAAATGTAAGGTTCTGCATTTGGGCTGTAAAAACAAACTTACTCTAAATGGGAAACAACTTGGGGAATCCTCATTAGAGAAAGATTTAGGAGAACTGATAGACGATATACTTCACAACAGTGTGCAGAGTCACTCACCTGCTGCAAGAGAAAATAGGGTACTAACCTGCATAAAAAGAGGTGTAGATACAAGGAATGATAATATTATCCTGCCTCTGTATAAATCCTTGGTTAGGCCTCATCTAGAATATGGAGTACAATTCTGGGAGCCAGTTCTTAACAAATACATTGTTGAACTGGAAAAGTGCAGAGACATGAAACAAAACTGATAGAGGGATTAGAGGATCTGAGTTATAAAGAGAGAACAGCCAAACTGGGTTCGTTTACATTAGAGAAGAGACATCTAAGGGGTGATATGATTACCATTTACAAATGCATTCAATGTCAATACAAATAACTATCCAATTAATTATTTGCGCAAAGAGCTGAGCTAAGAACAAGAGGTCATGCATTATGACTAAAGGAAAGGCGCTTTCGACTAAAACAAAAGCAGGGATTCTTTACAGTAAGGGCAGTAAAGCTATGGAATTGTTTGACTCTGGATGTTATACTTGCAGATAATGTAACTGCTTTAAAAAAAAAGCGATGGATGCCTATCTAGCACAGAACAATATTGAAAATGATGACAGTTGGCTTCAATGCAGATTGGATGTTGATCCAGGGAAATATCTGACTGCCATTTGGAGTCAGGAAGGAATATTTTTACCCACTTGGGGCTAAATTGGAAATGGCTTCAGAGAGATTTTTTTTTGCCTTCCTCTGGATCAACAGGGGTGTTTCTGACATGGGCTGGACTTGATGGATGCATGTCTTTTTTCAGACTCATCAACTATGTTACTCTATATGTTACTATTCTACATGGGCCAGCATTCTGTTCGTTTGGGCAGTCTCTACTGCTCATGACTGAATCGGAGCTCTAAAGAGCATGAATGCAAAACCCCGTGTACACATAGGCCAGCATTCTGTGTGTTCGAGCACTCTTTGCTGTTCATGACTGTACCGGATAAATATACATCTGGCCTTTAATATTATAGGATGAGGTGTGACGTGACTGTCACAGAAATCTAGCCATTGAGGATGGATGATGGTCATGGAATGTCACAGGTTATTGATCATAGCACCCTCTGGGCACTCTGTAATCAATGTGGCGAGGCTGTTGCTGACTCCTTGACCTGATGCAGTCAGTTTCAGAAGATCAGCAGTGGTTCCGCACATGTATATCAATCACATTTGCATGTGGAGCCACAAGACAAAGGCAATGTATGTAAATTTTACCTTTGTCACTTTTCTCTGCCTCTCTCCTCCTCACTGTGATAGTGTATAGTATACATTATATCTGTCACTGTTCTCTACTCTCTCCTCCTCACTGTGACAGTGTATAGTATACATTATATCTGTCACTGTTCTCTGCCTCTCTCCTCCTCACTGTGATAGTGTATAGTGTACATTATATCTGTCACTGTTCTCTACTCTCTCCTCCTCACTGTGATAGTGTATAGTATACATTATATCTGTCACTGTTCTCTGCCTCTCTCCTCCTCACTGTGATAGTGTATAGTATACATTATATCTGTCACTGTTCTCTGCCCCTCTCCTCACTGTGATAGTGTATAGTATACATTATATCTGTCACTGTTCTCTGCCTCTCTCCTCCTCACTGTGATAGTGTATAGTATACATTATATCTGTCACTGTTCTCTGCCCCTCTCCTCCTCACTGTGATAGTGTATAGTATACATTATATCTGTCACTGTTCTCTGCCTCTCTCCTCCTCACTGTGATAGTGTATAGTATACATTATATCTGTCACTGTTCTCTGCCTCTCTCCTCCTCACTGTGATAGTGTATAGTATACATTGTATCTGTCACTGTTCTCTGCCTCTCTCCTCCTCACTGTGATAGTGTATAGTATACATTATATCTGTCACTGTTCTCTGTCCCTCTCCTCCTCACTGTGATAGTGTATAGTATACATTATATCTGTCACTGTTCTCTGCCTCTCTCCTCCTCACTGTGATAGTGTATAGTATACATTATATCTGTCACTGTTCTCTGCCTCTCTCCTCCTCACTGTGATAGTGTACATTATATCTGTCACTGTTCTCTGCCTCTCTCCTCCTCACTGTGATAGTGTATAGTATACATTATATATGTCACTGTTCTCTGCCTCTCTCCTCCTCACTGTGATAGTGTATAGGATACATTATATATGTCACTGTTCTCTGCCTCTCTCCTCCTCACTGTGATAGTGTATAGTATACATTATATCTGTCACTGTTCTCTACTCTCTCCTCCTCACTGTGATAGTGTATAGTATACATTATATCTGTCACTGTTCTCTGCCACTCTCCTCCTCACTGTGATAGCGTATAGGATACATTATATCTGTCACTGTTCTCTGCCTCTCTCCTCCTCACTGTGATAGTGTATATTATACATTATATCTGTCACTGTTCTCTGCCTCTCTACTCCTCACTGTGATAGTGTATAGGATACATTATATCTGTCACTGTTCTCTGCCCCTCTCCTCCTCACTGTGATAGTGTATAGTATACATTATATCTGTTACTGTTCTCTGCCTCTCTCCTCCTCACTGTGATAGTGTATAGTATACATTATATCTGTCACTGTTCTCTGCCTCTCTCCTCCTCACTGTGATAGTGTATAGTATATATTATATCTGTCACTGTTCTCTGTCCCTCTCCTCCTCACTGTGATAGTGTATAGTATACATTATATCTGTCACTGTTCTCTGCCTCTCTCCTCCTCACTGTGATAGTGTATAGGATACATTATATCTGTCACTGTTCTCTGCCTCTCTCCTCCTCACTGTGATCCTGTATAGTATACATTATATCTGTCACTGTTCTCTGCCTCTCTCCTCCTCACTGTGATAGTGTATATTATACATTATATCTGTCACTGTTCTCTGCCTCTCTCCTCCTCACTGTGATAGTGTATAGGATACATTATATCTGTCACTGTTCTCTGCCTCTCTCCTCCTCACTGTGATCCTGTATAGTATACATTATATCTGTCACTGTTCTCTGCCTCTCTCCTCCTCACTGTGATCCTGTATAGTATACATTATATCTGTCACTGTTCTCTGCCCCTCTCCTCCTCACTGAGATAGTGTATAGTATACATTATATTTGTCACTGTTCTCTGCCCCTCTCCTCCTCACTGTGATAGTGTATAGTATACATTATATCTGTCACTGTTCTCTGCCCCTCTCCTCCTCACTGTGATAGTGTATAGTATACATTATATATGTCACTGTTCTCTGCCTCTCTCCTCCTCACTGTGATAGTGTATAGTATACAATATATCTGTTACTGTTCTCTACCTCTCTCCTCCTCACTGTGATAGTGTATAGTATACATTATATCTGTCAGTGTTCTCTGTCCCTCTCCTCCTCACTGTGATAGTGTATAGTATACATTATATCTGTCACTGTTCTCTGCCTCTCTCCTCCTCACTGTGATAGTGTATAGTATACAATATATCTGTCACTGTTCTCTACCTCTCTCCTCCTCACTGTGATAGTGTATAGTATACATTGTATCTGTCACTGTTCTCTGCCCCTCTCCTCCTCACTGTGATAGTGTATAGTATTCATTGTATCTGTCACTGTTCTCTGCCTCTCCTCCTCACTGTGATAGTGTATAGTATACATTATATCTGTCACTGTTCTCTGCCTCTCTCCTCCTCACTGTAATAGTGTATAGTATACATTATATCTGTCACTGTTCTCTGCCTCTCTCCTCCTCACTGTGATAGTGTATAGTATACATTATATCTGTCACTGTTCTCTGCCTCTCTCCTCCTCACTGTGATAGTGTATAGTATACATTATATCTGTCACTGTTCTCTGCCTCTCTCCTCCTCACTGTGATAGTGTATAGTATACATTATATCTGTCACTGTTCTCTGCCTCTCTCCTCCTCACTGTGATAGTGTATAGTATACATTGTATCTGTCACTGTTCTCTGCCTCTCTCCT